>JAAGKR010000377.1:49345-215802 GCA_011419295.1 Clarias macrocephalus
TTGCCTGCACCTTGGCAGAAACGGGGCAAACCTGACCTTGACCTACTTGTTTTCCCAAGTAGATAACAACAGCTTTTCCAAATTCACATTTAGCTAGGTTAAGTGTGAGAGAAGCAGAGCACAAACGATTAAAGAGCTCACTAAGGGTTTCTAAATGTTCAGACCAGGATGATGAGTATGCTACTATACCATCTAGGTAAACTTCACAGTTAGTGATGCCTGAAAGTACAGTGTTCATAAGCCGCTGGAAAGTGGCTGGAGCATTTCTCAATCCGAATGGCATCTCAGTGTACTGTAAAAAATCATCAGGGGTGACAAAAGCGCTAATTTCTGAGGCACGTTTGGTGAGAGGGACCTGCCAATAACCTTTAAGGAGATCTAACTTTGTGACAATTTTGGCTGATCCTACACGATCTACACAGTCATCCACGCGTGGAAGTGGAAATGAATCTGGTTTGGTAATGGAATTTATTTTGCGATAGTCAGTGCAGAAACGGTGGGTCTGATCAGGTTTTGGGACAAGAAGGGAAAGCGAACTCCATGGACTGTTGCTTGGAACAGCAAAACCATGAGAGAGAAGATACTCAGCTTCCTGACGCTTTATTGCACGTTTTACTGGGTTTACGCGGTAAGCATGTTGCTTCATTGGTTTATGATCACCTATATCAATATCATGGCTAATAACAGAGGTTTGAGTGGGGATGTTGTTAAAGAGTGCAGGGTACTTGCCGATAAGCTTTATAATGTCCAATGTTTCTGGGTCCGACAGGTGAGCCAAATATCCATCCAGTTTGGACAGAATTTCTGAGTTCTGAAGACGGGCACAGGGAGGTAAACCATGTCTGTCATTTATCACGTCATCACTCGGATGATACGGCGGTTGGATGGCAGAAACTGAAGCCACAGAACCAACAGGAGCAACAGGCAAAGAATCAACAGAACCCCCCCGTGAAACATATTGTTTTAGCATGTTTATATGGCACACACGCATTTTCTTACGGCGATCTGGTGTTTGGATAACATAATCTGTGTCACTGAGCTTACGATCAATCACATAAGGGCCAAAAAACTTAGCATGCAGAGCTGAGCCAACAACGGGAAGTAGAACCAGCACGCGGTCACCTGGCTGGAAGGTCCGCAGTACCGCCTTTTTGTCATAATGCGCCTTCATCCTAGATTGAGCAGTTGAAAGCGACTCACGTGCTACATCGCAAGCATGATGTAGCCTCTCCCGGAATGAACTAATATAATCCAGAATATTAACCGTTAATCCTGGCTTTTCTGAAAGCCATTTTTCACGTAGCAGACGCAGCGGTCCGCGTACAGTATGACCAAATACTAGATCAGCGGGACTGAACCCTAACGACTCTTGACGAGTCTCCCTCACAGCAAACAACAACAGTGGTAAGCCCTCATCCCATTCACGCTTTGACTCAGTGCAGAACTTTCGAATCATGGTTTTTCAATCCATGTGTGAAAATGATGTCTCAAGCTCCCTGACCCACTGAGCCCAATGCATCCTGGCATCATCATTTGGGAACATGGCCGCGCCATAAGGGAAGAAAAACTCCGTTGATGTAAAAACCTGGTCATTCAGTACATTCAGGTTGTCGGCTGACATCATTCTATTGCCACATAACGTTGCTTAGACGTTACTCAGACCTGACCAGCTGAAGCAAGCCCCTGATCATAACACTTTTTCATTAAGCATCACTTCATCCGCCACTCTTCTGATAAATCTCACTAACCAGTATTTTCCTTAAGGCTACACAGCTGTTTAGTCCCAGTCCCTTGAGTTCTCTTCGCATTGTGCATTTGAAAATGGTGTCACTCTCACTCACTCTTATGAATTCTAATGTTGTTGTTTTACAACTTGATTGCAACTTTTTTCTGACCACATTCATTCCTTGAAGATGATATTTCAGCACCATCCTTCCAGGTGTTAATAATATGTTTATTCAGAATTCTAGTAGTTCCCGTATTATCCTTAGTTGTTGTCTTTGCTTGATGCAGGTCAATAATTAGTCCCATCTGAATCAGAGTGAGATCTTTGGATTTGTATTCTGACATGGTTGTTTAAGAAATGTGAAGCTACCCACTGCATCAATTAGTGTCTAATGACATATTCATCACTGCAGTAATTATCCAGTGGAAAGCTCTTGACTCTTGTCCGCGCTTTTTTTTTTTTTGGACAGACAGTGTTTATGAAATTCATTTTCCTGTGTCCATCATGAAGCTTAAAAAAAAATCACACGAGGTGTATTTAACGTCGCAGCTAAATCATTGCACCGAGTGTGAATATGGAATTTTTCACCATCGGAACAGAAATACCTCTGACATAACCTACATCGAATGAAATGGCTGACATTTAACCAGGTTTTTTGTGTTTTAGAAATCTTCCCCCTTTTCACTGTTAACATTAAACCACTGCAGAGATCTATTATAATGCCACAGAAGTGCATCTGCTTCAGGCTGAGCATCATATGGCTGGGAAACTCAAGAACCCATTGGCGAGCGCCGTGCTTCCGCTCATGCTACAGATGCATGCTATTGAACCCTCAAGAGGAAGCGCTTTGAGTTGTACTTAAATAGTTCAGCAAGAGGAGGGGATACTCGTCAGAGTCGGGCCTGGTGAATGCTCGTAAAGATCTTTCAATCCTCAGTACATGATCACAATCTTGGGATATTTTGTCACTCTTTGACTATGTAATTATCTCCGTAGGGTGGGGGGGGGGGGGGAAAGATGTGGCGAGAACATTCTGTCACTCAAATGCTCCAAGGTTGATGACTGACAGCCAATGGAAGCGGAGGAAAGTGGAGCAGAAAATGAAGTAAGCTTTCACTGCGTGCGCGCCTGCCCGTCCTAATGATCGAGTAATTATTAATACAGTTTGATTAACCGATGCCCGATAAATCACCCTGTCGCTCGGGTGCGATGTTGCTTTCGCCATTTCGGATTGTGATCTTTGCATTTTCAATTGCCATTGCTGACAGATGCCAGGGATCGTGGACCAGAACACAAACGTGATGTAATTGGTTTTTAATACCAAGTGAAGGAAAATAAAATGATGCATTTTTTTTTTTTGCAATCAAAAATAATGTATATATAAATTAAATTCATATCCATTTTTCAATCAAAAAATTCGGTATATATAAATGAACTTAACATCCATTTCTTCAATCCTTTCATACGTCCGAGCTGGTCAAGCGAGTTGGACCTTCGTATATGTCACTGGTGTTATTCAGGGCTTCTCAGAGGACACATCGTCTGCATAGTTTTCTTGCACTGACAAAATAATATGTCTGACCTTTCAGGCCGAAATGTCACCACAATCAACATGCACCTTATGCACCAGGAGTTATAATGGTTCCAGTGCGACGCTGGTGGTTTCGTTTCAGACGCCGGCTTCTCGGGTAAACACGCGGCAAAGCGAAAGATTTCTAATGACTTATTTGGCATGTTCCCGTGTCAAAACACGCAACAGAGCACTCTGTGTGTGTGTGTGTGTGTGTGTGTGTGTGTGTGTGTGTGTGTGTGTTGCATTTTTCTTCCATCATTCACGACTATTCTTCTATTTATGTTCATGTTGGCCCTTTCTTCCTCCGACCTCATGGATCCAAAGGTATGTGGGTCTCTTTGGGAAAAACTGGAAGCAAGAGAATGCTGCAGTATTTTTTGCTGAAATATAACAAAATCGCTCTTCGTGTCACCTTTTAAAAAAAAAAATCAGATTAGGATATCCATTAGTAGTTTAATCCCAATAATGAGATTTATGCATAAAGGTTTAACACAAGAGTTTGTTCCCAGGATAGAAGAAGCCCTTAGTTTTGTCAAGTCAGCATGGTTTTATACTTTCCCGTGCATTTTGCAGCTCGATAGGAAGTTGGGATGCGAGCGCATGGCATGGTCAGCCCTCACACATCACACATCTCCCCTGGGTCTTGCTCAAGGGCACAAATGTGACAGCTTGGTACTGCCGGTGCCAAACGTCTAAATCAGGATCCCGGAGCGACGCCTGGCCAAAACATGGAGATGCCGGGGATTGAACCCGGGACCTCATACATGCGAAGCATGCGCTCTACCACTGAGCTACATCCCCACAGGAACAGGACAGAGCTCCGGCAGATAAAGCAGATTGCTGCCTCTCACCAAGGTAAACTCTTTTCAACCTACGATACACCCTTGATTTTTTATTTATTTTTTATATATATATATATATATAGTTGAATCAATTCTTCAGCATCACGACGGCTAGGTGAGTATATCATGCCTCAAGTGGGAAGAAATGCAGCATCCTGAACAAAGAAGCTGCTTGTCGAGGCAAGGAAAAGAACAGAAAGACTCCTTGCCTTTCCCTTATCTGCTATAATCTTCAGGAATGTTTCACTTGGCCAGACAAACCCATGATTTTGGCATTTAAAACAATGTTAAGATTGTCCAGATTGTTCTCTCTCTCTCTCTCTCTCTCTCTCTCTCTCATTGTTCCACTCTGTCCAATTTTCACATTTCCTCCCCCACATCATCACCTTCACATGCAATTCTCTGGCACTGAGAGCCAATTTGCAATTGCATTTACCGCTTTGCATAACAAAATGACCGAATAAGTGCGCAGGTTATTTTTTTGGGGAGGGACGTGGACATGATTTATTTCGTGTAGAGGTATGGGAATTACATAAAACAACAAAGCAGTGTGTGTGTGTGTGTGTGTGTGTGTGTGTGTGTGTGTGTGTGTGTGTGTGTGTGTGTGTGTGTCAGCTTGTAATTTTACCAACATGGCATTTAGTGTCCTGAATCAATACCTGGATTTTTTTTTCAAAGGCTGATACTGTATATTATAAGCGATTACGATGGTTCCATATGGATCATACACACAGACAAGACCACAAATCTCTGAAACCCTGCAGCGGGTTTTTTTTTATCTGAAAAGTGTGGTGTGCATTTCTATTCAGCCCCCTTTACTCTGATCCCCCTAACTAAAATCCAGTGGAACCAACTGCCTTCAGAAGTCAGGGATAAAGTGGAGAAGTTCCATCATCTGAAAATTCAAAGAGTATGGCACAACCGCAACTCTTCCAAGACATGGCTGTCCACCTAAACCGACAGGCCAGGCACTCACTCACTCACTCAACTTCTATACTTAGGGTACATCCTGGACAGGGTGCCAATCCATCACAGGGCACACACACACACACACACTACAGCCAATTTGGGAATACCAATTAACATAACCTACATGTGTGTGGAAGAGAACAGGAGCACCCAGAGGAAACCCACCAAACACGGGGAGAACATGCAAACTCCATGCACACAGAGACGGGACTCAAGCCTGGCCAGGAATTGAACACAGACCCTGGAGGTGCACGGCGACAGTGCTAACCACTACACCACTGCAGGCGGTGCGAAGAGAGTGTTAATCAGAAATGGCGTCCATGGTAATTCTGGAGGAGCTGCAGAGACCCGCAGCTCAGGTGGGAGAATATTAGCGGCGTACTTCACAAATCTGACCTTTATGGAAGAGTGGCAAGAAGAAAACCCGTTATATAATGCACATATAATCACATAAAATCCCAATAATACTGTATACATTTATGTTTTTTGGTGGTAGTGTACCAAGTTCAAGGGGTATGCATACTTCTGCAAGTCACTGTATGTGTGTATTGTAGAATTCATACAATATCGCCTATATTAGGTGAACCTAAAATCTAAAAAAGTTGAATCAGGAGTTGAACTACTGTAAGTGAGGTGTAATTCATGACGCCCGTATGCTAGCAAACTAGCAGGGCGCGACACCAGGCAGCAAGTGGATGATTTCAGATCATTTTAAAAGTCTGGTGAATGGGAGCACATTGTAACATGAGAGATATACAGTACAGACCAAAAGTTTGGACACACCTTCGTCATTCGAAGACGTTGAATTTGTATTATGGCAAGAAAAAAGCAGCTAAGTGAAGAAAAACGAGCGGCATCATTAGTTTAAGAAATGAAGGTCAGTCAGTCCGAAAAATTGGGAAAACTTTGAAAGTGTCCACAAGTGCAGTCACGAAAACCATCAAGCGCTACAAAGAAACTGGCTGACATGCGGACCGGCCCAGGAAAGGAAGACCGAGAGTCGCCTCTGCTGCGGAGGATAAGTTCATCCGAGTCACCAGCCTCAGAAATCGCAGGTTAACAGCAGCTCAGATCAGAGAGCAGGTCAATGCCACACAGAGTTCTAGCAGCAGACACGTCTCTAGAACAACTGTTAAGAGGAGACTGTGTGAATCAGGCCTTCATGGTAGAAGATCTGCTAGGAAACCACTGCTGAGGACAGGCGACAAGCAGAAGAGACGCGTTTGGGCTAAAGAACACAATAAAGAACACAAGAAAGAAAACTTGCTGAATGAGAAGGGGTGTCCAAACTTTTGGTCTGTACTGTACAAGACTCGGACAGCACAATTATTTAACAGCAGAATATAAAATAATAATTAGAATAAAGACCTGCCTTAGATACACTCCAGTTAGCACTTAGTCATGCTTCATTTTTTTTTATGCTATGCAAAAGTATTTAACCCGAAGGGTGTTCAAGTCAAAGTAGGACTTTAGATTGTGCGGAATAACAGAAGACCTGAGAGTAAAAACTTCCTTTATGTCTCTATATAATCTCCTGCTACACTAATGCACTTATCCCAGTGTTCCACTAGTGCTTGGACACCATCAAGGTGCAAAGTTTATTCAGTACGCCGGAGCCGTGATCAGACTGCCTGCTTCACGTCTGAAATGCCGGCCTCCCAGGAACTCCTTTAATGGCAAACAGGGGAATGTGGAAGTAACTCCCAGAGGACTTCTTGTAACGTGAAAGTGGTGATGGTAAATGATTGTGTGTATGGAAGTACTGTATCGAACATTTGCACCTAAGAGTCTCATCACTGTACTACGCTTGAAGTCTTCTGTAAATGTCAGTCGCTTTTACGCCTTCATTTAGAACAAAATTGCTAAATCCTGGTTTGACTTGAACGCCTCCTTATATAAACTTAGTTTTTTCAAAGCTATCTACGGACATTAATAATAGGAAGCAATAAAAACCATATGCTATATAAAAACATGATGTGCTTTAGCAGCTCTAGGTTTATGCAAATGACAAATTAATCACGAACGACACTAAGGTGACACTTATTTGACCATAATTGAACATAATCAGGCACTGTCTGCAAGTCTTTAAATTAAAGTTCTCTCTCTAGATATAAAAATCTCCTTTTGTAAGGGTCATCTGCCTTTGTTGGGAAATCACTGATGAAATGAAGACAAAGAAGAGTTCAGTTGAAATGAGAATAATTCAAATACGAGAAATGGTTACAAGAAAATATCAGAGAGTTCGAATGTCTCTTTGAGCACTGTGGCATCATTGATCAGAAAGTGGAAGCTACACATCCAAGCAAGACTTCGACTAACGAGAGAGGCCACTAACAACCCAACTAGCACTCTTAAAAGTCTACAATTTTAAGAGGTCGCCATGAAATAAGTCTCTACAGAAGTGTGGCAGGAAAAAGGATCCCAGGAGAATTTGGGCACGAGGCCTGGACAGGGTGCCAGCACTTTATAGGGCACACATGCTCACACACTCACACACACTACATGCAATCTGGGAATAGCAATTAGTCTGCTTTGCATGTCTTTGAACTGTGGAGAACATGCAAAAGCGCACATGAATTCCAAAACCTGTAATTGAACACCCTTTATATAGAGACTTTATATTCTTTGCATATACATTATAGTAAATAAGTTTTTTTTGGGATATGACCACAGTGTCATCATGATATAACAGGTGGGTTAAGGGTCTTAATCAAGTGCACAACAGTGGCAACTTGACATTATTGGGGCTTGAACCCTAATCTACTGATCAGTAACCCGGAGCCCCCACCGGCAAAAACATGGAGATGTTGGGGATTGAACCCAAGACCTCATACATGCGAAGCATGCGCTCTACCTCTGAGCTACATCCCCATGTGACTCCTGCAGAAGAATGAATTACAAAACTAATAGAGAAATTATCGGCAGAAGGTTTACTTTGTTTAAAATCCAGCCAACCACCTTCATCTTGAGTCTTCAATGAAGCAAGTCTCAACAGAAGGGTGATAAGAAAGATTCATACACGAGGTTGTATTGAAAGAAGACGTTTCTGCGAAAGATGAAGTACAGTGCTAGGAAGCTGGCAGCACAGACTCAGCTATCATTAATTTGGGTTAAGGGTCTTAACTACTAATCTGTTACCCAGAGCCACCACTGGCCAAAATATGGAGATGCTGGGGATTGAACCCAGGACCTCATACATGCGAAGCATGCGCTCTACCTCTGAGCTACATCCCCATGTGATATAGGGAGCATAAAGCAGTTCCTGAAGAAGAATGAATTATAATAAAACATTATCTAACAAGAGGGAGTGCTGTTGTGATTAATATCACATCACAGCCATGCTGATATTCATCACAACAGCACAACCTCAAAAGTGATATTGCTTAATGGTGGAATTAACGATCCACGACTGCCGAAGCTGGTGACCGACAGTTAACGACCAAGAGTTTGTGTAACTAAAGGTGAAAGTACTTAAAAAAATTTTATCGGTACTACAGAATGTAGCCAAAAGTGGAGGAGAATAAACCATGGATGTGATGGACAGTCAAGTTTCTGTGTATGTTTCAATTTATTCAAAGGTTAACCAGCTCCGTCAACTTCCAGGTTCTGGGGTTAAATCCCACATAGCTTTAAATGGAAATGCGCTAGTGTATAAAATCACTTGTCTCACACACCAAGTAGTGCCCTTGATCAGAGTGTAGAGTGATTTTGGATTTTGGTAGAAGCTCTCACAACAGGGAAATGCTGGGGATTGAACCCAAGACCTCACACATTCAGAGCGTGCGCTCTACCGCTGAGCTACATCCCCATGTGTGCTTTTACGATTTAAGCCAAGATGTCAAATCTACTGAGCTGTAACCCAGAGCCACAACTGGTCAAACCATGGACATACCAAGGATTGAGTCTGAGACCCCACACATGCGTGTGCTCCAACTCTGAGTTACATCTCCTTGTAATATGTGGGGAGGAAAGCAGTTACAGAAGAAGAAGTCATTCGTAAAAGAAAATATACAGTAGAATTTGATAATTGGCAATAAATTTTCTTTGTTGAAAAAACTAGCCAACATATTGTCATTATCATTATACTGTATGAGGAAGAGGAGGAGTCAGGCTCCAGGCAGTTACCTTCTTATTTAAACATCGTCTTGTCCTTGATTAACCAGGTCACTGGCTTTATTGTACGACAGCACTGCGTTCATCTCTTAAGAAAAATAACATAAAGACACTATAGTATGCGTCACCTTTATTTAGAATCTGCAACATATGAACTCCCACACACGTACAGAAATAGACTGAAACACAAACCTAAAGAAAAAAAAGAAGAGTGGAACGGACAATATAGCTGAAGAGAAAAAAAAAATACATGAATAAATAAAATGCGGTTAAAAACCCACCTGCCTGCTTAGTGGTGAAAGGTTGGTAAAAGTGAATAGGTCACATTTAAATAAATTTACATACTTAAATTACATTTACAGGAACGAGTCGCTTTAGGCCTGTCACAGTATGCTCTGTGTGACAGGATAAACAAAAATGAACAAGGATAAACAAAAACAGCCAATTAGCCAAAACACTATAACCATTAACATTAAAACGATCTAGGATTTGGGGTCCCCATGTGCCACCGGGGTGGCTTTGGCCCCTCGGGTCTGATTACAAAGGGTTTCTGGAACCAGGACCTTAACGGCCGATCCTTTGGGTGTGGTGTACTGGGTGATCTGGTGCCTTTCTATCGTGGACAGCATTGACTTTTTCCAGTAATTTATGCTACATTGGACAGGCTGGCCTTTGGTCCCTGTGGGCATAGGTGGGCCTTGCGTGCCCACGATCCTGTCAACACTTTATTGATAATGTTGTTCAATTCACCACCAGGTAAATTGAACTACATTGATTATCAATTACATACCAGTAACAAATAAGTGGTTTGCACTGTCGCGTTGGAGCTCCAGGGCCCGGGTTTGATTCCCACCTCGGGGTCTGCGTGCATGGAGTTTGCATGTTCTCCCTGTGCTTGGTTGGTTTCCTCCGGGTGCTCCGGTTTCCTCCCACAGTCCAAACTGATTAGAAAGATTAGACTAATTGGCGTATCCAAATTGCCCATAGTGTGTGAATGAGTTTGTCAGTGTGTGTGTGTTTGTGCCCTGCGATGGACTGGTACCCATCCAGGGCGTACCCTCCCTTGTGCCCTAAGTCTCCTGGAATAGGCTCCAGGCACCGACCCTGTATACAGGATAAAGCGGTATAGACATTGAAATGAGTGAGTGAGTTGCTACCATGCAACTTCCTTCCCTGCTCATGTAAATAAAGACACACCCACAATTAACCATATATGGTATGTATAGGTATTGCTTTTGATTAATACTTCCAACACTGAAAAACACAAACTGCACTGATCATAGGCTGCCTGAAAAGCAGGAATGCAAACACACACACACACACACACACACACACACACACACACACACACACACACACACACACACACACACACACACACACACACCATCTTCATGAGAGCATCCCCAAGACAGCACATTTCCCTGCATGTAAAGGGCACTTCATCTCACAAGTAAGGAACTCCACTGAACTGACATCTATTAAGGCATTTCATCATGTTTCCTCGCTCACAGGAGAACCCTACGGGCACCGCGTCACATATTTACCTTTAGAATGGCACCCTAGAGGGCGCTGTCACATTTTCTCACTCGTAGCAGCACCCTAGAGGGCACATCATCATGTTTTCTCCTCTATAAAAGCCACACTTTATCACTATCACGGTACTTTAGAGGCACCCTAGAGGGCATTTTTGCTGCTTTTTTTTTTTTTTTTCGTCTCCATGAAGACAAAAAATATTTTGTGGTGTGTCATCTTTAAAAGAAAAAATTGGATTTATCCCATGGTTTATCACACCCCCAAATCACGCATTGCTTATTTTTAACCCATTGTGCAATTCTTTCTCGTAGACCCATCAAATGACATCCACAAAAGTTTCATCTTATATATCACATACACTTTATACACTGTACTTTATTCGTTAATCATAATTGATACATGAGGGTCCAGACACACAGAAATACTGTATATTGTATAATAAGGAATGTACAGACCAAAAGTTTGGACACCCCTTCTCATTCAAAGAGTTTTATTTATTGTGTTCTTTAGTCCAAACGCGTCTCTTCTGCTTGTTGCCTGTCCTTAGCAGTGGTTTCCTAGCAGATATTCTACCATGAAGTCCTGATTCACTGACCAGCTTGGTCCGACTGACCGTAATGATGGCCGCTCGTTTTTCTTCACTTAGCTGCTTTTTTCTTGCCATAATACAAATTCAAACTCTTTGAATGAGAAGGTGTATCCAAACTTTTGGTCTGTACTGTATTATTTTTTATTATTATTACTTTTTTTTTTTTTGTGCTGAAATAACCAGTAGAAAGTAGAACTCTTGAGGAATGAATTACAGAGCTGAGTTGGTAATTGCATCAGCCTAGTATTTCAAAATGTTCATTTGGACCCACAAACAAGCCTAGGGCTGAGCAGCAATGTATGAAAACAACCGCGTCTACTGTAGAATCAAGGAATGTTGTGAGATACAAGTCAAAAAGAACTATAATTCACCATAATAATAAAAAAAAAAGATTCACATCATCCTTACTCCAGTCATTCCACTCAGAAATCACCATAAAAGACAAACTTGCAGAGAGCTGACTAAACACGACTAAACAAAACGATAACTAAACAATAAAAAGAATGAGAGCTGCCTAAGGACTGAGAGAACTATTTACATTTCCGTCACAGGGTCATGAGGAGGTCTGGAGTTTATTCCAGGGACCGCAAGGGTGGGGACAGTCTTGATAAGGTGACAACAAAACACAGCGCACAAATACATGAACACAGGCATATTCGACTATACATTACAGGCAAACAGGAGGAAACCAGGTTAGTCAGAGGAAACCCACCAACCATGCAGAGAAGGTATGCGTAAAATTAGGCTGGTCGGGTCTGATTCAGTGGTGGTCCGCGGTACTGGGAAGACGGGAGAGCAGCAGCCTGCCAAAACAACTGCACATTGAAAACCAGTCACGGAAGCACCTTCAGCAGCAAAACACATCTGATTTTTTCACATATTATAGCTAGAAAAGGTGACCCAAGACACAGCGCCCCCTGGAGCAGATAGGAATAAGGGCCTTGCTCAAGGACTCAACAATGATAACTTGACTATACTGGGGCTTGAACCCCCAACCTTCCACCGCTGCCCCCTGATAACGGTATTACAGTATAACTAATTTCCTCTTAACGGTGTGTGTGTTGTCTTTTGAGCCCTTATTACTGCTAGTTAACTTTAGCACGAGCATCTGTCAACATTTGAATCCCAAATCCCTCTTTAATTCCTGATCAAGGGCACTACCCTACATAGTGCACTAGCTTCTGATTTTACACTATTTGCTATCCAACCCTGGAACAGTTTGACTTAGAACAGAGATTTGGAAACTTTAGGGACCTTTATTCTCCTCACCTTTCGGCGACATAATCCTAGTAAGAATTTAAAACTACTTTCCCCTCCTCCAACCATGGAGGAGCGAGTAACACTCAACAACCCTCACTCCTTTTATACAGCATCATTTCATTTGCTCTAATTGGATCACTGGTGAGATCTGTCTTTGTTTATGGGTTTGATCGCTTTCTTTCAAGTCATTAGATTCAAAATGACAATTAAATCGATGTGCATGATTGAAATAAACAGCGGTTTAATCCTGAGATTATAAATGTGCACATGAAATCGTAGGACCTCATAGAGAGATCAGATGAGTTTCACGTTTTTTGTTTAATTCTTGAATCTTTTTACAATTTCACACGCTCATGACATCACTGTTAAAATGCAAATGCTTTGTTTTTTAACTCACTAAATTTTCATGAACACTAAAAAAAAAAAAAAAAAAATTGTGTGTAAATGCTCCTGCGAATGATTTACAACTGGTTCGCATCCAGCTTGATAAATGAGTTCCACCATGTGCACACCTTCTCCCTGGCTTTCTTTCTCCCTCTCACACACACTCTAGCCCCTTTTTTCCCACTTTCCATCAGTCTCACCCTAGGTTCAGATTACCCGTCACCGAGTGGGATTTGCTTTCACAGTAAACAGAGTAGCTGAGTGGCTTCTTTAGGACGGCGAGCGAGCACAACAATCTCCGGCAGCTCTTCAGCGAACCGCTGTGAAATCGCTGGCTCCTGCAGCAAACACTTAAAAACACTCCAAAACACAATTACATAAGCTCGCGTCTATAGCGTTCATTAGGACTCATAATGAATATTACTTCTGGAGGCCTGTTCATATAATAAGCTTTTTCGTGTTTATGTATAATTCGAGCTGATTTACACAGATGTTGATATTTATTTGTTTACCGGATGGACTTATTAAGAGTGATTTACTGTAAAAGGAAAGGAAGAAAGTCATTTGAAGGAAATCCGAAGTTCATGACTTTAAATGATCAGAAACATGATGCAATCCAAAGTCACTGGAATGTAACGACTCGATTGTAATTCAAATTAGGATCCCTATTTTCTATTATTTAATATAGCAAGAGAGAGAAAGAGAGTTTTAAATGGATATTCTTATGCTGGCATACATGAAATGTAGCCAAAAAAAAAAAAAAAAAAATATATATATATATATATATATTGCTACATTTCATGTACATTTTAATGACATAAAAAAAAATATATATATATATATATATATATATTAAAAAAAAAATATATATATATATATATATATATATATTTTTTTTTTTTATGTCAGAAAAGCTGGTATATACAGTATACACATGCACACACACACATACCCAAGAGAAGTTATTGCAACATCCTTTGCTCCAAACCATTTCCATATGTTTGGGCCGTTAGAGGAGTTCCTGAGAGGCCAGGGTTTCAGATGTGAAGCAGGCTCCATGATCATGGCTCCAGCTTTCTACCTTGATGACACTTACAACAGTATTACTACAGTAGTGAAATTCTGGGATAAATTGTGATGGGTGCATTAGCAGGGGATTGCATGGAGAAAGAAAGAACGTTTTTACTCTCATAATTGTGTTCTGTTAATCTGTGTTAAACATCCCTGTTGTCAAATACGCATTAGTATTGCTATGACAGTAAATAATAATAAAGGTTCAGTATCGAATTTTAACATCAAATCAGTTGCATCTGATTACACTGAGAAAAGTGTATTGTAACATCATTCATCATGATGTTCATATTATACAGTCACATCAGCCAGTTCCAACTTAAAGATCAGGCAAAATGCAACCATGCACGCAAAATAAAGATCCATGTTATGACCAAAAGTGTGCGGACTCCTGACATCACACTCATACAGTATGTGCTTGTTGAACATCCTGTTCCAGTTTTTGTTCTCCCAAAGAATTTCTCTTGACTGGGAAGATTCTTGCACAAAAGCTTTAGAGAGACAAGACACTGATGTTAGGTGAGGTGGTCGAGGGTGAAGTTGATGTTTTGCTTCATAGCAAAAGTGTTAGTCAGGACTCTGTGCAGAACACTCGAGTCCGTAGATTATAGCCTTGGCAGATGATGTGGTCTTGACGCTCGCTTTGTGTACAGGGACAGGGACATTGTCCTGCTGGAACAGGTGTGGGCCTCTTAGTTTCAGTGAAGAGGAATCTAAAACGCATTCTAAACCAGTGTCTTCAATCTTCTTGACAACGGGCGAGTGTGGTTGCGGCTAAACAGAACTTAAACTTGATAGTTCATTGAAGTTAAATCAGACAGGGCTCCTGCTTGTTATATAAATATAAGCCAAACTATGCTGGCTCATAGATTAAAGACCCCTGTTTTAGACAATTGTGTGCTCCAAGTTTGTGGAAAGGCCGGCATGCAGTATGGGTGTCATGGACAGTTGTCCACATACTTTTGGACATATGCGCATATATTTTACCTGTATTTTTAGAATTCTTTGATCACAAAGGCACATGTGGCAGCTTTAAAATGTGCAGCTTTAAAAGGCGCACCAGTGAGTATTCCATCCATCCATCCATCCATCCATCCATCCATCCATCTAGAAGCTTCTGTTGTCCAACTAAGGATTGTGGAAGCTAATGGGGAAACTTTTTACGACCGTGGTAGGACATAATGGAAAATTTGGGAACACCAATTAGCATGTCTTTGAACTGTGGGAGAAAACCAGAGAACCCGGAGGAAACCCGCCAAGCAAAGTGCTTGCACACAGACCCAAGGCGGGAATCAAACCCAGACCCTGGAGGTGCGTGGCGACGGTGCAACCACTAAGCCTTAGTAAGTATTAGAGATCAATAATGAAGTAATGAAGTTATAACAGCTTATATTCATGTGAAAGATAGCATAACTTTTGTAGCTTTAGTTTCGATCAACTGTACCAACCAGTCAACAGGAAAAAGTAGACTTTTGTACCTTGATGTCTGAGGATGGATGTCATGTTGTTCACAGACTGAGCCGAGCTGTTAGAGAGAGATGCATAATTTACATGAGAAATAAAACCTGAATGATTGAAATCCTGTACAGACATTTCAGAGCTGCGCTCCCCCTGAACCATTTCCTCAGACTAGACATATTAACTTCGGGATTGGCTCTGCGTAAAGACGTTGGGACGCGGCTCGGTTTCAGTAGGGACATGAGAGCAGGTAATGGCTCTGTAATGAGACGCGGGTGTTTTACGCGCTAGGAAAATCAGGGATCTGAATGGCGAAGAAGCTCCGAGATCTGAGTGATTTGAAAGAAGCTGTTACTGGAATGTCTTAGGAAACGTTTCATTACTTCGTAACGATGTCAGGCTTTGTCAGGGAGCGCAGCGCTGAGTGGAGATGCCGAAGCGCGCGACTCCGAAATGCCGTATGCGGATCTAATTTATTAATGCGTCTTAGGGTTTATTATAGAAGATGGGAGAACCTGGGGAAGCATAGAGTATGTGATCGGGCATTCGTGCAAATAGTATCGAGCCTACTATAGAGGCTTTCTTTACAAGCTGTGAAATCAACGAGCACCGTCTAATTGCTGCTCCCGCCCATTCTCTCTCTCTCTCTCTCTCTCTCACACACACACACACACGCACTCTTTCTCATACGCACACACACTCTCTCTCAAGAGTCAAAGGTGATTTATTGACATGACAGACATTAACATTCGTATTTCCAATCCAAAGCTTAGAAATAAGTCACAAGAAAATAACAGGAGTAAATAGTTTCTAAAAAAAAAAAGAAAAAAAAAAAAGAAGTTTATATATAAAATATATAAATAAAATAAAGAGGAGAGAATATAAAAAAAGAATAGTATAAAAAGAGTCATGATAAAGAAATGTGTATAAAATGGACTTTTAGTTCTTCAGTCAAAGATAAAGTGATACTCGTGGACATTATTTGAAAAAAAAAAAGAAAGGAAAGCAAGGTTAATAATAATAATAATCATCATCATCATCATTAAAATAATAATAATAATAATAATAATAATAATAATAATAATAATAATAAATTTCTCATAATTACTCAGAGTGTGGGTATGAGAGAGAAAAAGTAATAATAATAATAATAAAAATATTATTATTATTATGATTATTGTTGTTGTTATTGTTGTTTTTATTGCTATTATTATTATTATTAATGTTGTTGTTGTTATTATTGTTGTTATTATTATTGTCGTTATTGCTATTATTATTATTATTATTATTATTATTATACACTCTCTCTCATACATCTCTCTCTCTCTCTCCCTCATATACTCTCTCGCTCTCATACACACACACACACAGACACTCTCTCTCTCTCTCTCTCTCTCTCTCTCTCTCTCTCCACATGATGCAGGCGCATAACCTGAAGTGACACTCCAGCTCCACACTCCCACATTCGTTACGCGCAACACGAGACATAAGCTGAAAGACTGGAGCGCACGAAATGATGCACTAATAGTTGGAAAAATACCTTCTTTTTTTCTTCTTCTTTTTTTCTCCGGGATTCTTACTTGTATCGGGTCAGAATGCCTGGACATGGGTGGACACCGCGCGCAATGGACAGGACGACGCAGGCAGGCAGGGGCAACAATTCCGCCTTCAGTAATCCGGCGCATCGAAACAGCGTTTAGTTTGGAATAATAATTAAAAAAAAGTTGATGGAGAGCTCGACGGAGAGCGATGGGTGACTTGGAGCACGCGCATGAAGAATGGATATAGCGGCGGCGGCGGCGGCGCTGAACTCCTCCTCTGCGAACGGCACGAGCGCGCCCAAACTTGCTCCGCACTCGCGCTGCGCGGCCGCCTTCATCATCGTCGTGGTCACCGCGATCATCCTGGTGACCATCGTCGGGAACGTGCTCGTGGTGGTGGCGGTGTTCACGAGCCGCGCTCTGCGCGCGCCCCAGAACCTCTTCCTGGTGTCGCTGGCGTCGGCGGACATCCTGGTGGCCACGCTGGTCATCCCGTTCTCTCTGGCCAACGAGGTGATGGGCTACTGGTACTTCGGCAGCACGTGGTGCGCGCTCTACCTGGCGCTCGACGTGCTCTTCTGCACCTCGTCCATCGTGCACCTGTGCGCCATCAGTCTGGACCGCTACTGGTCGGTGACGAGCGCCGTGAGCTACAACCTGAAGCGCACCCCGCAGCGCGTCAAGGCCATGATCGCGGCCGTGTGGCTCATCTCAGCCGTCATCTCCTTCCCGCCACTGGTCATGACCAAGCACGACGAGCTCGAGTGCTTGCTCAACAACGACACGTGGTACATCCTGGCATCGTGCGCCGTGTCCTTCTTCGCACCGGGTCTCATCATGGTGTCGGTGTACTGCAAGATTTACAGGGTGGCCAAGCAGCGAGCCGCCACCGTGTTCGTCGCCAAAGCCAGCATGGCGCGCCAGCCCTCCCTCTCCGAGACCGGGTTTGTGCGCAAAGGCAGGTCCGACGGCACCAGCCCGAGTGTGTGCGGCTCGAAAGAGCAAAACCAAGGCGAGCTGGACGCCATCGATCTGGAGGAGAGCTGCGTCTCCAGTGCGCGCTCGGCCAAAAGCGGCAAAGTGGAAATCGCGTGCGTGTGCGCGCGTTCCAAGCTGGAAGTGTGCGACGACGAGCCGGCGGTGAACCGGCTCCGACAGAGCTCCATGTCCAAAGCCAAGCTGGCTCAGATGCGCGAAAAGCGCTTCACCTTCGTGCTGGCTGTGGTCATGGGTGTCTTCGTGCTCTGTTGGTTTCCTTTCTTCTTCACCTACAGCCTTCATGCCGTGTGCAGAGAGAGCTGCACCATCCCTGACAGCCTGTTCAACCTCTTCTTCTGGATCGGATACTGCAACAGCTCGGTGAACCCTATCATTTACACCATTTTTAACAGGGACTTTCGGAGAGCTTTTAAAAAGATCATGTGCCACAACCCAGTGAGAGCATGAATGTAGATTTCTTTTCATTCTCGTGCACACTTTTATGTGCTGCTCCAACAGAGAGAGAGTGTGTGTGTGTGTGTGTGTGTGTGTGTGTCCTGTGTAAATAGGCAACTTTAAGGAACTTCATGTGCTTTTACAGATATTCTCTGTTTACCTGTATAGAAATGTAATATTATAAAATACTGAATAATGACGCACAGTAAAGTCTCCAATGTGGTACAGTGGCTTAAGGGTTAGCTCTGTTGCCTTGCACAACCAGGTTTCAGGTTTGATTCCTGCCTTGGGTCTGTGTGCATGAAGTTAGCATGTTCTCCCCGTGCTTGGTGGGTTTCCTCCAGGTACTCCAGTTTCCTCCCATAGTCCAAAAACATGCAGGTCAGGCTAATTGGCGTTCCCAGATTTCAAGTAGTGTATGAATGTGAGGTTGCGTGTGCCCTGTGATGGATTGGTACCCCGTCCAGGGTTGCCCTAAGTCTCCTGGGATAGGCTCCAGGCCCCCTGCCAATCTGTATACACGATAAAACAGACGAGTGAGTGAGTGAGTGAGTGAGTGAGTAGACTACTGCCTGATGATGCAAAGTGTTGGATTAACATGCCTAGTGTTTATGTAAAGGGTAGCTCAGTGGTTAAGGTCCCAGGTTCAAGCCTCCCCACCCCCACCACCTCCATATTGCCACTTTTAGGCCCTTATCCCTCAACTGCTCAGATGGACGATAAGATAAAAATGTAAGTCACTCTGGATAAGATGTGCCTGTCAAATGCCGTAATGTATGAGTATCTGGGCACAAATGGTTTGCATTTTCATGCTCAGCAGCTCTAGGAGGGAGCAACAGTTCAGAAGAAATATCCAGAAAGAATGGAGACAACTGCAGACTGATTACTCGTGCCATCATGTGTAACTAAATGAAATGATCCGTGCTATTTGTTCAAATGGATATTTCATTATACTGTATTTTATGAATATATGATATTATGGAAATAATGAATGCCGATGCATTGGATTTCTGTTGGATGGAGGATACAGTATGTTTTCGTCTCACGGCTGTCTACAGAGCTCTGAATGCAAAAGCAACCATAAGTGGCATGGAGTGGAATGCTTTTGTGCAAACGTGTACACAATACCGATGATATACCTCATAAGTTTCGATTTGGTTTGACGCTGGTTTGTAAAGTGCCATTTTTGGCATCGACTCTGAGTGTAATTCTCGTGTTATAATTAATGTGAATAAAATGGCTGGATACGAATCCTTCTTGTTCAAGAGACACAACCTACTTAAAAGCCAAAACGGAAAAGAATTCCAGTGAAACAAAGTGGACCGAACTACTTTCAAGTTCTTTTCTGAGCTGCTTATCTCGGCTTGTGCTAATTAAATGTTGCCACACGTTTTTTCTAATTAATGTTAGACACCATGCATAGACACCTTTGGTTGCATAAGAATGACAAAGTTAAAACAACAGAGGATGCTAGAAATGAAGCAAATTAAGAATCCTTTATTTCCAACATACATTCTATTAATGCTGCAAGTCTACCTCAGTAGTTTCCTGACAAAGAATGATTTTATGGAACACCAACGTCCACCAATGTATTTCAATGTAACTGGTTCTGAAATAAGAAAATGTAAACTTCTCATGTTATTATCATAGCTGCTTAGGTTTTATTATTATTATTATTTTTTTTTTTTACACAATTTGTGATACGTATATTTAATGCATTTTGTTTACAGGCCATTTGTCTCAACTTAGTGTCATTTTTACACTTTTAAACTAGTTGTAAATGTTTTGTGCCACACGGTGGTGTAGTGGTTAGCACTGTGGCCTTGCACTGCCAGGGTCCAGGTTCGATTCCCATCACTGTGTGCATGGAGTTTGCATGTTCTCCCCGTGCTTGGCGGGTTTCCTCCAGGTACTCCGGTTTTCTCCTACAGTCCAAAGACATGTTGATTAGGTTAACTGTCGTTCCCAAATTGGTCGTAGTATGTGTGCCTGGCGATGGATTGGCACCCTGTCCAGGGTGTACCATGCCTTGTGCCCTAAGTCTCCTGGGATAGGCTTCAGGCACCCCCGTGACCCTGAATACAGGATAAAGTGGTATAGATGGTGAGTGAGTGAATTTTGTGCCACTCCACAAGTAAAAAAAAAAAAAACTGTCCATCCAGAAGCCAAAGGAGTGTAAATTGACCATCCGATCTAGGGGTAGCTCAGTGGCTAAGCTGATTGGACTACTGATCCAGGTTCCCAGGTCACAGGTTGAAAACCCCAGCACCACCAAGTTGCCACTGTTGGGCCCTTGAGCAAGGCTCTTAGCCCTCAACTGCTTAGATGTATGATGAAATATAAATGTAAGTCTCTCTGGATAAGGGCATCTGCCAAATGCCATAAATGTATGTATGTGGAAGGGCTGGCTTTTCCTCTTCTTCTCCTGTGTAAATCACAGCAACAGTAGGCAATCTTATGCTCATGTATGCATAAGAGGGCGGATAGCACGTTTCTCCACGTGTGATGTAAAACGAGCACCACGTTCTTGCTGGCTTCACGTGTCTGAAAGGAAGCATTTATTACCTTTCACCATTCCCATTTGGTAACTGTTGTTTAATAGATAGAAAAACAGTAGTGCTCTGTCAAGCCTATATTACTGTAGGTCCAAATACACGGGATGATGTGAATGCAGTGTTGCTTGGGACATAACCGATGTAAATTATTCCTCGTACCTCGTAACACGAAAAAAAAAAAAACAGTAATTTGTAGACGCCACATGTTCCTTGAGCACTCTTCTCTCTGTTTGTTTTATTTGTGTTCCTTTTAAACTCCAGCTCTTTTATCAGACCTTAAAAGTTTCTTTTTTCTTTTATGAGTCTTACCATGTATAAGCATTAAAGATGTATCACAAGGTCAGTCAAAATCCAGAGAAACGGGTACACACATAAATCTTTTAGTACAGTAAAAAGAATCTAAGCCTCTTTAAACTGTACTGTCTTTTTTTTTTTTTTTTTTCGCGAGAATAAAATTCGCTTATGCGTGACCAATGAACAGAATCTGCTGCCTCTCTGGCGCATATTCCATTGGCACAGTTTGGCTCTACATGGTCCCTTCAATAATTTGAAGGGTCAGTGCAAATTATTCTGACTATCCTGTGTTAAAACATTTGTACAGTCCTGATAGTTTTCTTCCAGAACGCCGATGCCGTATGAAGTATGAAGGTGAATGAACATGAAGATGAAAACGATTATATGCTTAAATGATATTTGTGACATGTTTGTGTTTCATTTCACGGTTGTATATTTTAAAACTGGGGAATAAATTAACGTCTGACTGAGGAATTCGTTTGTAATTAGTTAATAATGCAAAAAACAAACAAACAAACAAACAAACAAACAAAAATACTTCAAAGAGAATTCTGCTAATATAACTAAAACAAACAAACAAAAATACTTCAAAGAGAATTCTGCTACTATAACTAAAACAAACAAACAAAAATACTTCAAAGAGAATTCTGCTAATATAACTAAAACAAACAAACAAAAATACTTCAAAGAGAATTCTGCTACTATAACTAAAACAAACAAACAAAAATACTTCAAAGAGAATTCTGCTACTATAACTAAAACAAACAAACAAAAATACTTCAAAGAGAATTCTGCTAATATAACTAAAACAAACAAACAAAAATACTTCAAAGAGAATTCTGCTAATATAACTAAAACAAACAAACAAAAATACTTCAAAGAGAATTCTGCTACTATAACTAACAGCCAAAACACAGTATTGGTGCTGATTTAGTTTTTTTTTTATGTTATGCATAGAATACAGAAAATGTGTGTGTCTAAGAAGCTGTTTCTGGAAGAGACAGATCTCACTTCCATAAGTTGATTTTATATGTGCCTCAAAATGCCCATTTTTCAGCACTATACTGTCTCACTTCAAAGAATTAATAATTTAAAATGCAGATTGTTCATATTTCTTTATGAGTATTGACACTAAAACTGGTGTAAGCTTCTAGAAGATTATAACATGTAAAGATTGTTGCTTAAATTAAAGCATTGTATTCAAAAAAAAAAAAATTCTAAAAACATCTGTAGTGTCCGTAACCAAGTCAAATTCATGTTGTAATTTTGCATTTTAGAATAATACACTTTTTCAGGTTTTATGTCGCTTTATGTGAAATCGTTTCATCTGGATGACAACTAAGATCACTAAAAGATCTGAATTCAAAAAGTTTATCGGCACTACATAGAAGGGCATGAAATTGTATTAAGCAAAATGTGTTTCTTTTTTACTGATAAAACTATAAATGTGTATGCATATCTACAAAAAATGATGCATGGATCGTGAGATCTTATGAAAAAAGGTGTTATATGATCCTATCTGAAAATTCACTTTTTCACCTTGGTGAGCACAGATACAGTACATGTTTGGGCCGCTGAGTGATCAGTTATTTGAAAAGCCTTTTCGTACAGTATATTTCTTATTTTGTTAAAACACAAGCACATGATCCTTATTAGAAGCTGACTGATGCATTGCCTTCACTTGGCTTAGAGTGTGTTTAAAGGTGCAGAGACTACAGGGCTTTTAGAAAGCGAACAAAATGTTCTATAAAGAGCTACAGCATGTTGGCTTTTTGATCGGTGGTTCTTCAATCATTTTTGAATGAATAATAAATTTCCCACAACAAAGATCCTTCCGCACAATTAAATCCTTCAATCAGGAAGCTTTTTAAGGAAACCAGAAATAACAAAGATCCTTTCACAAATCCATCAATCTAAAATTTGCTCTCAGAAATAGGAGTTCTTCTACAGCATCACTATAGTTCTACAAAGAGTATATAATAATATTAATAATGCTGCCTTTATAATCACAAATTCTCTCCACAAAGCTGACATTATATATATATATATATATATAAATGAACTACTAAACTCTTACATGCTTACAAAAAACTAAAACACCTGTTATTCCAATCCGCCCCCGGAGTGAAGAGTTTCCTTCGTACTCCAAAGAGCCTCAGATGTAACATGCTTAATAGATGCTTTAGCACGGCTGCTTGTTTGTAGTCCTGTCCCTTATTTGAAAGAAGAAAAAAAAAAGAAAGAAAACAAGCACACAGACAGACACAGCGAGTAAATTTAGCATTGGAAACAGTATGAGCCTGAGAGAAGAGGCAGCTGGTTCACATGCGGCGCATGAATAAAGTGCTGGGAACAGGCAGAAAATATCACATGAGAGCAGATAAACCCTGCTTTTCCTGAGAGAGAGAGAGACAGATCGGGGTCAGGCTGGGGAGGATGACCGGGGCTATGTGCTGCACTAATCGGATGAGGAGCGGCATCGTCTGGCACTCAGACTGAGGATGTACTTCATCCTTTCTATCCATTTTTCATAATCATTCAGAAACAAAGCTCTTTCTTGCAACGACCCTGTAGACCCGGGGAATGACCCGGCATCGAGAAGCGGCGTGTAACCATTTGAACAGAGAGCAGCATTTACAACAATATCTGATGGAAAGAATATCCAGAGCTGAGCTCAGTGATACGAAACGACTGTGTAAGTGTTAATGAGTCTCGGGAAATGATTACTTACATGTTAACTACGGTCGACTTTTTCCTAGTAGTAGATAATAATTAATTAAGCAAAGAAAATCCCTCTAATTATAGGAGTATTAAGTTTGTTCTTTATTAAACTGAAAAAGCTCTGAAAAAAGAAAAAAATTATATATTTAAAATAAAATATTATTATTATTATTATTATTATTATTATTAAATATAAACCATATTAGTATTATTATTATTATTATTATTAATAATAATAATAATAATAATAATAATAATAATAATAATAAATATGGTTTATCCTGTATACAGGGTTGCAGGATAGGGTGCCAATCTATCTAAGGGCGCTCAAATACGCTAGGGGCACTTTAGGGAACGCCAATTAGCCTAATCTGCTTGTCTTTGGACTGTGCGAGGAAACCGAAGCACCTGGAGGAAACCCATCAAGCACAGAGAGCACATGGCAGGAATCAAACCCGGACCCTGCAGGTGCAAGTCGACAGTGCTAACCTCTAAGACGTCATGCCGCCTGCATATGTACACTCTTAAAAAAGTATAGGAGTATTAAGTTTGTTCTTTATTAAACTGAAAAAAGTTCTGAAAAAAATATATATATATTTATTTATTACACCGATTTATCCTGTATACAGGGTTGCGGGGTAGGGTGCACTCAGATACGCTAGGGGCAATTTTAGGAACACCAATTAGGCTAATCTGCCTTTGTCTTTGGACTGTGGGAGGAAACCGGAGCACCCGGAGGAAACCCACCAAGCACAGAGAGAACATGGCAGGAATCGAACCCGGACTGTGCAGGTGCAAGTCGACAGTGCTAACCACTAATATTACAAAACTATTATTACAAAAACATTAGGGTGCATAAAGTGTCCTAAAAGGGAACATGGTCTTATACAGTATGTAACGACTTCCATATCCAGGTAAGCTTAAGGAACAATGAAGGGTTCTACAGTATATCGAGTTTACACACAATGACCGTAATTCAGATCAGTATTAATGAGGTCCTGTTTCTCCTTCTGTGTCCTTTTAGGCGCTCTGTACAAAGCAGCTTTGCAGAAATCTGGATGTAGATTAAATGTATTAAATGCATCATTTCAATTATGAAGTTGAATAAACTGAGCCACGTTTGCAGCTGTGGTGAAATCCTGAATATATGCACACCGGTGACCCCAGCACATTAACTGAGTTAGATATTACGCTGAAATGTTTCATTATTCAGAAAGTCTGCTGTATTTTTGCAATTAACATTACGACTCGAAACGCAGCTACTACTTCCAGCTGTTCCATGAGATGACAGGTTTTCATTACTGTCCTTGTCGTACTGTCCTATCGTTTCTATAGTAATGGATCATAGATAAGGATTTGAACAGCGGACATACTGTAAAAAGAAAAATTCCAATCATTGATTGAGGGTGCTGTTATTTTTATTTAAAGTGATGAAGAGAGAGAGAGATGCTGATGGTGTTACAACTGTTTTCTGTGACTATAACATAAGAAATCTTATTCATAAACCATTCAAATATGCAACATGTCACTGTGTAATTATAACTGTTGTATAAAAATTGCTCTGGATGAACAGAAGAACACACTCCAGACTGTGCCGTTGTACGGAAATAATAATTCACATTGTGGATTGACGCTGTACGATATCACAACACCCCGGCTGGATTATTGTTCTGTTTCGTGTAATTCCTTACTCAACATGACACATTTATGCAACAATAAAACACCATTGTTTTGCTTCCGTGATGTCCTGATATTTGCCCATTATGTTGCCTAGCAACCAGAGTTTACTTATGGACTACATTGCATGGTAGGACAATCTTTTTTCTATTTTTTATTGAATTATTTATTAGAATTATATATATATATATATATATATATATATATATATATATATATATATATATATATATATATAATTTTTTTTTTTTTTTTTGCAAGTACTATTAATACCAAAAATGTAATGAAATTCTGAGAAGTTTTCTGGTCTTATAGGAGCAACGAACCACCAGAGGGGCTGAGTCTTACGATTCTTGTATTAAAATGACTTATTGCTTCATTAGATCATGAACGAGCGAGACGGAATTCCCCGAGACACCACGAGGAAGGAATCATAAAAGGCTTTAAAAAAAAGGGAACTCATCCTCTTTCAGGACAGTGAGATAATAAATTATCAGATCTTCCAGAGCTGTACAAGTCAAACATATGGTGTTGATCATGAGCGTCACAAATCTACGTATTTACAGCATCCAGGTGAAATTATATCCTGTTTTTGAAAAAGTAAAATGCATGTGGAACAATTCACAGGAGCAGAAAGCTCCAAGCAGATCACGTCACGGATTGGAGGGCCGGATGAGCCGCAGCACTGGAAGTAGAATAATTATCCCTACATTAAACACGTGACAAGTGATAATTATCACACTAGCCTAAAGCGCAGCATCAAGAAATTTGTAAGGGGAAAAAAATAGTCGCTTCAAGCAGCTACAGTAAAAAATCATTCGAATGCATTCTGGTGGAAGAGGAGAAAGAGAATTGCAATAACCAGAGGATTCAAATGAAACCCGGTACATTACAAAACCCAAATTTGACTGTTCTGATTTTAGGACAAATCTTGTAAAAATCGTCATCTGATTGAATTTATTAATTTCATAAACCCCTCAGGTTGTTCATCCTGTTCCTGATCTCCTTTATTGAACCTCTATAAAAGGTGATGAGAAATGGGTTTGAAGAACACTAAAGTTCAGCATGAGGCCAGCGGATGTTTTTATTATTATTATTATTATTATTATTATTATTATTATTATTATTATTATTATTATATAATGACATTTTCATATAAGAGATGGGAAAAAATAATAAAGTGCTGCTGTTCATCTACATCTTCAGCATTTGGCAGACACCCGTAATTAGAGTGCTATCGCAGTTGAGGGTTAAGGGACTTGCGCAAGGGCCCGACAGTGGTAACTTGGTGGTATTAGGGTTTGAACCTGGGCCTTTAAAGTCTTTCTACAGATTCTCAATTGGATTTAGGTCTGGACTTTGACAGGGTATGAATATGCTTTGAGATAAACCATTCCATTGTAGCTTTGGATGTATGTTTAGGATCGTTGTTCTGACGGAAGGTGAACCTTCGCTCAGTCTCAAGTCTTTTGTAGACTCTCTCTCTCTCTCTCTCTCTCTCTCTCTATATATATATATTTTTTTTTCATAACATTGTGCTTTATTTGGCTTCATCTATCTTCCCATCAACGCTGACTAACCTTCCTGTCCCTCCTGAAGACAAGCGTCCCCACAACATCATGCTGCCGCCACCATGCACAGTGTTAGTTTTTTCCGCCACACATAGTGTTTTACATTTAGGCCAAAAAGTTGGCCAGCTGTTTACTAATTAGGTGACTTCTGGAGGTAACTGGTTCCACTGGATTTTAGTTAGAGCTATCAGGGTAAAATAAAGGCTAAACACAAAAGCACTTCACACTTTTATTATTTTTTTTTTCTTTACAAAATCCCGCCCAAAAAACATTTACATTTGTGGTTGTAATGTGACAAAATGTTGAAAAGTTCAAGGGCTCTGAATACTTTTGCAGGGCACTGACATCTGACAGGTCCTCTGCACCATCTCACTATAAACGGTGGTCAATCGCATTAAGGCATTTGGCAGACGCCCTTATCCAGAGCGACTTTTTATTTTATTATATATTTTTTAAATCTTATTATACAGTACAACTGAGCAGTTGAGGGTCTTAGTAAATTGATGATTGTGGGATTTAAACCTGGGACCTTCCGAACCATAGACCAACGCCTTAACCACTGAGCTACCCCTGACTGCAATTTCAAAAACATATTTTATCCTATTCAGATTAATATATTAATCTTAATCTGAAGAAAAAGAACAAATCATGATAATTATAAAATTACGATAATGACAGAATCGCAATACAAATCAAATCAGCACCCAGGTAGCGTGATAATATCGTGTCGGGTGAACCCTGGTGATTTGCGTCACTTATACCAAAGTGTGTTTTTCCCCCCTTATATCATACTTTTTAATACTTTTATAGTTATAGTCGGTGTTGTGGAATGTCCTTAAGACACCTACAATATAGCAGGTGATTTACTTTTCATAAATGTAGTACGACAAAACCATTCATCCTGTCATGTTGTCGTGAGAACAACCTTCAAATTCAATTTTTATTTGTATAGCACTTTTTTACAATTGTCATTATGCTAAATTATGCAACTGTGAAAGAATGTATATGAATGAAAATGATCAGATTGTCCCTAATGAGTCGATGGGTGACAAGTTGCAAGGAAAAAACTCCCTGATATGGCAATCAGAGGAACCAGACCCAACAGGGTGATAACGGTTAGCAGGGATTGAGCTGCATCATGCTGGGTGTTAGGAGGCTGGAAGTCCAATATAACAGATAATGTCTTTAAGTTAATATGGAGTCCAGTTCATTATTGCAGGCTCAGGTAGACTGTTGGAAATTCTAGTCCTGAACTATTGGAGAGACTCAGAGAACAGCTGTCTGCATCAGTCGAGGCCAGGACCATCTTCATGGTAAAGTGGAACCGTCCCCAGTCACCACACGCATCCCAAACAGACCACACGGGGCCTCCATGCGATGAGATCACCAAGCAGAAGCAGAGGAACCAGACTAAGTCAGACAGGGCCAGAGGGCAAAGAGGGTCTGGATCACTGGCAGCTCAGGAGTGGCATGTGTAGCTCGACAGAGAGAGACAAGGAGGAAGAAGAGCAGAAAGTGTCCCTCTGTTGAAATACAGCACTTTCCTAATCCATTTATTATCTTTCCAAGTCCGTGTGAATGAGCTGTTCCTATAGAAACAATAACGTATTACGATTTATGCCAGAAACTCACAGCCAGAACTCCTCTAATAGACGAGCTGTTACCGAATATTACTCAGCGCCATCTGATTCCAGCCTTCGAAAGCGTCCTAATACCAAATCCAGATCTTTTCTGTGAAGCCGATGTACTTTAGGAACTTGCTGAAATGATTGATGAAGGTTGAGGACCACCAAGCTCCGACATCAGATCTGCTCTCACTGGAGATTTATCACTGTAGGCAAACCTCTGACTGTCAGAGGTGTAATCATCCATCACCGCACGTACTGTAGCAGCCACGACCGGAGCCAAATCGAATGAGAATGCAACCACACACGGGTTTGATTTGAGCAGCGTCAAAGCTCCTGTTCCTCCGTGAAACAAAATGACAGGAATGAGTTTGGCCACTTAAATCATTCGGTCCTCTGAAGTGTCCTGTCACGCCTTCTGAATGGACCGTGAAGTGATCTGTGGTCCAATAAAGGCCGGCTCTTGTAGCACTGATGGCATCGTGTCAGAGAGAGAGAGAGAGAGATCGTGTGATGTGTAGTTTTGTGTAGGATCGTAATGAAGTCTGTTGAGAAGAGGCGTAATTGATGCAAGGGTAGAAAATAGAGAAAACAACTTCACTGCTATTTTCATGACTTTTTTTGTTTTGTTTTTTGTAGCTGTAAATCAGTCTCATTCAGTATTAAACAGGCTTTCAGGAGGGATGAGTCAGAAGGTATTTTATGATGAAATGGCTTCAAACTGAACAAATGTCTTGAGAACCCTTTATCCTAATCTGCACAATTTGCATGCAATTATAGGATAGAAGCATTTAACTTAATTATTAATCATTAAAAAAAAAAAAACATTTTGCATGCTTTATATGAAAGGCACAAATAAAGGCGAATTTAGATATATACGAGAATAAAAACACCATAAGAATTCTCTTTTACTTGAACTCCTTGGGTCTTGCCAAGTTCAACATACACTGTATAAAAGATTTGTGGACATCTGACCATACAGTATATGTTTGCTTTCTGAAAATCCCATTCCAGATCTATACCCCAGTTGCCCTTATAATAATCTCCAGCCCTTCTGGGAAGACTTTGCACTAAATTTCATAATGTAACTGTAGGGATAGTAGGCAGTGCTACAGAATACAAATACAGGATCGGTGAACAAACTGTTCATTCCATTCCCGGTCGCTTGGTGATCTCATTTGAGGTTGAAATGAAATTCTTTCTAATCTAATAAAGTACATATACAATTTAATTCAATTCATTTGTATTAGAAATATGGATTTTATTACCAATTTCTAATGTCTAGTTACTTTTCACCCACCCTGTATGTCACTGTTTGCTCCTGGCTTTATGGCAGCATTTCAGGAACAGCCTGCATATGGGTGTCATGGTCAGGTGTCCACAAACTTTTGACCACTTTTGTTTCTTTTTGTGTGTGTGTGTGTGTGTGTGTGTGTGTGTGTGTGTGTGTGTGTGTGTGTGTGTGTGTGTGTGTGTTTGTATATTAATTTAATCTTTTTGAAAAAACATACCAATACTAATTAATACTGGCTTTTCCATTATTTTCATAGGAAAATGTTTTTTGTCTGTTTGTTTGTTTCTTCTACAAATGAAACAAACAAACATGAGCAATTTTGGATCATGTTGATGTTGTGAGACCAAACCAAAAAATACTTGTTTCTTAGTGTTTAATACTGCATAATATGTACAGTTATGTACAGTGTTGGGAGTAACGCGTTACAAAGTAACGTAAAGTACTTGGATCACTTTTTTGATGTAAGCCAACACGTCACGTCCGCCATTTAAGTACTCAAGTTATTTAGTTATAATTTCAGAAATCCGTTATTCAGACAATTTATGTAATCCATGAGCCAGACAGCAGTCATTCTGTTAGTGTGTGTGTGTGTGTGTGTGTGTGTGTGTGTGTGTGTGTGTGTGTGTGTGTGTGTGTGTGTGTGTGTGTGTGAAAGTCGTCCTACAAGCCTCGCCCCCGATAACCCCCCCCCCCTCCCCTCTATTATTCCTGCTGTTATACCCCTTTCTCAGCTATGCGGTTTGACTATCCGAGGACCGACGCGTGGAAAGATGGAAACCTGATCACAGCGCCAAAGCTGGCAGTGAATCATGATGGACCGTACTTACGGGCAGCGCGCGAAACCGCGTAGGTGAAATAGGGGGATTAGTAGTTAACAGATTATGGGCCAAACTTCGCTGAGTGATGATGGTAGAATAATTATAAAGGTCTTGACTAAAACAACATGCATGAGGAAGCACAAAGGAGTTTTCATTTTCCGCCATGGAAAAGTACTCAAACTAGTTACTTTTATCAGAAAGTAACGCAGTAATGTAACGGATTACTTTTTAATGACAGTGATTTTCTGGAAGGTGTTGAGTCTTCTCAAAAATTTTATTCCAAACGAGAAATCAGTCATGTTGCATGTCAAAAGCATGTCTGTGGGTTTTTTTTTTTATTTGTTTCCTAGAAAAATCTACTCTTAATTTTTTTTTTTTTCATTTAATAATTTTCTATCCCACCAGGATCGCAGGGCACGAACACTACGGGCAATTTGTGAACATCAGTTAACCTAATCTGCATGTCTTTGCACTGTGGGAGGAAACTTGAGTACCAGGAGGAAACCCACCATGCATCTCGTTTGTGTTGAAAGTTGAAAATTTCATTGTCAAATTAATACTTCATTCCTGTATTTTTGATATTAAACAATGGCGTCTCAGCAGGAACCCAAACACTGAGTGAGTGTTGCAATATAGATGTAACGACGTGACACTGATGTCCACCGTCGGGCCAACTTTGGTTTTGAAAGTTAGAATGACGTTGATGAAATGGCATTAAGATAACGCTGAATGAAAATAAGCAGGGTTTAGAACATATTCGATCCTAACGGCACCAAACACGATGTCAGCACACGTCTGAGCAATGGCTTGAAATATTGCTATTAAATGAATTATATATTACTACCTTATAAATCAACACAACCATGAAACATCACATTATATGTTTTTTTTTCTTCTTTAGTTCTTAAGCCTTCTGCAGGGGTTTGTGTAAATGTGCTCTTTGATCTGAACTGATAAATGCAATGCGTCCTTTCTGACAGCATCCGTTTGTTGCATGTATGATGAAATAAATGTCCAAGTGGCTCTTCAAGTGCATGAAATAAAATGAAATAGAATGCAATCACTACTTCCCTCCACGCCATGTTCTCATGCCTGATGTTAAATTACTAAGTGTATGAAAATACACTTGTATCTTTGAGCAACACAATAATAGCAAAAACAACCACATGTTTATTTAATCCACACCAAAAGCTGGCAGCAACACCCTCACTGGCTTAGATGATCTTCAAAAGGTTCTGGGACTAGAGGGATTTAGACATAGAATCTGAGTATACAGTACCTGCGAATACGCCTATAAAATAAAGGTGGCGGACAATTTCGGGTTCTCAGTGAAGAGCGATGTTTGGTTTCCTAATTGGGTCTATAATAGTCTTTGCTCCATGATTCAATGCCTTTTTGTCATGTTTTTTTTTTTTTTTTTTTTTTTGGCTCTTGCAAGAGCTTTGCAAATAAACCAAACTTGAAAGTATCCAGGATAAAAGACATTCAAATCGGTTCTAAAAAAAAAAAAAAAAAAAAAAAAAGTCAAATCACCAGTCTGAGGTGTATTTCCTCTGAATGCTTTTCAATGCATGAGAGTGCTTTGAGGTGACATTGTTTTTATTTATTTATTGTCCTCAATCTTCTGACTTTTATTATTCATTCCCCATTTTCTATACCTCCGAGAATAGCTCTTTTGCTTTGGCTCAAAGTCTTTGTTTAGGCGTCCTCACATCAGCCGTAGGTTGAGTCGTCCGATCACCTGAATGATGTATGAAATGTGATCATTAGTGGAGCTTGATTGCTTTGGGTTTGTATATCACTTCCTTTGTCCTCTCAGCCAGTTCATAATTGAATTCGTTCATTCAAAAGTTCAGTGCATCACCATTAAATCATTTGCAAAATCCTACAGCAGGAATATTAAACAGTTCTATTGTTCACATTGTGGAAGCGTACAGGTACTCATTAGTATGAGGCTCATGAGTACCAACGATTTCTATGGAACCATACCGGAGTCAGCGGAATCCTTTTTTTTTTTTCCTTCATAAATTTGCTGATTTTAAAAATGAGTCACATTGCCTTTTTTTTTTTTTTACACTGTCCATCGATGTTATAATAACGTCTGTACACCTGCTTATTCATGCAATTATCCAGGGCAGCACTTCAATGTGTAACGGCATTCAGACACAGCCAAGGGCTTTCGTTAATGTTCACATCAAACTGCAAAATAACACTGTCGGAAAACAATGTGATCTCAGTGACTTTGAGTGTGGCATGTTGTTCCTGATGCCAGACAGGCTGGTTTGAGTGTTGCTGCTGATCTTCTGGGATCACACACACACACACACACACACACACACACACACACACACACACACACACACACACACACACACACACACACACACACAAAACAGTCTCTAGAGTTTACACAGAAAACATCTAGTTGATGACAAAGCACAGAGGAGAACGGCCAGACTGGGTCAAGGCAAAAGTCATGCTATAATAACTCAAATCACCACCTTTTACAACCAGAAAAGCATCTCATAGCGTGTTGGAATCTGAGAACGATGAGCTACAAGACCACGCAGAACACCACATCAGGTTCCACATCCAAATGGAACAGATTTCAAACAGCTAAGGCTAGAAATCTAAGGCTGTAGTTGGGACAGAGTCACTGCATACATTTCCCATACTTATCTTATTTTGGAGTCTATCCAAGCAAACGCTAGGCAGAAAGCAGGGGACACCCTGGGAACAAACCGTACCCAGAGGAAATCCAAAAAGCAACATGGAAACTCAACTCACAAAAACCAGGGACAAGATTCGAACAGGTACAGCTGCATGAATAAAATTCATATTAAGGATATGAATTTAATTCATTCCGAAGACAAGGTTCTTAAGGCAAAAATTTTTATCGAGAAACACATTTTCCCATAGTACATAAGGTAAATGCAGACCATCCGTTTCAGCCACCCAAAAATATTCTAATTTCCAACACTATAATCAAATTTTTACATAATCATAGCATTTAGAAAGACACATAAATTAAAATTAAAATATGAAATAAATAGACAATAAACCTCACTTTACCTTAATTTATGATTCCCCTTTGTACCAGCTACTTTAAAATCAAAACTGAAAGTGCCTCCTTTGTCTTCTTAATACCATCCTTGCTAACATTCTTGGTACCCATGGTGCTATCACTTCACTAAATCTTGCATAAATTCTTTTTTTCAAAATCCTAATTTTTTCACATAAAAATGTAAACTCACTTTGCTTGGCTTTCCACTGACGCAAAAAAGTTTTGAACACCTCCCGGGCGTAGACGCAACTCAGCTGGACTTGATCAGCTGGTGTGAATCAACAGCGTTAACTGCCGTGCTATGATTAGCTGAAAGAATAATGACTATAGGCATTCCTTAAAAAAGTGACCAGCAAGTGCATACACCGGGCTGCCATAATATTATATCCATCGTCATGTGAAATGTACAACACTGATCACCAGCTATCCATAAAAGCCAACTGTAGACATGATTATGGGCACCCACGGCTCACTCAAGGGGAACAAAGGCCAATCTGTCTAACCCGATTCCATAAGAAACCCGATGCAGCACAAATTCTGGAAGAAAGTCAATGCTGGCCATGATGGAAAGGCACCAGAACACCCATTGCACCACATCCTGGCATGCACAGGGCCCAACATACCCGGCCTCTACAACCCAGCCCTCCAAACACCCCAGATCCCCGTCTGATCAAGCACCCATGAAATTTTCCAGACAAACAAGTCAAGTCCATGGGGGCCCCACCCAACAATCCAGGGCACCCAAAGGAACTGCTGCCAACATCCTGGTGCCAGACACTACAGCACACCCCCAGGGGCCCAGTGGAGCCACATCCTGAGAGGCCAGAGTGCCCCGGTGGCAAAAAAAAAAAAAAAAAAAAACCTGGATGGTTTTAATGTTAATGTTTATTACGTACGTGATGTGGTGTACGTTCTACACTGTAGAATTCAGACCAGATGGTGAAGCTTCGGCGCATCGATATGTACTGCTTTATCTGTCACACTGCACTGATTGGCCTGATTGTAGTAATTTAAAAGTCTACAATATTACTGATTTTGGACAATTACCGCAGCTCTGATATCTGATGTAGGTCACCTTAGTCTCTGCTATTCAGCTAAAAGTATATTTGCAGATATTAACTCTCCCTTCCCTTTTTCAAGCATCCTCTAAAAGCTGCCCATTAAAGCTCCTGATGAAAATGGCCATCATTTGTAATTTAATGCAATAACAATTATAAAACACATACAGTACAAGGCCAAAAGAATAAAGAACAAATTTCAAAATGTTCCTTTTCTACTTCGAGCTCTGGGTTTATAGAGAGGAGCTTAGACACGTTTCGTTATAAAATTCCTGCTACCAGCAGCGTCTTGAATCTCTTCGCAAGTAAATAAAGGGAATAAATGATTTTATTACACCAGTGAATCATGTTGTAACCTTAACTAAAAGCACAGAAATTATTATATAAAGTACTTTTATGATGCGTCACTAACTATGAACCTTCAAAAATCAGGATTAGTAGTCACGCAGAAGACCGTGCTTAACACAGTCTTATGCATAATCAAAAAGGTTTCGCATTTATAAAAAGGAGACTGAAGGGCCTTTTAGAATAGAAGGCAATCAAAACAAGTGAAAAACTCTGAGCGAGGTAATAAAGGAGAGCTAATCAAGAGACACGTCACCTAATGTTGGCATTGCTGATGTGTTCTTTTGCAGGCTTTTTCGCTCAGAACAGGGCTTCACTTAGGTGCTGTCACTCAGACGCGACGGGACCATAAAGAACAGCGCGACACGTGGAATGAAAGAAAAAAGGAGGCAAGATAGATGAAAAGGCAAAATGGATCCCACATGGGAAGTGAGCTCTTATCTTGAGTGGAGCTAAAGAAAAAAGATGGAGCTGGTGTGAGAGAGAGACATGAGAGATGTGGAGTAGTGTGAGTGATCTGTGTCACTTTCTAATGAGCATCTGAGCAAATGGCTTTTTCTTGATTTTATTGCAATAATAATAATAATAATAATAATAATAATAAAAACCATCAGTCATGTTGCAGGTTAAATATGCAGCACATCTTGCATCTTGCATTGGAAACCAATGAAAATTGCCTCACTTTGGTGCGCCTTGTTAGAGATAAATAAATAAATACATAGTGCATTTAAAAAGAACTTAAAATTAGATGCTGAAAAGGCTTTTGACAGATTAGAATGGAGATACCTTTTTGAAACTCTTAAAAGATTTGGCCTTGAAGACAGACGTCTCAAATGGATGCAATCAAATTTCAAAATCAATCAGTCTTTGCGTCAGGGATGCTGTGCAAGGTCTATTTGGCTTCTCAATACATTCAGGAAATTCTCTGGATATTAAATAAACAAGAGAAAAAGTTCCCTGGTATTTCTGAATACCAGGAGAGAAAATTCCTCCCAATATTTCCCTACACCCCCGAGGGGTTCACTTATTTGGGAATTATAACAGCTCCCAATATACAGTAGACAAGATCCATCCGTCCGTCTAGAAACCTCTGTAGTCCGACTAGGGAGCGCGGAGGACAATGGTGAATAAATTGTATTTATTTCCACTTTATGGCCATGGTATGACCTTCCAGTCAACATTCACACACTACAGGCAAGTTGGGAACAACAATTAGCCTAATCTGCATGTCTTTGGACTGTGGGAGGAAACCCGCTAAAACATCCTGAGGCAGGAATTTAACCTGGATTCTAGAGGTGCACGGCAATAGTGTTAACCACTACACCACTGAGCTGAATAGACGAGAGTCAGAAGCCTGTGTTACAAGGAATATTAGATTGTTTAGAGACATGGAACTTGTCACCCATTTCAGTAAATGGACATGTTAACATAATTAAAATGTCAATCCTGACAATATATATATGAACTGCACCTCCAGCACCATAACTCTGAGCACTGGAGCCCCCCAGGGCTGTGTGCTCAGTCCTCTGCTGTTCACACTGCTGACTCGCGATTGTGTAGCGACACACAGCTCCAATCATAACGTGGTGGGGTCTCATCAGCAAGAACGACAAGTCAGCATAATGGACTGGTGTAAAGAAAACAACTTGTCTCTAAACATTGCTAAGACAAAAGAAATGGTTGTTAAGTTCAGGAGGTTCTAAGTTCATGGATCGACCACTCTCCTCGGTAGAGATCGTCGAGAGCACCAAAATACTGGGTGTCCACCTGAGGAGAACCTCACCTGGTCCCTCAACACCAGCTCCCTGCACAAGAAAGCCCAACAACGTCTTTTCTTCATGAAAAGGCTGAGGAAGGCCCAGCTTCCACCACCGATCCTCACCACCTTCTATAGAGGAACTATCGAGAGCATCCTGAGCAGCTGCATCACTGTATGGTTTGGGAATCTCAGACTGCAAGAACCTAAAGCGGATAGTGAGGACAGCTGAGAAGATCATCGTTCCCCTCTATCGAAGACATCTACACCAGAAGCTGCATCCACAAAGCCACCAGCATTGTGGTCTTCACCCTCCTGTCATCTGGAAAAAGGTACCAAAGCATTCGGGCACTCACATCCAGACTGTGCAACAGCTTCTACCCACAAGCCATCCGGCTACTCAACACAAAGGGACTGAACCGAAACACACACACACACACACACACACACACACACACACACACACACACACACACACACACACACACACACACACACACACAAATCACTCAGACAAACTCAATAACATCGGGACTGAACTACTGATACACACTAATCAACAACCATCTCCCCTCAGGTGAGCCACATCTAAAAATTGTTCATACCTACCTGAAACTGCTCTTTCTGCACAATATTTATTGCTGTTATTTGCACTAAAGTTTTTTTTTCCAGCATTGCTGCTCCTTTTCAGGAATACTTAATGTTTACCTTTTCTCCTCCCACTACCTCGCCGTCACACCTTCACACTGCAGTCGTTCCCGTGTACATTCAGTGTGGAGCACCTGATCCTTGAAATTCTATGGATACTTTGGGGACAGACTTATCTGTCTGGGAACTGTCCACATGACCATTCACCTACACTTGCACATACAGGAATTTGGCTGGGAGTGAGTGTGTCACATCCCCTGTACAGTTCTGACCTCGCTCCAAGCCGTTTTCCACACGTTTGGGCATTAAAGGAATTCCCGGGAGTTCATGGCTCCAGCATACTGAGAAACCTTTCTACGTTGACGGAATCCGAGCACTAGTGAGAAGTGCATCAGTGTTGATTTATATCACAAGGACGTCCTTTGTAATTGCCTAATATGCAAACCGTACTATTTTTTTTTTCTTTCAGCTGGTAGTTATGCAACCACTTAAAAAGTCTTTAAAAAACAGCCCTGCTCTGCTCTGTGTAAACACTCTCTTGACATCTTGGTGTGAGCTGAAAACATGCCAAACACTTGACTTAAAGAAGACTAAACGGAGACCTTCTGATATTTCTATAGTACTTCTGCACAAGTACTAGAAGTCTGTGCTTGGTACGTATGAACAGTTTGATTGCAAAATGAGATATCTCCATATCGGCACATTTGCTTTTTCTTCAGATAGGCACTGGGACTGAAGTGAAAACGGGAGACAAAAACTTGAGTCCTTCAGGAAGTCTGGAGAACTATTCCTTAAGTCTACATTAACAATACAAGAAAGTCTGGCTTTATGCAATCAAAATATGCAACAAAAAAAAAATGAGAGGGGGCTCAAGACTTTTGCACAGTACTGTATACAAGCTCATAACTAATTGTGTTTTTGTCGTGAGTCACTGGCTGGAACTTTGAATTGAAGTATTGTGTGTTTTTTGCACACAAAACTTTTTTAACTACGAAAATTGTGGAAGACCATGAGATCTAAAAAAGCATAGGTTTATAGAATCATCTGTCTCTTTCCCTCACCAGTTGGCGGTGCTTTATAATAGTACAGGAAAATGCTGTGTAATGTTCATTTGGCAACCAACTGCATATGGTCCCATTGGGTTGTAATAGAGATCAGAAATCCCGACTGGAGATTTACAGGGCGGAGTGGACATATCCAGGTATACCAAACACAACCGCTTCGTGCACACAACACAGTCATTGTGCATCTTCTGAGAGTTGTAGGATCATATTTTTACTTAACCCCAATTCCAATGAAGTTCGTTACATCATGTGTAACTTAAATAAATAGAAGAAAAGAACACAATGTCCTGCAAATCCTTGTTGACCCATATTTAATTGAAAACACCACAAGGACAAGATATGCAATGTTTAAACTGATCAACTTGATTGTCTCTGGCAAATATTCACTTATTTTGATGCCCGTAACATGTTTCAAAGGAGCTGGGACAGGGACAACAATAGACTGGGAAAGTAAGAACACCTGTTCGGAACAGTTCACAAGTAAACTGGAACCAGTTATGATTGGGTATAAAAGGAGGATCCCCAAAAAGTTCAGTCATTTACAAGAAACGATGGGGCGCAACCCACCACTTTGTGAACAACTGAGTGAGCAAATAGTCTGACAACTTAGGAACAATTATTCTCAAAATACAGTTACAAAGAATGTAGGTATTCCATCATCTGCAGTCCATCATTTTCATCAGAAGATTCAGAGACATCTCCGCATGTAAGCGACAAGTCTGAAAACCCACACTGAATGGCCTTGACCTTTGATCCCTTGCAACAAAGTGGGAGTTAAAACTTTTCCATGCAAAGCGCAAGCCAGAACCAACCGGAAACGCCGCCAGCTTCTCTGGGCCCGAGCTCATCTGAGAGGGACTGATACAAAGTGGAAAAGTGTGCCGTGGTCAGATTGTTTTGGGAAATCATGGACGTTTTGTCCTCTGGGCTAAAGATGAAAAGGACCATCCAGATTGCTATCAGCGCAACGTTCAAAAGTTCAAAATACTGATGGTATGTTTTAGAGCAAAATATGCTGCCATCCAAGTGACATCTTTTTCAGTGACGTCACTGCTTATTTCAGCAAGGCAATGCCAAGCCACATGCTGCAGGTGTCATAACATTGTGGTTTCATAGTAAAAGAGTGCGGCAACACTGTAAACCCGATTAAGTTGGCAAAACTCAAAATGTTCGAGGTAATCAGTTACATCAATTTTTGAAAGTAATGATGTTTCCAATTTTAAGTAAACAGAACTATCAATTTTTGAGTTTGTTGAACTTGTTGCAAATCAAATAAATTGTTGCTGCTGTCACCACAGCAGACAATCCGGCCCGGGAATCGAACCCAGGCCGCCTACCACGGAGCCTCCAGGGCTCTGTAGATTTTTTAGTTGGTGGAACTTTAAGGTGACAGTTACTGTTACTTACGTACTCACGATTACTTAAAATATCAAATCTGTTCAGCTAACTTGAAAAGTGTCATTTCTACAAATTCATAAATGCCAAAAAGTTATGAATACTCAAAAAGGTCTATTAATTTGACCTAATTGCAAAATTATTTAAGTTAACAGTCCTCAATGTGTTTAATTACTTTGAGCATTAGGGTTGACCGTGTACTAGACTGGCCTGGCGGTAGTCCAGATCCGTCTCTGATTGAAAGTATGTGGCGCATTATGAAGTTCAAATCACGACAACACAGACGCCAGACTGTAGATCAACAGAAGTCTTACATCAAGCAAGAATGGGAAAGAATTCCATTTACAAAGCTTCTACAATTATAGTGTCCTCGGTCCCCGAACACTTATTGGGTGTTGTTAAAAGGAGAGGTGATGTAACAGTGGTGAAAATAATCCCTGTCCCAACTCTTTTGGACTTCAGAGGAAACCCACTGAGCATGAAGAGAACATGCACACTCCAGGCGTACACATCCCAAGGCGGGAATCAAACCCAGAACCTGCAGGGGCAAGGTAACAGTGCTAACTGTTAATGTAAAAGAACATTTTCTCTTTTTCTCATTTTCTCTTTTTTTTTTATTACCCAACTATACTGTATACACCTATATTTGACAATAATTGGCGAAAATGGGTGAATGTTCAAAAATGGTGTTTATCTGTTCGTATTTTCAGGCAAAGTAGCTCTGCGAAGCTGTGGGCTGCCCCCGGGTTCGGATTGTGTCAGGAAGTTGATTCAATCCAGTTTTCGAGGGTGATTCAATCCAGAGCCTTAAACCTTTTGATTTGATCACCTTTGAATCTCAAATGGAAGCCGTTCGTTCCGAGAACTAAAACAGTTTGTGCGATTTTTCTGAAATTAGTTGTTTGCACAGTTTAAGGACATTCAGTAATGTTCTACACTGTGACCTAAGCAGAAAGCGCTGCACAGATGCACAGTGACTAAAGAAGAAGCAATTAGCTTTCAAGGCTCACTTAGAAAGGAGTGTGACAGCTTACAGAAATCACCGGTTTCTTACGCATTACTCTGAGAAGACGCTCCACTGATTCTGTAATCTGGGTCCTTTTGGCTGTGAAATATTTTCTTCATTAAAGTAATTCATAATACAGATGTGGTGTGTCAAAGCAGATGGCAGTTTCTAAGGCTGGTGATTTGCACTTACAGTAATGTAGATATTCTGGTATGTCCTCGTTAAAATCTGTGAGATGTGTGTAACAATTTCTGGAACGATGTTGCAATTATTGTCTAAACATTGTTTACTGTATTATGTATTACAAGATACAGTATTGTTTACATTGTTACTTAGGAAATTTGTGTCTTTCCCCTAAGATCACTTTGTGAATCTCAGAAAACACTCATTAACTGTGTCTGTGTACAAGGGATGTTCAGATTAAACCAGGGTTGTGCTGAACAAGTTATGAGAGTAAAAACAACAATTTATTTCTCTATATAAATAAAAAAAAAACTTTGGTTGGCTTTTTTCTTAAAACAAACAAACAAACAAACAAACAAAAAACTAGGGCTGTCGATATTAATGCGTTAATGTATGTGGTCAACCTCGAGATTTTAACGCGTTACTATTTTTGAACAAAAATGAATGATATGACCGTTTTTGACCCTAATGGTTTCCCATAAGCACAGTGCGGTTACATGGCTGTGTGTGACTGGGGAAACATCATCAGGGTTGCTAAACAGCATGTTCCGTTATAAAAAGCTTCTAGATGGAAGGTTGGATAAAACCAAAGCCGTGTGCTCGAGCTACCTTCAGGAACTATTTTTACAAGAATACATTAAATGTAAGACACTGAATAAGGTTGTTTAAGAGAGTCAGTTAGCAGAAGCTACTTTCATTGCACTTACTGGAGTCCACTGGATGTCAGTAAGTAAATCATAATTACCTCATGTTTGAGATGTTATAAAAAACAATGTATTCCAACATTGCACATTTATTATACAAGTAAATCTGAGTATTTTAAAATTATGATTAATTGTGATTAACTAAATATTTATTATTATTATTATTATTATTATTATTATTATTATTATTATTATTATTATTAATTGGCAGCACTAAGGAAAAATCTACATTGTACACAGGAAAATTAATCAATCGCACTAAGTTCACTAAGTTCACTAAGATGGATCTATCTGCTTCTTTATGATCTATATATAATGAGAATTTTTTTTTTCGCTTTCTTATTTACATCAGTTATTTAACTGATGTGAGTTAGTGATTAATTAGCGATGTAGCTAGCTTGTAGAATAATAATCACACATCAAGGTGCTAACTCAGTAGTACTTGCAGTGACAACATGAGCCAGTTGTCTTTTATCGTTATTATTAAATGGTTGACATTTAATCACCTAGAGTACAATTCAAACTTTCTGAATTCTGAGCAAACCATTTGCCCACAAGTGCACAGAGTTTCTAATGATACAAGACAACAATCCTATAATCTAGCAATCCTTTTTTTTTAATTTTTTAAACATGGCTCATGTGGTGATCTGGCAAGTAGCTTTACCTGACTCTGGATTATATTTGACCCTGGATTACATAAGAATCCATGAGTAGCGATAAAGAGCATAACATTAATTACATCAGCTGTTGGTCACCAGAAAGGGTAAAGGAAGTCAGTACAGTCCTGGAGAGAGGGGAGAGCAGCTGCCTGCCAAAACCCGCATTCATCACCAGTTGATAGTGTTATGTCTTCTTATATAACGCATCGTCTCTTCTGTCGCTCTGAAACGCCTCTGTACTACCTGTGTTGTCCGGTTCACAGCTAACGTGAGCTAAAAAGCTAACTTCTAACATCAGGCTGAATCCCAAATCCCTCTCTAAGTCATGATCAAGTGCACTACAACGAGTGTGTGACGAGGGATTGTACACCCTAACACACAAGCTTTTCATTTAACACATTTAACACAGGAAACCCAGAAATTAGGTGATTTTCTAAAGTGAAATAAGTGGAAATATAAAGTAAATGGCTACACAGTGCTGATAAGAATTTTAAAGCTTCACCCCTGTAATTTACACTAACTGTCAGTCTCCAGCTTAACTAGATGCGTTATCGGAGCAAATTAATTAGTTCAATAATTTAACAAATTATAGACCGATGAATTACAGATTGTTGGTAAGTCTGAACGCGGGCTCCTCCAAAGACAAATAGCTTAGAATCACTATGGAGCCCGAAAACATGATTTTTTTTTTTTTTACTTCCACCCAGAAAGCAAATTAACTGTTCAAATAAGTCTTCATGTTGCAATCATATTTCGTAAATAAATAAAGTCTTAATATAAATTCAAATAGATAAATAAACATTTAATTTTAAAAAATTGATACAAATTTTAAAAAATCTCCCATTTGGGACTTTAGAGGCTCTTTAATTAAACTATTTATAGATCTGTGCCCAGGAACACAGTATAAATCAATGACGATTAAAAAATAATTTAATCCTTGCCAGTCTGTGTTAACAGGGAGGCTTCAGACATCAAACTGTGTTTTCAGACATGTCAGGTAATAACAAAGTTATTATTACTTTTATAACATGTAAATTTTACCACTACCAGAATATTGGAACGACATTGCAATACAATACATAGAACTCTCAAAGTTAACATTTTATTTTGTGTTTTTTGTTTTTTTATCATAGAAACAACTGAAAAACAACCAGAAAAACATGAGATTATGTGTATGTGAATTTTTTTTGGGCTTAGTGGTGTTTATACGGTATAGTTGGTTTAAATAAAATAAAATTCAGTTCATCATATTTCTTATGTTGTGCTGTAAAAAAGGATATGTCGCTCTATACTGCACAATCCTGAGGCCTATAAATGTTTAATAAATACATTTAAAAAAAAGGGAAAAACACAAAATGGCAAAAATACTGAGTTATAAAAATTATATAAAAACGTTATATTTATATAAAACGTTAATGACCTGGACAACCTGGACCTTCTAAAATCCACCAGTTTACAGTAAATAATTTGGTGTCTATGTCATTTTTGTATGTATGTATGAAGGAAAGAAAGTGTGTGTATTTATGATTTATGAATGTGTGTTTGGCTTTCAGATGACGTGTTGCTTGATGAAGAACTCCGAAGGGACAGGAGACTATTTCAAAGCTAATCCTCTGCTTACTGACCTAGGGCTAAGCTGGTGAACGGGGAATAGCAAACAACAACACTGGTTAAAAAGAAACAGGAATACGGAGCTTAGAAAAAGGAAAGCATACCCAAAGCCTTACCAGGGGATATGTACTGTACTGTACACCAATGTTTGTGTGCATATATATACTGAAGTCACTGAAAAACCATAACTGAAAAAGTGAAAATATTTTGAATATAGCTGCATTTAAATACACCTTCTTTAAATAAGTTTACAACAAAGTGAATATAAGATTAAGATTACTTCTAGTCAAATCTTATTAAAAAAAAATTTTAAGCCGGAATTTCTTTAATAGATATAAATAAAATTAAATTTCATTTAATTGTATCAATTTTATTTATATAAAAATGTGTCTAGATAATAAAGAGATCGTCCCTGATGAGCAAGCCAGGGATCATGGCGACAGTGACAAGGAAAAACTCCCGGAGATGGCAATAGGAAGAAACCTTGAGAGGAACCAGACTCAACAGGGAGCCCATCCTCATAGCAGGAATTATATAACAACATCGTGTGTTCGGCTGCTGGAAGTTCAGTACAACGCATGACGTCCAGTTCAGCACAGGGACGAGTCAGCAGGTGCAAGGGCAGATGGGGTTTGGATCATTGGGAGCACAGGAGCAGCGTGTGTGTAGCTCCAAACCATCATGAAGCAGAATCCAGCTGGAGCTGGTCCTTTTCTGGATGCCCCAGGATCCTCGCAGGGTTGGCCTCTGTCTACTGAAGCTGGCACAATCTCCAGATGCCTCGGGATGGGTAGAAAAAGAAAGAGCAGGTGGGAAGAATTAGCGTAGTTGCCATTCAGGATAGATGTACCGGAGATACAGTAATATCAGATAACTTTGCAAGTTTAAAGAATTCACTTTTTGGAAAAAAAAAAAAAAAAAGTACAATTGTCTGCCTGTAGAACAAGAAAATTATCACTTATTTTATTAATTTTAGTAACATTTGGCTAGTAATAATCTTAATAATCTTATATTTGCTTTGTTGTAAATGTTTCATTCATTCCTTCATCTTCTATAGCATTTATCCTGCACCCATCCCAGGACAGCATGCCAATCCATTGCAGGGCACATGTACACACACACACACACACACACACACACACACACACACACACACACACACACACACACATACACACATACACACACACTACAGGCAATTTGGAAACACCTGTTAGCTTAATCTACATGTCTTTGGACTGTGGGAGGAAACCCGAGTACCCAGAGGAAACCCACCAAGCACAGGTAGAACATGCGATCTCCAGGAACACAGACGTGAGGCCGAAATCGAACCCTCGACCGTGGAGGTGTGAGGCCACAGTGCTAACCACTAAGCCACTGTGTCAACGGTTCTAAACTTGTTTTTTAGAAACGATAGATAGATTTGCCTGGATTCAAGAATATTTCCCTTGATGAGATGTAATGTTTTTGTTTTATGACTCCAGAACATTATCCACACATCATCCAACATCCATAAAATTACTTTAGACTGCGTTACAATTACTGTAGACGAATGGCTTAGCACTGTCACCTAGCACCTCTAAGGTCCGGGTTTGATTCCCATCTTGGGGTCTGTGTGCATGGAGTCTGCATGTTCTCCCCGTGTTTGGTGGTATTCCTCCGGGTATTCCGGTTTCCTCCACAGTCCAAAGGCATGCAGAATAGGCTAACTGGTGTTCCTAAACATCTGTTGAGTAAATGAGCATATGTGTGTGTGTGTGTGTGTGTGTGTGTGTGTGTGTGTGTGTGTGTGTGTGTGTGTGTGTGTGTGTGTGTGTGCCCTGCGATGGATTGGCACCCCATCCAGGGTGTACCCCGCCTCGTACCCTAAGTCTCCAGGGTTGGCTCCAGACCCTGGGATACACATTGGAATAGGCTCCAGCCCCCCCTCACATGAGACTCTATGTGAATAATAGATAGCAATGTGAAGGAATGAAATGTAGCTTTAATCTGATTAAAAAAACAATACAAAGAAGTCTATCATATCCATGTTAGGAGGCAAGGAATCCTTATTAGTCATCTCATTTCCCCAAAGAGTCTCTGGGGCTTTGAGCATCATTTGCATGTTACCTACTGCTATTCTCTGCTCCTATGGTTATTATTATTATTATTATTATTATTATTATTATTATTATTATTATTATTGTCTGAGGAGCAAGAGAATTTCCAGATAAGGATGATTCAAAAGATAGAAATACAGCTGTAAAAAAAATTAAAAAAATAAAAAGAAGGTCAGATTGAGCTTCACAATTTTTCCTCGAAGCTCGGTGCTGTATAACTGGAACATTATGGATTTGTCAGCTTTATAGTGTTGAAACACCAGCTTAAGCAGGTGAGGCAGAACATAACAGCTGTAGGGCTTAGAAAGCAAAATGGGAAGGTATGAACTTTGCCCTGGTGTCTTTTTAAGGGATTTACATGTGTGTGCTGCTGAACATTCAACAGGCTGAGGATAAAACGGTTTCTATCAGATCATAAAAACAAGTGCATGTTGGAGTGTTAAGCGTACACAGTGGTCCCTGAAAGCGGTGGAAATGTGAGCTCATGTTATCCAGTAGAGAAAGTGTTCGGTGTAAATCCTCGCTTTAGCATTTAATGAACAATTTTGCGGCATGGATGCTTTTAGGAAGCCCTCAACCCTTGGATTATTATTAAATAAAAATGTGTATCTCAGAGCCACAGGTGACAAGATGTTAATGCGATCTCTTTTTCTCTCTCTCTTTAAAAAAAATAATAATTTAAATCAGCATAATATACAGTAGAACACAATACTGGGACATAAATATTGCAAGTGGTTGCATGTCACATCAAAACCTTAAGTATTTACAGTTTAAAATGTTGTCATTTGAAACGAAGCATACGGTTTGTTGCACAAAAATACAAAAAAAAAAAAAAAAAGAGGATCACGGTCACACCATTTTCACTCACATGTGTCTCTATGCAGCTGTTTTTCATGACCCAGAGCTCATGAATTATACAGAACATTTGTCAAGAATTTATATATGTGTGTATTAAAGGTTTGCCAGCTGCCCCGGCAGTTGCTCAGGCACAGTGAATAAAATTTTTTTTTTTTTTAAAGCGATGTAATAGCCAGGAGATGTAGAGGTGAGAGACCTTGAGCAGAAAGGACAGACGATGAAATGTATGACAGTGAGCCATTGCTAGATCAAGGCTAAAGCGTTTACCCCGGCTAATTTCTCCACTGGAATTTGACATGCGCGTCATGTCGGAATGTGGGCGGTAAATAATCTGCCAAGAACGTTTTTTCATAGTTACAGCGATGAACTGTACCATCTACATCGGCTGGCTATTTTTTTAAAAATACTATTATTGATTTCATTCTCTACATCAGTAATAATATTCAAATTTTATATTTAAAACTGAAATTGCCGTCACTAACCTCGACCAAATGGACAACCAAAACTGAACACTTTTTTTTTTTTTAATGTTGTTATTTAATGTTTTTGTTATTTAAATCTGGTTCTTCTCAAAGTTTCTTCCTGCAAAGAGCCTAAAGATACCATTTTAAAAAGTTTCTTATTTATGTAACGCCTCAGCAGCGACCTCATTTCCCCTCTCGTCTGTTCCAACCACGCAGCAACCTGATCGTCTGTCATCTTCTGCACCTGTTTCTCACTGGTTTATGTCTTAAGTTACAGTAGATGCTTTTTTTTTTTTTTTTTTGTTCAAATGTTTCATAGGTCACTGTGTAGCTTAACAATCCAAAAACATTCCTCTGAAACTGCTTTTGTAAAGGGACTGGACTGAAAATGAGAGACAAAAACGTCCTTCGGGGAGCCTGGAGAACTGTTCCTCAAGCCTACATTAAAAATACAAAAGTAGTCGGGCAAAACACAATATTGGTGCTGATAAAAAAAAAAAAATTTAAATACAGAAAATGTGTGCAGCCAAACAAGCTATTTCTGAAGTTTATGCAATTTGGAAGTGACTGATCTTGCTTCCCTAAAAATTTCAAGTAGCAAACTTTATCTTTTTTCGAGATGATTTTATACTGCCTCAAAAATGGTCATTATTCAGCCACACTTCAAACAAAAATCATTTAAAATGCATAATATTCATATTTCTTTATGAGTATTGATACTAAAATTGCTGTAAGCTTATAGAAGCACATGACCTGTAAAAATTGGTTTTGGGTAAAAATAAATTGGTTTTGGGCAAAAGCTTAAAAAGCAAACAAAAATCTTTAGTGTCTGTAACCATGTAAAATTAAGTTGCAATATCTTAACAATTTTGCATTCAGAATAATACACGTTTTCAGTTTGTGTCTTTTCATGTGAAATCTAAATCGACCGAGTTTCATTTAAACGACAATTAAGATCATTGGAAGATTTTAATCTAAAAGGTTACGGACACTACAGTACATACAGCAAAATTGTATTAAGCAAATATGTTTCTTTTTATCCGATAAAAATATAAATGTGTATGAAAAATAAACGAAGCATAGATCGAGAGATAAGAAGCATCAAGTACTTATTGTGAAACATGGTGTTATATGATCCTGTCTGAAAATTTTCACTTTTTAGCACCAGTACCATGTTTTGGCCGAGTGTATCTAGATTTTTTTTTTCTGAAAGCTCAGCATCTTGAGCTTTACCAAAATCTCAACTTTCATCACCTCTACTACATTCTCTTTATTGTCTGTCCACTCCTCACCTAACCCATGTCTCTTTCACATTATGCATCCGCTTTGCATTTCTATTTGTTTGGCTGACATTAATGAAAATGCAGGGCACGATCAGGAGGGTCAGAAAATGTGGAAAGATTTCCCCCTTCCATCCTAATCCTGCTGCTTCCAATGTCCCGCTAGGGTCTTGTTAATATCACTGCTCTATATCTCAGTGGTCGAGCATTATCTTAAAAGCTGACAGTAAGATGGATTTTTGTAAGTGAGGCCGAAGGAATTCAATCCATTTGGATGAGCTGCTCGATATCTCTGTCAAGAGAAACCACAAGCGAATCAATCAGCTCTTGGAAATGCAACAGGAGTTTTTCCGAGAGATGATAAGGACTTGAAAATGAGGTATCCGTGAATATAAAGCAGACGCTCAGTATGGCCAAACTGGGGAAGGACTTCAAAACAATGTAATAGTTAAATCTGATATTTTCCCAGTCAGTGAGAACATGATGATGGATTTGATTGTCCTTGGGTGGCCATGGAAATGATGTCGGAGTGAAGATGCTCTCCTACGTCCACTTAGTTTGAAACTGTAATAGGATTTTAGAAAATTAGAAAATATCTCAGAACTGCTTAGTTTTATTTATAGTGCTGGCGAACTGTATGAAATGTGTTAAAGTTTTTTAAAAGGCTAGTACTGTACTGTATGCCTCCAATGTAAGTCATGGGAAAGCAATACTCAAACGCACCTTCTCAGACATTTAAATTACTGACGCTCTTCAACATGCAGCACAAGCGACGAGCTGGTCATATTGAAATGCATATATTTATTTTTATCTCTGGGTTCCCGAGTGCTTTTTTCATAAATTTTTATTTTTACCCCAGAAAAAAAGGACAAAATCCATTTATACAGCATATCTATTTAGGTAACAGGGAATATTAATATTGCTAAAAAATAATAATAATAATAAAACCCATATTAGTCAAGGACAGACTATAGATATAAATAAATCAATTATTTTTTGCGGCAATGCCTGTGAATCTCCACGAATGTTGCTTTAAATATAAACAAAGTGACAGACAAATGCAAGTCTCGTTCCAAAACATGTTGAGCGAACAATTCCCCCATGACCCTGCAAACTTCTACATTTAAGTGTTTTTTTTCTTCTTTTTTTTTCCCAATGGGATTTTTACTAGCCCTTGGGATAATTCCACATGTTCAGCCTCTAGGAAAAAGTGTCTTACTTGGTTTCCTTTACAGTGAAAACAAGTATTCTTAAGTGTATCTCTGGAGGATTGTGGGACGACATGGACATTGTTTCAGCTCGTGGAGAATAATATTATTGCTCACAGATACAGAAATGAGTAGATGATCACGTTACAACATTCAGGCTGCGCTCACCATCCACTTTATGCAATTATCCAGTCGGCCAATCATTTTTCCAATCTTCAGCAAGCCTGGTTCAGTGAGTTTGTTCCCATTGTATACTTGGCACACTGTTAGGAGTTCTGCTTTTCTTCTCACCATGGTTGTAAAGAGTTGTTACTGTTAGATAGAACCAATCTGGCCATTCTCAGCTGACCTGTCTCATGGACAAGGAGTTTCCACACAAAGGACTGTCGCGTTTTTTTCTTTTCCGTTGTTGTTTTCTTTAGTTAAATAATGTTATGCTTTGCTCTGCAGGCAATACTAAGTACCTCCTTACTACTTCCACAGGATTTAAGAGGGTAAGTTGCAGCCAGGTGTTGCTAATCATCAGCCCTTGATTATCAGAACGTGTGCAGAAGTTTTGGCAGTTTGCTGGTCTGGAGCATTCAGGTGTGACCAACAAGTCTATTGGACATTCAGACAGTGCCAATAGAGAAAGTCATGAGCAATGTTCGTAGAGGGCCAACTGCTGCTGCATCGGGAGGTTTTAAAAGGGTTTTAAAACCATTTTTTGGAGTTCATCGTTCTAGAGTGAGAACGGCTATTTAGAAGTGGAAAGCATTCAAGACCATTGCCTTTCTTCCCAGGAGTGAATGTTCCCAAGGTCAGACCGTGCAGTGCTCAGAGAAAGAAAAAAAAACAGCTACATCTTAGACCCTGCAGGCCTCAATAAATGTTAAGTATTAATGTCCATGATTGCACAATTAGAAGAAGACTGAACAAGTACAGCTTGTTTTTTCAGCCACGGGACCTGGGCACTTTGCAGTCATTGAGTCGACCATGAACTCCTCTGTATACCATCATTTGAGGCCATCTGCCCAACAGCTAAAGCTTGGTTAAAATCGGGCCAAGCACCAGGACAAAGATCTAAATGTCATGGGTCTAGCTGGTTGTAGTGGCTAGACAGGCTGATGGTGTTGCCGTGGGCATATATGGTAGGCATGAACGCAGAGGGGTGTGCAAACAGAAAGAGTCTTTATTAACAAAACTCAAAAACATTGAAACAAACAACCAAACTCAAACTAGGGCTCAGGAAAATCACAGGAAAGGAACTAAACACAGGGAACCAGGAGCTGACACAGGGAACTGACACAGAGAACTAGCGATGAGGAAACATGGAGCTGGAGCTAACTAAGGACACATAGGGGAACAAGAGACAAGGCTGGACAGGACATGGCGGGAACTAGAGATGGGGACAGGACTAGACAGGACCGGAGAGACAGGACTAGACTAGGTTCCTAACACTAAAGCACATCAAATCTATACCAAAATAGTTAGGGGGGAAAAATCAAGGTTTTGGAATGGCCTAGTCCAAGTCCAGACCTCAACCCAATTGAAATGACCTTAAGAGAGGGGATACTGTATACATAATATATGTATATATAATATATATACTGTATATATTGTGTGTGTATATATAATACATACCACCCCCCCACCAACCCACCCCACCTGCCACCCAACATAAATTGGCAAATGTACTGTCATGCCAAACATCATTGGATTGGAGCCCCATCAATCACTTATTAATACTAAATAATTTTCAGGCTCTTGTGGAAGTGGCACATTTAACTTAAAACTACCCGTATTAGGGCACAGGACACTGGTAAAGATTTTGGAAATCATGCTTAATGTTTTCTAAGCCATAATGCATTTGTAACTGAATCTGATTTCCCATGAGCCCCCCTCACTGGTTCCATCCCACTTACAAAATCCTAGAATCACCCCTGATCTAGTGGAACCTGTTTCAAATACTACTTAAATACTACTGGTTATTATCAGAGCATGGGCGTTTGGAACATTGGTTATTTTCAGATGCATCAAATCGTATGACTACAGGTAGGAACTAATGGACACACACGGTACGAAACCGACCCTCAGCACTTTTTTCTCCACTGTGAAAAAGGAAGCATTTGCTGCTTCTTGCTCGAGCCGGCCTCTCTGAAGTAAGAGCTCTTTAATCTCGGAGTGTTGCAGGAGAACCCTCAGAAGCACACTATCTACATTTTTTTTTTCTCAGTTGTATCAAAGGGGCCTGGCCTTTCTCCTCGGTGACATTCTCTGTAATTAAAAAAAAAACCTCTGCTCCCGAGAGGACGAGAGCCGAGTGTCATACAGTGAGAGTGGTTCACAGATGGAACTACTTAAATAAATTTCTGTTCACGACAGTGAAAAGGGCAATAGAACTAGCCCTTGAGTAAGCAGTCTATTTTCAGCCATTCTTCACCTTTCTGTTCTGCTAATAAACTAGAGAGTTGAATTATTATTATTATTATTATTATTATTATTATTATTATTATTATTATTATATTTTTTTACAGGGTCACAAGTATAGAGGTGTTTCCCTTTGGAACGCTAATTAAGATTCACGCAATTATCTTGACAAGACCTGGCTCTTGCAACTCATTAGCTAATGTCTAAACACACACACACACACATTTTTCTTTTTTCAGATTACAGACAACAGGTCTCTAGGAAGAATATCAGGTTCAACAGGAAAAGTGAATATTTTCCTATTAAATTCTTGAAGGTGTTTGTTCATTTTCTATAACGGTATGGTGCATTACCTTAAGAGCGCAATTAGACTGCGCGGCTTAAGGTAATGCACCAGGTTCTATAGTCATAACTTACGCGGGGATCCACGGATGGTGACGTCACCGCTCTCTTGAGACGTTTGTTTAGCGGTTCGGAAGGAGTCAACCCTTTGTAAAAGACGGATGCAACGCTTTAATGTTTCCACCAAGGGAATATCTTCAAGGAACCCAAAAGATTTGTATAGCACGTGCTGTAATAGAAAACATACACCTTTGATGCTGTGGAGCAACATCACACCTCCCTGTTGTTAATTAGCACACCCTGTCATGTTTTATTCCTTAATTAATTATCAGGGAAAGCTCATGTGCTGCTTCCTAAGTAATCACTCTTCCACAGGCTGGCGACGTGCCGCTCATAGCAATGCGGCAGGAACAAGTTCTTCTGTTCGATGGCTCATGAAGTTGAGTTTGAAGTAATGTCTATCTTAAGATGGACATAAGGTCAGGGAGGTGAATGGTCTGCATGAAAGATGAGGCGTCTGCTGGGACGATGCCCTCCAGGTGCCGGGAGCTGAAACTCCTCCACATCGTCTCAAAGTCCCAGTACTGAGGGTGCGAAGCGCTCCTCCACAGATCCCACAGATTACTCACACACTTTTACAAAAACCTCTGCATCCCTGGAGGAGGAATATAACCTTATATTATTGCTCTGAGGCGGTAAGAAGAAACCATGCTGGCTGGCTGGTTTGTCAAAGCTGCAGTGAACAATTTAAAGAGCGGTTTGTAGTCGGTTTAGAGATCCCCGGAAGGAGCTGCAGTCATCTTAACTTGGTTTTACTTGGAATTTGCCTGTGCACCAGACACTTATTGCTCTAATAAAAGCGATTCATTTAGTGTGAAAGGTTGTATTTTTTATGCATGTGATCGTGAATCAAATATTTAACGTTGGTTAACGACGACTGTTGGTAATCAGTGTTGGCAGACGCAAATTAATTCTCCACCTTACGACAGGCCAATATTTTAGGTCTGTTTTAGGTCTAATGAAAACTGTTGACGGTTTTAATTAATTACGCACCTTAATGGGCCACTCATTAAAGCAAAGATCTATAAGACTGTCGTCCACTAAGTGGCTTTCTGTGGAACCAAGCGCAGGACAGGGTCATTGTTAGTGCTTTCTGATATTTTCCCTGGACTTTCTCCATCTCTTTGTTTCCTTTGAGTTCTTCCTCATTCCTCATTCAAATAGCTCATTACAGCATTTGGCAGACGTCCTTATCCAGAGCGACTCACATTTGTATCTCATTATACATCTGATCTATTGAGGGTTAAGAGCCTTGCTCAAATGCCCAACAGGGGCAACTTGGTGGTGGGGTTTGAACCTGGGACCTGCCAAACCCAAGGTCCAAGGTCTTAAGTGAACCTACTTTTGGACGGTGGACTGATCTAGTGGTTCATTCATCAGGTCATGAGCAGGTCCTCCATGTCATGGAGATTCAAATGATTTGGTGGTGCCTTGAATAAGGCAATTCAAAATAGCCTGGCTATGCGGACTTGGTGGCATTGACAGCATTGCAACTTTCGTGTTCAGGTTTCAGGCCCTGTTCATGGGTATGGTTAAAGGAGTGGCGACTCGACCTGCTCAAAGACGTAAAAGATCGTCAACACTCCCCCTGATTTCGACTTGGAGCACTCCAAATGTCTTTGAAAAGGAGCAGACCCTGCATTTAATCAAGACGTAGAGGAGTAAGATGCATCTATGTCAAGCTTCCTCTTCAACTGCTCAGCAACGCAACAATAGCTATTCTATCCATTCCACACCAAAAATATGCCAAAGCATCACAGTGTCACTGAGGTTTACTGACCAACAAACAGGTTAAACTACAACATGGCTCCTGATTGGTACCACCATCATTTTATCACAACTGTCAATCCTGATAAAGCCACAGCCATTTATGTTAAGGAGCTAAGGGCCTGAAACTAGGCATGTTCTCTAGGTGGGAGGAATGGATGGCCTAGTTTCTCTCTGCTGTGAATCACAGAAAGACGATCTGACTCAGTCAGGTAACTGAGAGCAAATTTACTGATTTGGGAGAAAGGTGAAGTAAAAGGAATTTTCATCCATCCAAAAGGAACATCCATCTGCACCTCTTACCCGGTGTAGGATTGCAGGGTGCATGGAACCTATCCAAGGGAACTCATGTGGGGTACACCCTGAAAGCAGACATACACACTTAATCATACACTAGGTTCATTTCTGGAAATGTCAGTCAGTCTTTATACTGCAGGAGGAAACCGGAGTACCCAGAGGAAACCCAACAACTTGGGGAGAAAATGCAAACAGACCGGAGGAGTTAAAACTGGCAAAAAGTCAGCCCTTATTTTCACCTGTTATCCAGTCATTCTTCAGTATATTCAAGCCATAGACAATATAGACAAACCGATTCGAGCCACCATGTGCCAGTCAGTCAGTCAGTAATTCTGGCATTCCAAGAACTTTCGCATTAGATTAGGGGACAGCCATTCATGCTGCAGTTCTCCGATTTAGTGTACACGAGTGATTCACATTCCAGAAGGACTGCACCAAAAATATTCCCGCTAGTGCTATGAGAAATGAGTGGGTAAGAGTCTGAAAGATGAATTTAAGAGCAGTTCTCATGAGTCCAGAATAACATCGCTGCCCACAGAGACGATTTTTATTTCAAAGCAGAGGGAAGCCTTCGTATTGAGAGGACGAGCAGCCTCAAAAAAAAAAAAAAAAATGTCCTGAGATTTATGCAAAAGTCCACAGTCTAGTGTGGGCTCATGTAGAGTCATGCATGATGAGAAATTGATGAGTTTTTTTTTTTTTTATTAGAAGATTAAAAATTAAATACTGTGAGTCTCAATCCTCTTTGATTGCACTGCATCGAAGATATAAATAGACGTTTATGCAGCTGATGTTCCACATGACTTCACATGATTAATCAAAGGTCATGATCATGGCAGCACGTTTGAGGGTGTGAGGGTGGCTTTGACCCTAACATTTTAAATTCATCACAACAGCATGACATCGAATGTGATATTGCTTTTATACTACAGTTCATAAACATCATTTATTCTCAACAGATTTTGATTTGTTTGTTTATTTAACCAGTTATTGTGTAACGCCAACACATACACTGTACTGCCACACTTGTTCGAACTAAGGGGGCCTGGAGCCTATCCCAGGAGACTTAGGGCACAAGGCGGGATACACCCTGGACAGGGTGCCAATCCATCGCAGTACACTCACATACTACTGGCAATTTGGGAACGCCAATTAACCTAACCTACATGTCTTTGGACTGTGGGAGGAAACCGGAGTCCCCCGAGGAAACCCACCAAGCACGGAGAGAACATGCAAACTCCATGCATACAGACACGGGAATCGAACCCGGACCCTGGAGGTGCAAGGCGACAGTGCTAACCACTACACCACCGTGCCGCCTTCTTTCATATCATATGTTTAATTTTACAACAAACTGCACTGCACATTTTTTCTTTTATAGATATTTTTATATTCCAGTCAAACCTATTAGTAAAATATGTGCTTTGAAACCAAACAGCTGTTTCCTCATGCAGCAGAAGAACTCTCACCCGTTTGCTTTGCAGCCAAATGCAAATTGCTTATTGATGGTTGTTTTATTTTTATTTTTTCCTTCTCATTAATATATGCAGCCAAATTTCCTAGCTCACTGAACTTCACAAGGAGTTGTAGGGAAGTATAACAGTGCCAACATACATGAAGCAAAATAGCATGTTGAATTACATGAACCAAATAAAATAAAAATGATCACAAACAAAAATGTAGATTTTTTTTTTCGCATTGAAATTTGATCTGAACATAAAGAAAACCTTTACAGGATTAACAATGTTTGAAATTTTCAGTTCTGCAGTTTATTTTGATTGTATACACTCACCTAAAGGATTATTAGGAACACCATACTAATACGGCGTTTGGCCCCCTTTCGCCTTCAGAACTGCCTTAATTCTATGTGGTATTGATTCAACAAGGTGCTGAAAGGATTCTTTAGAAACGTTGGCCCATATTGATAGGAGAGCATCTTGCAGTTGATGGAGATTTGTGAGATGCACATCCAGGGCACGAAGCTCCCGGTCCACCACATCCCTAAGATGCTCTATTGGGTTGAGATCTGGTGACTGTGGGGGCCATTTTAGTACAGTGAACTCATTGTCATGTTCAAGAAACCAATTTGAAATGATTCGAGCTTTGTGACATGGTGCATTATCCTGCTGGAAGTAGCCATCAGAGGATGGAGACATGGTGGTCATAAAGGGACGGACATGGTCAGAAACAATGCTCAGGTCGGCCGTGGCATTTAAACGATGCCCAGTTGGCACTAAGGGGCCTAAAGTGTGCCAAGAAAACATCCTCCACACCATTACACCACCACCACCAGCAGCCTGCACAGTGGTAACAAGGCACGATGGATCCATGTTCTCATTCTGTTTATGCCAAATTCTGACTCTACCATTTGAATGTCTCAACAGAAATCGAGACTCATCAGACCAGGCAACATTTTTCCAGTCTTCAACTGTCCAATTTTGGTGAGCTCGTGCAAATTCTAGCCTCTTTTTCCTATTTGTAGTGGAGATGAGTGGAATCCGGTGGGGTCTTCTGCTGTTGTAGCCCGTCCGCCTCAAGGTTGTGCGTGTTGTGGCTTCACAGATGCTTTGCTGCAGACCTCGGTTGTAACAAGTGGTTATTTCCGTCAAAGTTGCTCTTCTATCAGCTTGAATCAGTCGGCCCATTCTCCTCTGACCTCTAGCAGCAACAAGGCATTTTCACCCACAGGACTGTCGCATACTGGATATTTTTCCCTTTTCACACCAGTCTTTGTAAACCCTAGAAATGGTTGTGCAGGAAAATCCCAGTAACTGAGCAGATCGTAAAATACTCAGACTGGCCCGTCTGGCACCAACAACCATGCCACGCCCAAAATTGCTTAAATCACCTTTCTTTCTCATTCTGACATTCAGTTTGGAGGTTAGGAGATTGTCTTGACCAGGACCACACCCCTAAATGCATTGAAGCAACTGCCATGTGATTGGTCGATTAGATAATTGCATTATTGAGAAATTGAACAGGTGTCCTAATAATCCTTTAGGTGAGTGTATTTCAAATGAAAGTGTCCAGCATTTAAAATTCAGTGCATAAAATACTGACGTGATTTTTCAACTGACAAAATTCAGGTAGATTCAATTTAAGTAGAAATTTAATTATTATTAATTCAGGCCAACAAAATTGGAATAGAAAAGTTTCATACAAGAAGAGCAATGGATTGAAATAGCTTGATGAAAAGTGACATTAAAAATGTTATTTAACACTGAAACTGTGGAAAGTTAAATATGTATTGCGTGCTATAACGTAGACAGGTGATATTACGAAGACATAACCCTAAAGCATGAGGATTGCTGCAGATCATTTAAATATTAACCTAATCCTGTCTTTCTATAATTATTCTTTTTCATCATTATCTGCTGTATGTTACTAAGGTATCAAGATGTTTCAGTGGACTAGCAACCTGTTCATTTCAGTGGATTACACAATGCTACAATTAGACAAACTGGCAGAGACGCAAACTCCATGTCATTATCATGGCTCGGATGATTCATAACTATCAACCACGGTATATTCAGACCTAATTATTCTAATAATGAAGTAATTAATTAATTCACCTTATTCTCATAATTTTTTAAGCTAATAGTGAAACATTATTCAAAGTGCCTCTGGCTATTAAGATAAATCATGTTGTAATTGACAGCAAAAATGTAATTAGGGGGTGGGGGGGGGGCTTAAAGGCATGTGCTTATCTTAAAGGCATGGCCTAGATGTAATTCAAGTCACCACTGGATGGTAATCTAAGGTTGTCAAGCACATGCACATTAATTTCCCGAGCCCTAGACAGACAGAAGAGATCCCTTAATGTAATTCCTGTTGTAATTCATATCATTTCCATTGACATTGCTGTAATTTATGTAATTTTTGCTATAATTCCTGTCATTCCTGTCCATGTCGATTTTTCTTTTACTTTTTTTTTTTTTACTTTTTTTTTTTTTTTTTTACTTTTGCTGTTAATTTCATTTCTGCCAACACTCTGAGCGAAACCGTAGTCCGGTACAGTGTTGTATTGCGTCTCACTAAAAGATTCAGTGGTGTCACACAGTCCTGGAAAAAGGGTGGAGCAGTTTTCTGTCAAAACACACATTCAAAACCAGTAGCATGAAAACACATCTAACAATGTTATTTCACCTTCAACAACACTTTGTCTCCTTATTAATCTTTTCCCAATTTGAATAGTTCGTATTGTGTCTTCTTTTTTGGTTTCTGCTAGAGAACATTACATCAGTGCGCTGACATATAGTGCTGACATGCAGTGTTTTATTACACACCTCACTGAGTAGCTCAGAGCTAACAGGAGCTACAAGGCTAACCCTACATACAGTATTATGCACCTTAAATAATGCAATAGCTTTCCATTTGACACTATTTTGGATTAAAATTAACAATTCTGGATGAGATGAGATAAGATAAGATAAGATAAGATAAGATAAGATAAGATAAGATAAGACACTACAGCTCAAAAGTTTGGGATCACTTTCTAACTCCATGGTCGTTCCTTATTTTTTATTTCTTTCTACATTGTGAGAGCATCCAAAATGTGCAATAATCTCCTTTGAACAGTTGATATTGAGATGTATCTGCTACTCATAATCTGTACAGCCTTCATCAACTCTAAATGAACTTCTCAGTTCTACAGTAGGTGAGATTTGGTCGTGCTTTGGTCCTGGGAAGGTCTTCATGAGAGACAGTTTCAACATGGTGCTCGATGGGTTTTTGCAAATGCACTCAACACCATACTGTTCTTGCAAGAACTATTCCAGAACAGCTGACCTTCATGTTTTAAAATAACAACTGACTGTTGTTGTTGTTGTTGTTGTTGTTGATACACAATTACCTAATTCCATATGTTTTATTTCATAGTTTTGAAATTCCAAGTTTTGTTGTAGAACATAGAAAATAAATCACTAAAAACTCACTCACTCATCATCTATACCTCGTTATCCTGTATTCAGGGTCGCGGGGGTCCTGGAGCCTATCAGAGTGGACAGAGTGCCAATCCATCGCAGGGCACACACACACACACACATACACACATATATATACTCACTCATTCACACACTACATGTCTTTGGACTGTGGGAGGAAACCGGAGTACACGGAGGAAACCCACCAAACACGGGGAAAACATGCAAACTCCATGCACACAGAGACCGGAATCGAGCCTGGCCAGGAATCGAACCCGGACCCTGGCGGTGCAAGGCAACAGTGCTAACCACTTCACCACCGTGCCGCTAATCACTAAACAAAAACAAAGAAATTTGCAAGCGATCCTAAACTTTCAAGCGCTAGTGTACCTGTACCTTTACTCGTCTCACGATGGGGAAATTTCTACAGTATGTTTACAGCAGCAAAGAAAAATGTGCAAATATAAAGTGGGCACAAAACAGTGTATAAATACAATATAAATAAAAAAATAAAAATGAAAACAATACAATTGTTATACTTCCAGACAAATTGCACTAGGATAATATTTCACAGTTTAAAATGGCATTCATGCACAATTGCTATTACACAAAAATGTAAGATCTTGTAACTATATTTAAAATATTATTGTATCTAATGTAACTGTATTGTAACATTTAAGATATAGTGACAACAGGATATAGCAGTAATATCAGTGTGCATTATGGAGCCTGGTTCACTGGGAGCAGCTCAGATTGTACAGTCTCATATCAGCAGACCTTCGATATCACTCTTTAAGACACTTGGGATGTAACAGTCTGTCACTGAAGAAGCCGCTCAAAGATGAAATTGTTTCATACAGGGGGTGAGAGTCATTCTCCAGCGATGATGATAGCTTAGCTCCCATCCTGTTTACTGGGTCCCGGGGAATCCCCAGAACTGAGCCGGCCTCTTCTTTATCATCAACTTGTCCAGGCAGTTGGTTCACTTTAGAGATTTACAGGACTGTCCATCTCAATTTAAAACTACTTTCACCCCCTGGTCAAGACTTCCTTAATTCAGTTGGACAATTCTGTTGTAATTCATGTCATCTTTGTCAGTGTTGCTGTTCACATAATTTCACTATTTCTGTCGAATTTTAACCGGGATGTTAAAATTCACTCATATCATTTCAGCGCTGTTATTTCAGTGGTGAAAATATGAAGCCATTCAAGTAAAAATATTCAGTTTAGCATTTCTAATTAATATCTATTGGTGCATGTTTGTTTTTACTTAACATTTAGATTTCACTTATTGCACTTATTTAAGTACTGCAAAAGTTTTATTCAATTCTGTCCTGTGGTCGATTTAATCCTCTATGGCATGGTGTCGCCTTCGGGCAACAATCCACTATTCTGTAGTGCAGTCAAACCTGCTAACTGCTCGTAACTTCATTTCTACTCAACATTTTGATTTAATTTATGGCGCAGGTTTAACTCTAGCCAAATATCAAAGTACTGCCATTTAAATAAATTCTGAGAATCCAGTTTTCTGTGACAGGTTTCGGGTTCCTCCAATGTATGAAACGTAAAGATATAATTGAAAAAGCTCAATGTGACCAATGTACAGACAAAATGTTCTTTCCAAACCTTAGATTTCATGTAATTTTATTTTTTTTTTTAGCTTTTAGCATTTCTGTATTTTATTGCTAGCCTAATATTAGCCTGCCATCATACATGTGTTCATTTGATTATTGTTTAAGTCTTTCATGCTTTACTGCAACCTGCAGAATGCAGCTATCAGGGAAATTTGCATTTCTATATACTTGCTGCCAGAATTGACTGGTTGGTCCATTACCAAGCACAAAATTAGCTCTCAATTAGAGGTAGAATTCTAGTCCGGAGGCTAAGCAATTAGCAAAAAAATATTTAGCTGAAGTGAAAACACAACAAACCAATTTTCTTAAAAATGCATTTCAGTCGTTTCAGTTGGAAAGAGCAGCTGCAGAAGCAAAGAAAATTGCTTGTGTTCAGCTTTAAGACAAAAAAATAGTGTGTGTGTGTGTGTGTGTGTGTGTGAGATCATTGTGTAAGAGATCCTGATATCAGGGTTGTGAAGGATTGAGTGGCGCCAGTCTGTTTTATTTGTGTGCTTAGTCTTGCTGTAATATTCATCATAGAGTTATTAGTTAGAGATCAACCAGATAAAATGGGGCTACATCAGTCTGAGCCGAGACGCAAACACTAGAGTAGCGCTAATGAGCCATTGCGTAGACAGACACTGAGATGGAAAACAATCATTGAAAAAATGCTGAGTGACAGTAGCATTGTACAAATGTGACAAAACGGCCGCTATTTTAGTTTCAAGGTAACAGATGACGTCAAGGAGGCTCCGGTGGCTATTGACTGGGGAACTGAGGATCAGGGATCCGTTGCAACTGGATGCGTTGGCAATAAAAATGGGAGGGTTGCGTCACGAAGGCACTCTGTCCAGGTTGTACTGTACATGCCTCATGCCTTACGTTTCCTGGCATAGGCTCCAGGTCCCCTGCTGTGAGGGACAGGATAGATAATAAATGAGTGAGTGAGTGAGTGAGTGAGTGAGACTGGCTCGTTTCCAAAAGAAGTCTTCTTCATGTTTGATTATGGGACAAAGATCCTCTAATGGATCCTCTTGAAATGACTGCGTTCTGATTACATTATTATTTCTTAAGATCCAGTTGATTTACAAAATTCCATAATTAAGCAATATCATGCGTGGAAAATCCACCTGGTGAGTGAATAATAACCCGTAGTAAGTGTAGTAACATTATAATTATTGTAACATACTGTTCCTGAAATCAGTCATTTATATGTATTCCTGAGACTTGTACAGACAAGAGGAATCATTTACTAGTGCCACATTCATCCGGACCACTTTTACTCTGGAGGGCGGTGCCAACACATCACAGGGCACAAGCACACACACACTCGCACACCCATAAATATGGCCAATTTGGAAATACTAATCATGTCTTAGTAACCAACCCATTACAGGGAGAAGATTCAAACCCTCCAACCTTGGAGTTTTTGGAACATCTGTTATTTATTCAAATAAGTAGATTGGGACTTAGAGGTACCGTATTCAAAGTGATATTGATGTAATAGGAATATTTGTTGTCATTAACATTGTTGTGTTTTTTTTTATGTCAAAGCCAATGCTTCTCTCACATTTTACCATTTCTATGAGTTTCTATGCCAACCTCACATTGGTGGTTTTAAGAAAAGTGTCATAAAAGCACTCATGTTCTTTTTTGTTCTTTTTTCCCCCCTAATTTAGTCGCAGCCAATTCACACCCGTCACTAGGGCACTCTGCTATCGAGGCTACAACAACCGTGTTTGCATACAAATGCACTAAAATCACAGAGGAGGCGGGTGTACAGTATGCATTATGCCCTCTACGACTACTGATCTCAGCTCATTCTTGGGCTAAAGAATTGGATTAGACATTCAGCTGTCACCCTCCAGAACCTGAGTTTGATTTTGAAGCTTTAAAATGATAAAGCTTCTTTCTTAATATTGTTATGAAGCACGATGTCAAAAATCCAGTATGGTATCTGACTAACGCAGTCATCAGTAAGATCGGAAGCTCTTGTATAGTATATTGTTAATAGTAAAGGTCAAAGTCTTTTGCGATTTTAAGATTTTAGAAGAAGATCACATCAGTAGAAATGGGCTCGCTAGGAGAATTCTGTGTGCATCCAGAATACAAAGGATACAAAATGAAGTCATCAGGAGAAAAAAAAACTGGAACACAAGGAACATTGTGTGACAGAATACAAAGGAAATAACGTGCACTGTAAAAAATAAAATCTTGACTTAACTCAAAATTTCAAGGCAACTTGCTGCACAGCTTTTTTGAGTTAAGTCAACAACTTGGGTTAAAAGTGGAGTTAACTCAAAAAAGCTGTGCAGCAAGTTGCCTTGAAATTTTGAGTTAAGTCAAGATTTTATTTTTTACAGTGTGTACTGTATAAACCCTTTGTCGGGCTGATGAACGAGAAAGAGGAAGAAGAGTGTCTTAACTGTGCATCTTTTTTTTTAATTAGAAAAATGTCATGATTAGCCATGATACAGTATTAACACCACTGCCCTGTGAACTGAACAACATTGATTATCAATTATACACCAACGAACTGGTGACAGGATCAACGGCACCCAAGGCTTACCCACTGGCACATGGACCAAAAGTGAGACCGTCACCACTGATCACCGCAGCAGAAATCACAGAAAATAATGTCAATGCTGACCACGGTACAAATGCACCAGAACACTCAACGCATTACAGATCCCAAGGCTGCCGTCCCAGACTTTCCAGATCCTAATCAGCACCCATGTGATCCCACCCCGCAACCCAAAGGATTTGCTGCAAACATCCTGGAGCCGGACACCACAGCACACCCCTAGATGCCCTGTGGAATCCTGCCCATGAGGGATCATAGCAACCTCCAGTAGCACAAGTGGAACCCAAAACCTTGGTGGTTTTAATGTTTACATGTTTTAATGTTATGGCTCCTGATGTAAATTCAAAACAGCACCCAATTTGTCTGGCAATCTGTCTGCAATTTTACAATACCAGACAGTTGTTGTGCATGGCAGTGCCACACCATACAAAATCAAGTTTTTTTTTTTTTAATCAGTCTCCCATTGTAAAAAAAAAAAAAAAGAGAAAAAAAGCCAGTTATTTGTGCTATTAAGCCATTCAGACCCCCTGTTGCTGCTCACTTGCGCTTCAGTATTGACTATTTTTTCTAATCATAAAATAAAAGTTTGATCGATTTAAAATTGCTGAATATACCTGATGTATTTGTGATCCGTTTGCACACATTGGTCTGTGGCTGTCCTGATGTTTTTATTTGCGTTATTAAGCTTCTCATGGTATTCAGTTAGCATTTGCTACATATTTAATGTTAAATCATTATTTTCTCAAAACTTAAACTAGATAAGGTTTTTACCAGTCTAATTTTTAAATTGCCACAGGGTTAACATATGCACATATCGAAACATCAGTTCGATGTGAGTGCACATGCAGCAGTCTCTGTAAAGAACAGCTGGAGTTGATAAAAATCAGTAATATCCAGTGACTAAAGTTTCACCATATACACTCTTATCTGCTCTTTTGTCATGTGTTCAGTAAAATCCGTCTGGGTAAATTTAGCCAGCTATTCATCAACATTTAGCTTAGCGGTATTGTATAGCCAGTGTATTCGCTCATATGAACAGCATTAATATTATGGATGTTTTATGTAAAAATATAAAAATGTAGGACTATAACATCATATGATTATACTGTACATTAAATAGTAACAATTACATAGTACATTTTTGTTTGTCCTTTATAAAAACATATGTTTATCTTTATATGCCATGAAATTTCAATTATTGTTGTTGAAATAATAATTTATGTTAAAAAAAAGTTAATTATAGCAACAAATCTTTCTATTCATGTGCCACTAAAAAAATGATAATAAAAGGGGTAATTTTTTTCCACACCAAACAGAAAAAAGTGAAATAAATGGAAGTGCAAACAAAGAGTTAAAAAACTCAGTTTTAATGTATGTTAAATCGATATGCAACATTCATACGAGCGGTTTTAGGCTTATCATGGATTCGAGCTCCATATGGGGCCTGCAATCTCAACTCTCATTTGTATGCATCGTGCCTGGACAGAATATGTTGTAGTCATTTACCAAATCACCCAACACCTTCATCAGGGATCACCAGAGCAGAACAGTTCCTTCATCCTGTCTTTACTAAAAAAAAACTACAAGACATTGAATCTTTCAGACAGGTTCAACTTCTAAAGAAAAAAAAAAGTGCAGTTTGGATATTCATTTAAAGCCACTCAAATGGAAAGTATCTTGCTGTGAAATGACCTTTTAACTTTAAATCCATTTAGATCCCATCATTTCTCAGAGTTAAAGCTAGTAATGAACCAAAACAGCTGTGAAATTGATAGGACCAAACCACCCAAGTTTTCCATTAAGGAAATGCATTCAGTGGCAAATTAAGACTTTCATATGGAGCGGGTTTTAGACACAGCACAGGTTGTTATATAACTCATGTAATTATTTACATTCAAATATAGCACCTAGAATATCCCACTTCGTTATTGACTGCTGTACCGGTGACAATGGCATCATGGAAACAGGAAAAAAGGTCATTAATAAATCTTTAATAAGATGAGCAGGCAGCATCGCTCAGTGGTCAAGGTGGTGGACTATTGATTGGGAGGTCACAGCACAACCGAGTGCCCACTGTTGGGCCCTTGAGCAAGGCCCTTAACTCTCAACTGCTCACATGTGTAATGAGATAAATATAGGTCACTCTGGATAAGGATGTCTGCCAAATTCCATAAATGTAAATGTAGGTTTTATCGCTGCTCAAGAAATGGTAACATTTACAACAAAGTCCTCATTCACATCTCTATATAGCGTATGTGCATTTTAAAATTCCATTGACAAAATAATTGCCTCCTTTGACTGACCAATGATTTTTATCATTAGTCATTAGGTATTCCCTGATGGCAGTGTCCTCGTTTAGAAGGATAACGTGACCCGACTCGCTGCAAACACTGTTCAGGAACAGTTTGGGGAAAATGACGAAGAGTTCAAGGTTGTTGGCTTGGCTTCCAGATTCCCTGGATCTCAAACCAATCGAGCATCTGAACAAACCAATCTGAACAACCCAATCCAATTCATTTAGGATCACATGGACTTAAATAATCTGCTGCTTTAGTCTTGATGCCAGATACACCTTCACAGCGCACCTTCAGATGTCTAGTGGAGTCCAGGACTCAATGGATCAGAGCTTTTGGAACAAGGGGAACCTACATAATATATGGCAGAGTGGATTAATGTGAACGCTGTGAGCTTGAAGTTCATATTCATCGGGAAATCCCGACAGAATTTTAAACAGAACTTTAGTCAGATTTAGGTCAACGACAACGCTAATGAGAAATTTTAAGGCTTCGATACCATACCAGAATCAACGTAGCATAATTAATTATGAAGATCACCACATTATGATCAGGAAATGATGTTTACTGAAGAGTACATGATTTGAATGTAGTGTGCGGTGTGGGATGAGAGGAAGTGATAGCTGAGACTGCAGGCACCAGTGGGTTGATTCAGTTCAGTTGCTAATCCAATATTTAGCATGCTAATCCTTTCTGCCAGGAGCCTTTCCACACAGATACAGACATAGAGATTGAAAATAAGAGACAATCATTAATGTGGTATAACAGAAGACAGTGTTATAGGTAAAGACATGAAGAAATATAAAAAGTTATTTAATTGTGATCAACTTTTATGATGCATATTCTGTCTTTCTGACTGCTTCGTTTAAAAATGTGGCTTTGAATGAATCACAGCCCACACACACTGATTTACACAATTTCAGTTAAAAAAAACTAAAACAGAAAAATCAAGGTATTATAATAAAATTTTTCTTCATCCTTTCATATTTTCCAGTCTATTCAATGCTACATTGATGGAAACGTCCCAATACGAATATCAGGCAGGTTACAGGAGTTTAAAGTGTAGATTGATGAAATTTTTGATCCCATCTGGCATTCCATGTGTTGTCTCTATAGATAAGGGCCTAGACGCCTTTCTCATCATACTCACCAAAAATTTCACAGCTGAGCAATTTTTTACATTTTCATTTCTCACTCAATCCTCATCTAAGACTTATTAGCGTAAGAAAATGAATTATAAAGGGAGCCATTTCATACAATTAAGTTCCACAACCGAGTGCCAAGACTAAATGCAAATTTGATTAAATTATTCAGAGTTTAACCAGCTTTCTGGTGGGAGTCTCTTTTAAAATCAGACACGATGGCTTTTCACGAGGACACCTTTCACTAGAAATATAACAGGGAAATGTCAGGGGGGCAACATTCAATCATTCAAACAAAAAAATCAATGTTTTTTTGTTGTTGTTGTTGTTGTTTTTCTTAAATAACTCTTATTTGCCATTAGCTACAAATTGACTTGCTGCCTAGCCAATTAAAGTTAGCTACTCTGATGAACTGATGCTAATCTAACCTGACATTACATGTAGCAAAGAAACAGGCCTGATTGAACATGGTTAAATATAACTAGTTAACTTTAGAAAATTAGCAAAACTTACCTCACAATTTTTTTCTTTTCTAATTACTGCAGTAGCTCGGCATATGAACGCCAGGTCTCATACATTTTTGCATTAAAAAATGAAATTTTGCAAGAACCAAGTAATACTGAACACGGCTAAGCTGCATGTACGTCCAGGTTTTTTTGACGAAATTTGCGTCAGTGGAAAGCCAAGCGAAGCAAGTTTACATATTTATTTATTTTTTTTACATATTGCATTTTGTTCAAGATTTACTGAGGACAGAGCACCATGGGTCCCAAAGAATGTCAGGAAGAACTGTAATAAGAAGCAAAAGGATTGTTTTTTAAAGCAGCTGGTGCCAAGAGGAATCATAAATTAAGGTTAAGTGAGGTTTAAGGTTTATTTCTTTCATATTTTCTACAAGTTTTGATTGTTTTTATATGCAAACATATGATTATAGTGTTGGAAATTGTTAATATTTTTGAATAGCTGCAACGGATTATCTGCGTTTACATTATTTGCTATGGGAAAATGCATTTCTTACCTCCATTTGTATGCCGAGGTACCACTGTATATGGGCTTCATTTCCCCTAGGGTGGCTTCTTTTTTATATGGAGTGTACACCATCATTGAAATATTTTACTGAGGTAAAACCTGAGGCTCTTAATTTTAAGGCTCTTATACAGTATTTGTCCAAACCACAGTACTGTATAGTATGGTGGCTTATACAGTATATGTTTAGTTGTGCATGGATAACTATAGTATTTACCTCCCTGTGGAGTGTGTGAGGTGTACGGTCACTGCAGATTACGGACTCCCATAGCATTTTACTTTTTTTTTCCTCCATTGATTGTATGCTTTAAACTAAAACGCATTTAGAGGATAGCTTACCACCATTGGCTAGATTAGATTAGAAGAAGAGAGACTAGTAGAAATAGAAGCAGAAATTCTACTGGTAGAAGTATTGAAGGTCTAAATAAAACGGAGCAAGTAGACAAAGTGTTTTTTTTTTTCTTTCCTTGGGCTTTTTCCCTTTATCCTAGGTTTCGCCACATCAGATCATTTGACCTGCAAGATCTGCCACAGGATTTACACCAGAGGCCCTTTCTGTCACAACCCAACAAATTTCTTCCAGCTTGGGACTTGTACTGAATCTTGTGGGTTGGATATAGATTTGAGCAGTTGGGGTTAAGGGCTTTGCTTAAGGGCCCAACAGTGGCAACCTGGTGGTGGTGGTGAGGTTTGAACCCCTGACCCTTCGATCAGCAGCCCATACCCTCAACAGGCAGATCCACCACTGCCCCAGACCAAGAGTGCAGAAATAAAAATGTAAATAAATAACAATAAAAATAGCTTAATCTTGGCAGCACGGTGGCTTAGTGGTTAGTACTTACAGTTTGCACCTCAGGGTTTGAATCCCATGGGATCGGTGTACATGGAATTTGTTTGTTCTCCCTGTGTTTGGTGGGTTTCCTCTGGTTACTGTGGTTTCCTCCAAAGATATGCAGATTAGTCTAACTGGCATTTCCAAATTGCCCATAGTGTGTGAATGTTGACTGGAGGTCCAACCATGGTCGTAAAAATGGGAACAGGCCATAGCAAAATTTTGTTGCTCAGAATGAGCTTTTTCTTGTCTCATGAGACTGAATTGGGCTGACTCATTACAAGCTCATTTTTGTCTTTTCTATTTCTCCTAAACCCCACTTGGGAAAAACAAAGAGACATAACTGAGACACAACCCGAGACATACTTGAGAAACATTTGAGATGTACATGAGAAACAGAACTGCATTTGAAAGAGAATGAGATTAAAGCAACATATATAAATGAGATGCTTGAAACACAAATGAGAAATATTACAGTAATAACATACAGTGTAATAAATTTATAATTCACAGAATATAACAGACACCAGCAAAATCTGGCAAATCAAGACACTAAATGATACAAAATGTCACCCAACCTGACAAAGCTACAAGAACGGGCCAAAGCCAGGAAAGTCCTCTCTCACCCGTTACATCAGTCTTCTCTTGTGGTGGATGTCCAACGTGTTAACCCAAACTCCTAGAGCTGCTCAGTATTTAATGGAACAAAAAATATATATTAAAACATTTGAGATTTACCCAAACACCATTCAGCTACCCCATTCCCAGCTTTCTGAAACTTGAAGTTGCTCATGGGTTGGTGCTTACCTGACTGATGATGTGGTGCTGCTAATGACTCTGGAACATTCTCCTGCATTTTCATTGTTGAGCTCCTTGGTCTCCCGAGGTGGCATGCTTCTGAAAAGAACCCAGTTAAAGTAAAATGTATATAATTACCAAGATAACCTTTCCACAAACAAACATATTGGTCTTTATTTATAGAATATAATTAAACGATGTCTCCAAAGTTACATGTTCTGGTACAGTAACTACTGTTAAACACTGAACACTCTATAATAAAACTACTGGTTTTCAAAAACTGATCATGCAGTAACATTAACTTACTATTTAAAAAAAAAAAAAGGTAACTTACGTAAAGTAAATACGTCACACCACACTGGTTAACTTAGGACATGCCTAATAATAATAATAATAATAATAATAATAATAATAATAATAATAATAATAATAATAATAATAATAATACTGTAACCAGCTGACTGATTTTTACCATTAAAAATAAAAATAAAATTTCAACCTTACAAGTGTTAGTTACCTAGTTATGCTAATCGACATGCTAAGCCACCCACAGGTAGCATTTGAATTCCTTTTGCAATTTAAGAACAAACGTAAGCTGTGTAATTTTCAGCTAAGTAGACCACAAGTTTTTTTTTTTTTTTTTTTTTACCACAGACTCTGTTGTTTTAACTTACATTCTGACTCCTTGTCAATAATAATTATTTTGAAATTCTTTGGGGAAACAAAAAATATGTGAGTAGCACACAAGACAAATATGAACTGAATTTGAGACACATTTGAGAAGATTGAGAAAATGGCTAAAATCTAATTCAAGTCTCAAAGAAGGCTCATTTCTGCATATGTGAGTCGCACACGAGACAAATATGAACCATCGCTGAGATTTAAAGGTAATGAGCCACATTTGAGACATCTTTGAGAAGATGCAGAAAATGCCAAAATCTCATTCAAGTCTCAAAAGATGGCTCATTTCTGTCTAGGAGACAAAGAAGAGATTAACATGAGATCTCATCTTGGAGTTTCTTTGCTACGGGAGAAGACGGATGGGATAGATTTGTATTATTTATTTGTTTTAAAGAAAACATTTGTAGCTTGACCACATTGTCCCTAATGGCCAAGGAGAAACTTCCTGTAATGACATGAGGACGAAACCTGGTTGGAAACCAGACTCAAAGACAACCCCATGCTCATTGGGTGATGCTGCATAACATGACCATAAATAAATATCTTCTGTGAGCTATATGGTCACATGAGCAATTGTATAACAGGGAGATGTATTTTAAGTCAGCCCTTTTCTTGCAATTTCAGTCCCCAAACCCCCAGAGAAATTGCAGTCACAAGCCATCACAGCAGAACTGTTTCAATCAATGCAGTCCTCATGGGTTTTTAAGTGGAACCCTTGTCAGTTATCAAATCAATCTTTAGGCAGACCATATGAGTTCATCCTCGGCAGCAGTGACTGGTCTCTGTGTGATGAGAATTCCAATCAGAAGCAGTGCATCAGGATGGATCAGGCAGGTTCGGAGGGCAGAAGGGGTCAGGAGCATTGATAACAGATGGTCTCATGGCTCGCTTTTCTTTGCTTTAAACACATACTGTACATCTTTGGATTTTGCTCCATCATTTTGATTCCACTAATAGCCCTTTGAGTGGACTGTAGTAACACCTTTATTTCTGGGTGTTAATTTGTGTAACTTTTTAAAGAACACAATTTCCTGTATGCTATTCCTCTGAGGCCAGGGAAGAAAGGAAAATGAAAATAAATAAATAAATAAATAAATAAATAAATAAATAAATAGCGTCAGACAGCAATAAGGTTGGCCTTACTTCAAATTACAGTAGAGCATCAGGATGTAACATATAAATCCATTTAATTGACTTTAATGATGTTTAACATGAAATGTATATAATGAATCTAGCCTCTTGCTCCCCTCCGTTTTAATGCCTCCTGCTGCCTTTATTGTATAGAACTGCCCACATTGATAGTTAATTGTGATATAATCTATAAAAGGACAACAACACAATAGCTGTTGCAATTCATTTCTTTAATTACAAAGAGCCAGTTATTTTCAGGCATATTCCTTCTCAAGCCTATGTTCTGTGGCTGCTACTTGATTTGGAAGGTGTACAGATTTATCACTGTTCAGGGTTGGGTGGTAATGGAGCCTGGAGTCTGGTGACACAAGCTATTTGCTTCATTCACTGGGAAAACTTGCTCAGCGCACCAGCGAAATTCGTCCGGCTTCATTCCACTAGCACTTATCGTGTCGCCAGTTTCAGAAATGGATTCAGGAACATCACGTCATTGTTAAAAATGCCGCAGTGGAGTCCCTCGAACCACCTGTGCCAATAATACTGTGAATATTGTGAGTGTACAAAATGTTTTCTAAAGTTAACATGTATTTGAACTCTATTTTATGCTCTCCTGAAAACATTTAACCATTAAGAATTGAGCCATCAATACGCAATACACAACACCACCGTTTCAACCATGCAACAAATGCTAATCTTTATTAAGTTCTCATTTACAATGGCATACATTTCAAATTATATATTTGTTCACAATATTTACTGATGCTATTTGCCCAAGAAGTTTTCTTTGCTGCTACTACGACACAAATTGTTTACTGCATCTACATTACCATTTCATGGACAATTTATTTGCATTACCTCCATTCAGCTCTGTGTAGTGGTCCACGCTACATTATCACAGTGTAATGCATTGTGTCATATTTGCTACTATTTGAACGATTGCACGAGTGTACCTTATGTTGTCTTTTTGTACAGTCCTTAGCTAGTTTGGTAAAAATGTATTGTTTAAATTTATGTTGTATGTAGCACCTTAGTTATGGAGGAACGTTGTTTACAGTCGACCCCCGAAATTCGCGGCGGTGAAATTGTGGCCGGCGAATTGTAAAAAAAACGCAAATTTTGGATGTGGTAAAAAAAAAAAAAAGGCTATTTTTTATAGTTCAAATGATAAATATGCTCCTAAAACACTTTAATCTCATTTCAAACTCAGATTAATACATGACCCTTAAAAAAAAAAAAAAAAAAAAAGTACTGCTGTGTCTCCTGCAGTGCTAGAATGTAAAACACCGATGTTACCCCCTTATACTGTATGTACTGATTAATTCATGCAGGCGCATTATGTTTTGGTATGCGCAGTCATTTTTTTGGTGTCAGTACTGTAGGGTAAACACGCTAATAATTCCCTGCCCAAGCCACATTTCCCTCTACGGTTGCTTTGTGTTTTCTCTACAGTACTAAACAATGTCTACAGTATTAAATTTATGGAAATGTAGCTGAATTTACATTAATTAAATTAATTAATTATTAAATAAATGAATAATTAAATTAATTAGTAAATTGCATTGTTCTGAATATTTTAGCTTTAAAAACACATTTTAAAAAATTGTACATTGCTATATTATTTTTATTAGAATTTTTCTTTTCCTAAACAATAAACAACTGAGACCACAAACTCTGAACTGCGATTTCGAAGGATCGACTGTATGATTGAAATGACAATAATATCCTACTTTACTTGACTTGAATGTGAGTGACAATTTTTATTTATTGTTTATTTATTTATTTATTTATTTATTTTATGATGGATCTAGGTATCTAATATATTCCAGTGACCTATTTGGCTTTCTAAATTTTGCACAATTGCGGGCTTGCCTATTAAACATGGTGCTGTTATTATTGCACCTAGTGGACGAAAATGGGAGGTGCAGGAACCACCAATAGAGACCACTTAGGGCAAAATTAACGTTGCCCAATGCTATGAGCTGCTTCTGTATCTGACTCCAAAAGTGATGCACTGGCAAAGATCATCTTAATAACTCTAGTGCTGCAGGAAATGGAGTTTGTTCATGCATTAACTTGAAAAGACTCGATTTCCTACAGCAGTACAGTTATTAAGCTGATCTTTGACACTCAATGTTTTTATCATTGCTTTTCGCTGGTCTACTCCTTGCATACCTTAAGACTCAGCAGTCTTTCTATAGTCTCAGGATCATATCCTGACATCCTCTTCATATCCTCTGGTTGCATGAAACATCTTTAGCAAAAGTTGCATCCACAGCAGGATGCAGCAGGAGCCACACCATACAGGAGACTCATTTACACCATACTGAGACAACAGATATGTTAAATGAGTCTAATTATCTACAGGCTGAACTGCATGCTTTCTGAAAAGTCCAGCAATTAAGCGGGGATTGGCGTGAACTTGGAAGTCTTGCTGTTAAAGACCAATTTGTGAGGTAGTAGGCAGTCTGTCTCTTACTGAGATAAGAATTATGTCAAGCAATTCATCAACGCTCAATGCTAACCAATGCATTATAGTAGAATGATTATGAATGACTGAATCCTATAAAGGATCTCCTTTAATACAGAGCATTCCGAGTGCAAGGAAAAGAATTAACTCAACATAATAATATACTACTGTACATATCGCACTGAGCCATACAGACAACAGGAAGGGGACATACTGTGCTGTATGTTAAAATTCTGTTTGTTGAGTACAGTTTAGAATTTAATACTATAATTTCCTCCATGCTTACCACCATGCTGGAGTATTTAGCGTGTCTCTGTATGTCAGTGGGTCTCCGATTTTCCGGCAGTACAACTGGGCAGGCATGTCTTATTTCACCCTCACGTTTACCCTTGGAGCCCCTCAAAGTTGTGCCCTGAGTCCCCTGCTATACTCACTGTACATGTATGTCTGCATGGCACTTCCAACTCCATCATTAAGTTTGTTGATGACAAGTGATGTGAAGGCTTACCTGGAGGAGATTACAACCTGGAGAACAATGTCAGAAAGACAAAAGAGATGATAGTGGACTTCAGCATGAAGCTGGAGAAGTGCTACCTGCCCCTTATGATCAACAGGTTTTGGTACATCATGCAGGACCTGTCATGGTCCTGTCTCATCAACCCCATGGTGGAGGATGCCCGTCAGCTGCACCATCCTGATTCTTCCACTTTCCATCCGACAACATGGCTGCTGAGGACTTCTAATACACATGCACTAACATCTCTGGCTCAATGTGATGCATAGTACTGTATGTGTCCACCTGGATCACATTTAATCACACACACACACAGCATAAACAAACTCTGAATTCTAAAGATCACTGCGATGTACAGTATACACTGTTTTTTTTTTCCAAATTACATTTTTCAATTACTTCCTATCATGTTCATGCCTACAGTAATTGCACATCGCCTGACCCTCGCCTGCTTCTGACATCCCAGCTTGATATACCGTACACATGTTAATTTCGCCAGTGTGTTTTAATAAATTCTCTCTTACTATCATACTGCTTTTTGACAGTTAATAAACTTCACAGCATGCCAGCATCCATCATGAATGCTAATATTTGATAGTGGGCTTTAACCACTATGGTTAAAAATAATAATAATAATAATAAAAAATCCATATTCCACCATCAGGAAGGACGTGTAGGGGGGCAACCAGCTGCATGGAGTTTAACCAAGTGAACCTTAACATACGTCTTTCTTTCTATTAATAGCCTTACACCTAGTCTGTGACATTTAGTTCTAAAGCATTCAACCTTTTCTTTATAGATGACCGAAGATCTAAAGGTGACTATTTAAAGACTTTTAATAAGAGCAAGTGTTTGAGTAGCAGTAAGCTACAGTAAGACAGAAGCAGCACTAAAACAAAATAATGTACATAGACTGTGCAAATTAACTTTAAATCTAAAACTAACCTCAGGCTATTTGTTCAGTTCAGATGGCATGACAGTTCACATTTATAATTACAAGCGTCTTTAAATGTGGACACGTCTGTCCTCTGAAATGGCACGCATGAGCACATCGATACGTCTGGGTTTAACTCATTCATTTCAAACAATTGATGGCAGTAAAAAAAAAAAATTTTTTTTAATCCATTTGCTCTGGAGGATGGCAAGCATTCAAGCAGCTGTTTTTGTTGAGGAGAAAAAGGAAGAAAGCCAGACACCTCGCTTTAGTAGCTATTGCTAGCACCACTATGAAATCCCCGCGCTGTCGATGCTGACTGACGTCAGCGAGCGCCATACAAATGCGCAGAGGCAAAAAGTCACATGGTCTCTTGACCATGTACCAGATCGAGCACCACATATGAAATTGACTCGGATCTGATCTTCAAAAAATAAATAAATAAATAAAATAAATATATATATATATACATTAGATTTGTGCATTTAGACAGTCATAAAATATTCAGATCTGTGTTACATTAGGGTAAAAAAAAAAATCTGATTTGAGTCACTTTAGGCTGGTAATGTGAATGAGGCCAAATAGAAGTGCACTATTCACTTTTATTTATTTGTTTGTTTGTTTAATTATTTATTGATTTTTTTTTTCTGAAAGCTTGCAGGAGGATTTCATCAGGCATCTGGTGGAGACTAGAGTTGTACATGTGCAATGGGTCTCATGGGATGCAAAAATAAATAAATGAAAGAAATTAATTAATTAATATAAAGAAATAAATGAATGTAATTTTATGAATTCAGTGTTTTTAACAATGCTCATTGTCAGGAAGCAACTCTGTGGTTTACAGGTGGCACTTCCAGGGTCCAGGTTCGATTCCAACCTCAGGGTCTGTGTGCATGGAGTTTGCATGTTCTCCCCTCATGCTTGGTGGGTTTCTATCAGGTACTTCATGCAGATTACTCTAATTGGTGGTCCCAAATTGCTCTTAGCAAATTTTGTCCAGAGGTGCCACCATGTTCGTAAAAATGAGAATAAATACAATGGTCACCAATGGCCTCCACGGTTCCTCGATGGATGGATGGATGGAATGTGTTTAGACTCTTGGAAAAATTAAAAACAATTATTTTAAATAATAAAAAAATCAATATTCTGGGCAGGTGAAAACAAATAATATTCACACATCCCCAGTTGAGACCAATTATGAACTCAAATAATGTAGCTGAGATTGAGGAACTGTCAGAGGCAGAATTCACACACCGTGCTCCATTTCAAATCCATTTACTGGCATTTCCATCACTTAGTGGTAGCCTTTGCACTCACTCACTCCCGTTCAGTAAAAGGTCAGGGTTGCTGTGGATCCAAAGCCTATCCTGGGAATACACCTTATATGACACTCTTGTCCATTGCAGCGCTTCATGAGTACACACTGGCAATTTATCTTTGCCAGTCCACCTTCTGGGACATGGGAGGAAACTGGAGAACCTGGAGAAAAGTTAACAGTCAAACAGTGGGAGGGGGACATGGGAAAGTACCCTCTAACAGGAACTGGAGTTTAGGATCGAACTGTAGTTCCTGGAGGTTATAAGGCAACAACCTGTTAGCTGCTCTGCCACCATGTGAGCTTTTTACCTTTTTTTTTTTTTTTTAATTCTTGACAATTAGTACAAAATTATTATTATTAATAATTCAGTTAAATTTTTCATTACAGCCCAGTTAGGAAGCCGGGGTAAGATATGATAGAGCATCCCTGGAGGCTAGAATCAAGGGCTCAACAGTGGCAACTTGGCAACACTGGGCCTTGAACCCCCAACCTTCCAATCAATAACCCAGTAAGCCTTAACCGATTGAACCACCAGAGCGATCTGTAGCCACAAGGTAAGCTACCTTTTGGAAATATTTGCTATAAAATATAAAAACCTACTCAAACACACACATCTCATTGTTCACGATGGCTTACAGTTTCTGAATCTGTCAGTCACATGATGATTGGCATTTACCATTTTTTTGGCTGACAATTGGTTATTATCTGGTGATTATACTCTTATTATTAGGCAACACAGCAGTCGAAGGATTTTATAAAATCACTTTTTACATGAAATGAATGGGAAATCCACAATAATGGGGGATTTGCTCCAAACAGAAAATTGCTGAATTCACATGGTTCCTTATCTGCAAGTAATCCAGTGGGAAGTTGGATGGAAGCGTATTGTTCTTGGACTGTCAGGTTCTCCTTTCTGTAACATTGGCAAACTAATCTGTCCGCAAATTCACACACTGGAATGTCTGCTGTTGCAGAACAAATGCCTGCATTACGCTTCATTCTCATGGGTGGTTAGTCTCATGCACACACACACACACACACACACACACACACACACACACACACACACACACACACACTTGTCTAATACTAACTGTACACTTGACCCTGCCTGTCTCAGGTTCTGCACATTTTGACATTACAGCATTAAAGTGATAAAACACATGCCTGTGACTGTATTTACTCCAGTTGGTAAAACTGAGATGGAGGGCAGCAGGGGGCGTAGCACAAAACTCTGGAGTCTATGCATCTCTCATATTTCATTCTACAGTTACAAAAGGCCCTGGGCAGTCAGTCCCCCTGAAGGCAGAATTTTTTTTTTTTTTACACACTGAACAGAATAAATTACGATACATGCATACATTTTAATCATAAACAAAACAATGTATCAATATTTATATTCATGAAAACACTCAGGGGCTAAAAAAAAAAAAAAAAACTTGATTAACCTTAAAACTAAAGCGGCACAAATCCGTGCCAGCAGCACAGAATAGATCAATGATGATAAGAAAAAATAATAAGTGTTTTAAAAAAGTGTATGTAAAAAATAAAAATTTTAAAAAAAGGCTCTTATACGGAAGCCTTGCCAGTGTGTATTAACGCGGATGCTTCAGACATCAAACTGTGTACAGTATTTGTGTTTTTGAGATATCTCAGGTACTGTACAACCAATTTTATCATTACTTTTATAAAGGGTAAATTTAGCTACTACTGGGATGTGGGAATGATGTCACTAACTCTCCAAATGAGCATATTATTATTATTATTATTATTATTATTATTATTATTATTATTATTATTATTATAGTAGGTCATACAGTAGAAACAACCAAAAACAACCATAAAAACACCTGATCATGTGTATCTGTGCTATTTCTTTGGCTATGTGACCCATTTTTCAATGTATGCTCAGTCATGTTTGTATAGTTGGGTAAAGTTAACAAAAAAAAAGTTGCTTCATCATATTGCCTATTTTGTGCAAAAAAAGGATATGTCACTCTACTGTATATTGCACAATAATGGCTAAAATACGGTGAGTTTTAAGGGCTATGAGACAATACAACAAAACACACGCAACATTATGTAAAGTGCAACGGAGGGAAGCAAGCAAACTTGGGTCATGCAGAAACAGATGAAAAAGCGGAAAATCAGGAGATTATAAATTGCTGGATAAAAACGTCCACCAAAGTGAATCAGCCACTTGAGAGAGAGAGGGAGAGATTTAAAGGGCGCTTTATTGGCATGACAAATGTGGACATTGGTATTGACAAAGCTCAAAAGCAAAGTACAAAAATATCTTACAAACAGAAATATCTTACAAACTCATCACCTATACTGCTTAATCCTGTATTCAGTGTGAAGGGGGGCATGGAGGCAGTGCCAGGAGACGTAGGGCACCATGTACAGGGCACCAATCCATCACAGGGCACAATTATCCTAACCTGAATGCCTTTGGATTGTAGGAGGAAACCCACCAAGCATGGGGCGAGCATGCAAACCGTGCAGAGAATCGAACCTGACAAGGAATCGAACCCAGACCCTGGAGGTGCAAGGCGACAGTGTTAACCACTACGCCACTGTGCCGCTCCAATGGAAATATATTAATTACACACAAGCACAACAGTACTAAAAAAGAAAACTACTAAAAAAGGAGGAAAGCAAAAAGCAAAAGGTAATAATGAACATAATTATCATAATAATCATAATAATAATGAGAAGAGAAAATACATTCAAAGAAGAATCATTATTGATACAATGAAGGGGAGAAGAGAAGAAAAGAAGAAATATACTGAATATGAGAATCTCTTTCTCTCTCTCTGCTTATCTCTCCCGAAAAATTCTCTCTTATACAACCTGTGAGTGTTCTTATGAATATATGAATCTGCTATATGATTAAAATCAATACAAATATTCTAATGTCAATGTGCATATTTAATTATATTCTCTTTAGATAATGCTTTGTAACTTTGCGACACCCTGTGAGTGCATTTGAATGTTGATTTATTTTATTAGATTGTTTTTCTGTTTGATACTATTATGACTGTTCCAATTATTATCCCTTCCTTCCCCTTCACTTGGAGAGAACAAAGTGGTGGATCCTCGTGCCGGTACGCTCCGGTCGCAGTGCTCACGTCAGACAGCTGACTCGTCAGAACAAGTGCTAGAGCTCAGTGATTTTGCTCCCGTCTTCCACAGACCGTTGTTTTGAATATGGAATTGAGAGAAATTGACATGAGAGCGTGTGAAGATGAGTGATTTTGCAGCTTTCTCTTTATGAAATTAACATGTTCAGCACAAACTGCTAACCGAAACAAGAGCATAAACATTGAACCTACTAAACAATGGGCAAAAAATTAACCACAGCATGGGTGGCCATGATGGAAACACCATCAGAACTTTAATAGGGGGCTTAACCAAACCAAACGAAACACAGTTGAAAGTGATCGAGGTTAAGACATCCAGCGGGTTGGTCACAGGAGGATTTGCCTGCACCCTTCAAATGTTTCTCTTCTTTCTTTGGCCCCCCTTTCAGACTCTGGCTTGGGATGGGTAGGAAAGCCTGCCCCATCAGCCTCTGGTTTGGGCTGCACTGGAGAGAATCATTCCACTGGCATCTGGTCTGAGCACTGCTGGATTTATTGTCTGGTCACTGGGGCATGTCTGACACCCCAGCTATCATCATTTTCATCTGTACCGCTTTATCCTGCATACAAGGTTGCGAGGGGCCTGGAGCCTATCGCAGGAGAGTTCGGGCTTGAGGTAGGGTACACCCTGGACAGGGTGGCAATCCATCGCATGGCACATGCTCATTCAAACGCTACAGGCAATTTGGGAACGCCAATGAACCTAATTTTCATGTCTTTGGACTGTTGGAGGAAACAGGATTAATCGGAGGAAACCCACCAAGCACGGAGAGAACATGCAAACTCCATGCACACAAACCCTGAGCCGGAAGCTGGAAGGCAACAGTGCTAACCATTATGCTGTGGTTCCCACACGAGCTACTGTATATCCCCTCAAAACATTTTTGTACTAGTTAACCACAGACTCGATTAAGATGCCTTTTTCCTTGGGATCTGATTTTCCTGGGGCCACATACACATATATTTTCTTTTTCAGTCTAGCTTTCTGTGAGGCGGATATAAGGTGGATGCAGATGCAAGTGCTGACTTTTTATTAAATTAAGAAGTGAAACACAAACTGATGACCAAAACAAGACTATACAAATAAACGTGGATTGTAGCCAATAGTCGAGACACAAACCATAACATGAGTATCTGTCAGGGATATGAGGTGAAGGCGGGTGCAGAACCTTTATTAAATTATCAAGTGAAACACAAACTGATAAGCAAAACAAGACCATAAACATAGCCTGTGTAGACTCTAGATCTGGGTTCTAGGCATTGGCCAAGACACAAACCGGATCATGCTTGGCACATGACAAAAGCGAGACAAACCCACAGCCAACAGAATATAAATATGGTGCTTAACAAGATGTATAGGTCAAAGTCTTCAAGGACGTGTCTGGCTGAGACTGGTATGTTTAGATGATGATTTTCATTTTGAAGCAACTACGCTGCAATGCCTGGAAACATCATTCAACATCTTCGTAAGTTTACTAGTAACACACATCTCGTATTTTGCTAATGAATGTATGAGAAGAAAACGTGCAAATAAAGAATGCATATTTACTACAGACTAAAATGTGACTTTTTTTTTTTTTTAATCAAGCTACAGTACCTTGACTTACTGAGGTATGGCCTGTTCCACATGACAGGCTCTAGTGGCTTACCAATATACAAAGTAATATGAATATCTACACTGTGTATCACTGCAGATGACGAGTTGAAATGATTCTTGATTTTTTTTATTTTTTTTCTGCTGCAGTGACCGTGAGTGGATGATAAAATGAAATATTTAGATGGTAAACGAAACAATCTACTGATGTATACGCAGCATGGCTGGATGAGAGAAGATGTAGAAGAAGAGATCGCAGTGATTTGTACTACTTTGAAGATCTAAGTCAAAATGTATCTATGCAAAAAATAATAATAATAATAATTTATCCAGGTTCGTGTTCAGTGTTAAACAATTCGTGTTTAAAAAAAAAACCCAGCAATGTCTGCCATCTGTTCACCTCACTCCATTCTCTCGTTAATGCTTGGCGCTTCTGATTAACGTCCTTAAAAGAGTGGTCGAGCTTTCTGTACTATATAAGCTGATCGTTTCAACACCATATTTGACCCACATGATTATCTGAAACATGTTTCTTTTTCTCTTTCCTTTCAAGTTTGCCTTTCTCTTGTCTGAGCATGTTTCTTGCAGAGAGCGCGAGACCCCCCACTGCCCTCGTGCACATACAGTATGCATATGGGGCCAATTAGCCTTAGATAAACCAGTGATGATAAATAACAATAAATGCACAGAATATATACTATATATTCTTATATACTATATATATTCTTATTAGAATACTTGGAAGCATGTCTTGCTGTAACAGTACTTTTTTGAGTATAATTGAATCCAAGTACTTTTAGATTTTCGTAAATTAAATATATTAAACTTGACCTTATTTCATTTTATATAACCCTGGAAGACGTGTAAGCCAATTCAGAAACAATATGAGCAAATTCTCAGTAATAAAATAAAACTTTCTGATGCAGATCTACACATCACGCACTAAAAGTTATATTCAGTGTTACATGCTTTACAGGCAACAGAACAATGACAATGAACTGCCAATCCATGAACGGATCAACATTTTACAGCTCAAAATAGGATGATGATGATGATGATGATGATGATGATGATGATGATGATGATAGACTCATGGGGAGCCACAAATACAATAGCAGCCACGGCAAAACCTAAACATAAAATGCGATTTGAAAGAGAAACAGATTATTGAATTGTGGCAGCAGAGAGAATGAGATGTCGCTTTGATATATATCATGACAAGCATTATAAAGATCATCTTTACTGTATAACCGGACATGAATAATACATTATAACACACACTGCTCTGCTATAGAATTCAACATTATTACCATCATCTCATAGAGTGTAACAAGTAAACATTTTAAAAGAATGTGTATTTTAGTTCTTTCTTCTTCTTTTTTTTTTTTACGCTGCATGGACAAAGTATTTGGCCAAACCTGTTAATTATCGAATTCAAGTGTTTCAATCAGACCCCTTTATCCCCAGTGAAGGGCAATCTAAACGAATAAGGCTACTGTTTCTACCAAGACATCTTGTACAATGCTATGCTTCCAACTTTGTGGCAACAGTTTGGGGAAGGTCCTTTTCTATTCCAACATGACTCCGCCCCAGTGCACAAAGCAACGACTATAAAGACATGGTTTAATCAGTTTGGGATGAACTGGAATGGAGATTGCGAGCCAGGCCTTCTCGTCCAACATCAGTGTCCGACCCTACAAAATGAATGGGTAGAAACTCCCACAGAAACACTCAAAAATCTTGTGGACAGCCTTCCAAGAAGAGTGGAAGCTGTTATAGCTGCAAAAGGGGGACCAACCCAATACTGAAGTGTATGTATTTGGATACGATGTCATTGCAGGTTTGGCCAAATACTTTAGTGTATATAGTGTATTTTTCCTAACTGAAAACATTGCATATTCTACAATTCAGTATCATGAGGGGAACACTGACCCCTGAGCTGACTTTAATTCACGGGGAAGTGGTTTTGTGTTTGTTTGTTTTACACCAGATAGAAAAGAAAGAAAATCATAACATATATATATATATATATATATATATATATTTTTTTTTAAAGATATGCCAGAATTTTGAGATAATACCTCACACTGTTAGAAAATATAAAAAATTTATAATTAATGACTAATGTTTTAGAAAATAAGTCACAATTTTGACATCTGTCAGAATTTTGAGAAGTTGAAATATTATGGTAATAAGAAATTGTTAGTCAAGTCTTTTGAAATCAGAATTATATATATATATTTAGATTTAAAAAATCAGATTTTTTGTCACAAACTGGAAATGAAGTCACAATTTAGATACAAGAAGTCAACATTTTAAACATTGGGCAGAATTTTGAGATTAATCGAAATCTGGTGAATTTTAGCTACGTGAGACTTTTGAGAAACAATATCCACCTTTTCTTCTAGAAAAACCTTCAAAATACAGAGATAGAGTGAAATTTTTATATAATTGACAATTGTAGGATATTTAAACAAATGCAAGTGAACATCAGTGTTGATTGAATTATTTTCAACAATAGACCATCCAAAATGTGGTTCCAAATCAAAACAACAATCAGATCAACAGCAACAGGTCTGAAATACTTATGAACTGAGGATAAGAGGTTTTTTTAAATAGGTGCTGTGTAACTGAAAACAGGTGTTGCAGGTCAGTAATTAGGAGAACTTGACTGGAGAACAGAGTGTTACGTCTTCCGTGTTTGTGGGCTGGATGGCAGTCTGGGAAATTAAGTTCCTTGATGACACACTGAATGTGTGACAATAATAAGTCAGATTTTTGAGGTAACACACCAAACCTTTTAGAAAAACACATCAGATCTTTTAGGAAACATTTAAAAGACTTGTTATACATAAATACATAAGAATGTTATATTAACATTTGCGAAGAAAAAAAAAGTAATATAATAAGTCAAAATCTTTAAAAATAAAACATTCTTCTTAAGTCAGAGGTTTGATGGAAATACAGCAGATTTGTAGAACATACAGTGGTACCTCGATGAGTTATTGGCGAGAATTTGTATTGTGAAACGCATTTGCTCATAGAAAATCATTTAAATGCAGATAATCGGTTCTAGCCACCAAAAAATATTACCAATATTACCAATTTCCAACACTATAATTATATTATTTCATATTAACACAATCTAAACGTTTAGGAAAGACATGTAAATCAAGTAAAATATGAAATAAATAGACATTAAATCTCACTAAACAGCCTTAATTTATGATTCCTTTTGGCACCGACTGATTTAAAAATTAAACTGAAAGTGGATCCGTTTTCTTCTTGCTACTGTCTTTGCTCACATTCTTGGGACCCATGGTGCTTTGAGACCTATTTAGTGTCTTAACTAAATCTTGCATAAAAATAAAAAAAACATAAACTCGCTTTGCTTGGCTTAACACTGACACAAACAAGTTATGAACTGCTCCAGATGTGCAGTATGTGCAACTTGGCTTGGTTCAGTCACTGACAAAAATGCTTCATGCGCCGAGGCAAATTTCTTGCAAAATTTCAGGTCTTATGGCCAAAATTCTTAAGGTTTGTATGTCAAGCTCCTACTGTATTTCAAAATTTGCAGATTAAGGAAGAATTTTATTTTTTAAAAATCAGAAGATTTGTCAAAATCTTGAATTATTGCTGGTAGCAACAATATAGAAAAAGTGTGTTTTCTGCCATTTTTTTTTTGTTTTGTTTTTAAATCTGGATTGTTAATATAACCATAAATCGTGAGGTGTTTTATTCATTACAGATTTAAATGAACAATCTAGCAGAATTTAATTATTACCTCATACATTTTTAAAAATCTTCTCATGTTGCCCACCGCAGCAGATAATACAGTAGAATTATAACCTCGGGCCAACATAATTCCTAATCAGAGGTTTCTTCCACCTGAATGATTAAGTTTTGAATTAGTCTTTACAGTAAAAACATTAGCCTTTAAAATAATCTCATTTCAGGCACCAGATTTTTCCAAAACCGCGCTGTTTTCTCATTGAGTATTTATGTATGCCTTGTGTGTTTATTGACCTTGACTTGTTATTCTGCTTTGCATTAACTCATCTCTCTCGTCTCCCTCTGAACACCTGACATCAGATTTAAAATGTTTACACGGTACAGATTCGAGTTTGTGCTTGTACTTGTTTGTGAAAATTTCTGTGCATGCTGCTGGGTTCTGCCCCACCCCCATTTTTCAATATATTTTCAGATAAGTTGCATTAAAAATGCAGACCATACTCAGAAAGAGCTGTCCAAACAGGGAGACAGTTGAATCAATTCCATGATTCATGGTGATAAATTATGCAATATAACATCTGTTGGAATGAAACTGATTACCATTATTATCCCAATTTAATGCATCTCGTCTATATTACAAATAATGTGTGTCAGAAGACTTATTAAAGCAAAACATAATCATGCATGCATTTTGTGTGCGTGTGCGTGTGTGTGTGTGTGTGTGTGTGTGAGACAGAGAGAGAGAGAGAGAGAGAGAGAGAGGTGAACAAGAATAGTGCTACAGCACAAGACATTGCACAACAAATTGATTAGAAATAAATAAATAAATACAACAATTTAAAATAATCTTATTTACCTGCAAAACATAAGCAACGAAAAATACATTTTTGAACATAAATTGATGAAATTGGACAGATGCTGTATTAAGAGGATTATGCCGGTTTACAACAAATCAACACAATATGTTTTGGTGACAGGAAGCACTCTCGTGTACTTTCTGCACTGAATCACCAACATTTTCTGGAACTAAAGGGGTCACTAAAATCTGACCCAAAGTGGAAACAGAAATGTCCCTATATGCTGTTTTGATAATATCTCGGAAGCAGGCCTAATTCACTGATGGACCAAAGAAAGTGCAAGAATCCAAAGGTGGTTAAGGTTTAGATTATTACTCTAATAAAGGAGTTTTAAAATGGAGGCTTGGTCTTTTTTTGTGTTAATGAGAGGCTCTACACGAATGGAAAAGTAATGCCACATGTATAAGGTTTATTTAAAACCTTTAATAAATAGAGAACCATACAGCTAAACCTTGGATTGCGAACATAATTAATTCTGGAAGCATGGTTGTACTGTATATCAAAGCACTCGTATATCAAAATGAATTTCCCCATCAGCGATAATGGAAACTCAGATGATTTGTTCCACAACCCAAAAATATTCATATAAAAATAATTATATTATAAAAATATAAAGTAAAAATAAAACAAATTTACCTGCACTTTACCTTTGAAAAGAATTGTGGCTGGTGTCAGGTGAGAGAAACCAAAATAATCATATTTCAATATATATATATATATTACTATGCCACAATTATCTCTTATAATTTGTATTATCTCAAAAGTTCTACTAAGTATCTTGATGTTTTAGTTAAAACGTATTTGTTTAAAAAATGTCTTCATTTTCATTGGTTTGTCGTCTGTAGCACCTTGGTTCTGGGGGAACGTTGTTTGTTTCACTGTGTACTGAACTGGATATGTTTGAAATGACAATAAAAGCCTACTTGACTTGACATGACTTGAGATCATTTTAAGAAATGAGAATATTTAAATAATAAGCAAATCTTTCAGAAGCAGTCATACGTTTAAGATACAGTGTAAAAATTTAGACTTGCGAAATAAGTCCAAATCTGAAATTAGTTACCTACAGTTTGAGGTACCTTATCAGAATTTTGGATCAGAATTTTAAGACAATAGGCAAAGGTTTTGAGACAGGAAGTCGAGTTTTATGATAGATTCTGAGGTAATACATCAATCTTGAGATAATAGTTCACAATTTTGATGTTAGTCCAAATTTTAGAACTAATTTTTAGGTTAGACAAAAGTCCAGATTGTAAGAAAATGTCATAACTATGAGTGAAAGCAGGCTGGAGTGGTAAAAGATTCTGCTGCAGTTCACATTACTGGAAAGAGGAGAGACGGAGTCTCTGAAGCGCTTCCAGTAAGAAAACCCATCTGATAACTTTGTCATCTTAAACAGCACTTTGTCTGCTTAGTAATTGTTTCTAAGTCATTCTGAATTGCCTCTGAACTGTCTGTGTTGTGTCTTGCTCTTTCATTACAGTTAGTTAACATGAGTGTGAGCTTCTGCCAACACACTGCAGCTGATTAAAATTTTTTGGTTGGGTTTTGGCAGGCAGATGTTTGTTGCAAAAAATCTCCAAAGTAAAATGTGTAGCATTGAGGTGGTTTATGATATTCTGTTTTATTCCAGCAACACAGACAGCAGCTCAGACACGCCGGTGTTTGTTTCTCTATACAGTGTCACGAGTTTTTTTATTTCTTTCTGCTCCATTCAGGTATTAAAATATTGAAACTTTTTTTTTTTCAAGGATGCATGAAGCTGAAAAGAAGTGAACAGTATGAAGCAATGAAGGTTATGGTACAGTAGCAGTACCAGCAAGAATTTAAAACTACTTTCATCTCTGGTCATAAGTGTGGCGAATTTTATTTCAGAGTTTTGAGATAATAACTTTTAGTAAGTAAAAATTCTGAGATACTAAGTTAGAGATCAGTAAAAAGTTGAATATATACTGTAAGTAGCCAGTGGGTGGGCAGATTAGCCCTCAGGTCCTCTGGAGGTCTCAAGACCCCTTAAGAGATCTTTGGGTCATGTTCATGAAATAAAGGTATAATTAATGACTGTTTGAAGACACTCCAAAGACGACTTCATTATGATGACTTCAGGAAATTATGGATGGAGCTTTATTGGGTCCTCAGATTGTCCCCAAGTCCCACTGTGTGTGAAGGGCTCTCTTGTTCTTCTAAGGATTTTTTTTTCCATCATCAGGGGCTTTTTGTGGGTCTTAATGGTCTCAAAATGTCATGAACTTTTTGGGGGGTTGAAAACTATTTTGGGTTGCTTGCAAAATGCACACTAAGGATTTTGATATCCTCCTCCTACAGGATTTATACATTCACCACCATACTGGGCCAACGTGATCTCAAGACACTGATGATGCAAAATTGTTAAGCGATTCTTGATATCTCAAACGGTCCAGCTGTGGAGACACCTTAAACCTGTGCAGAAAAGCAGCTAATAATATCCTGTGAGTGACATCCAAATAAGCAACATTACAATTAAGTGACATCATAGCGTGATGCTTTTTCTCCAGCCTCCAGGGGTTTTGGAGGTCTTGATATGCTTAAAAGGCACACAGGTTGTGTGCTGCGCTCGGGCAGCGATGGCGCAGGTGCTTGGACCCGATCATCGCTGCTTTGCAACTATATTTGTTTCTTATATTTTTAACATACAAATCATTTAATGTAGTCAAGGCAATAGCCAGTGTAAAGAGTATTATTCGTGTAACGATTCCTTTAAGAGCATTATGTGTTTAAACAGGGCATCGAAGCGAATCATTAGAACATGGTTAAATGATAAGTGGCATCATAATAGTACTTTTGGATTGTTCCATAAAGGATGCACATGCTGTGTTTAATTTATGTACATGAAATGAGTTGGTACTGAGAAGGGTTGGGGAATTTATTTCACATTTAGAAGTGTCTTCTGAGTGAACTTCTGAGTTAGGAGGTGCGAGCTGTAGATTCGGGAGCTCTATTTCCTGCGAATGCTATTTATCATGCAGAAATGCACTTGTGGTATAACGTCAAGTTTCCCTTTGAAGCCACAGGTAATGCATTAGCATTTCTCATTTTGTCGATGTATCTGTAACCATGTCTAGACAAATGTGCACTGTGGAAAATGGTTTTGGTGTTTTGTTTTTAAAGCAAGCATCCTTATACTCACAAAATTTACTGAGTAAATCTCTTGTCGTAATGAATCTCCGCAGGCCATAATGAATACTTTAGAATAATGAGTTGGATTATATGCCACCTGTTTGTTTCTTGTTTTTCCTCTTCTATTTGCCCCGAATTTCTCCTGATTTAATTTGCAAATGGCACAGTTCAGAAAGCGCATTACTTAGAACAGCGTCTGTGAAAAGAGATGCATACATTGCTGTCGTGACCTCACAGAGACTCGAATTCGTGAGCTCAACGATCTCATTCCAATCAGCCGGCTTGTAATCTTCCAGACAAGCTCGATTTGAGGTGCAAATGAACTCAGCACATCAAGTCAAGTCAGTTTAGGCAAGTTAATGTCTGACTTTCTTTTGGGATGACAACAGGTACAGTAATGTGTGGTAAAGCAAAATAAGTACAGATATGAGAAACTGCAACAAAAAAAAAAAAAAAAGTTTTCAGTATTGGACAAGAAGACACATTTTGCTTTTTTTCCCCTCAGTTTTTATTCAAAAAGTTAGATAAATATGGGGAGCATGCATTTGATGTATACATACAGCTGCTGATGCATAGAGCCTACATAAACTATGCGTTGTGCACAGTAAGCATTATTAAAATCATTTCAAAAAGATTAACTTGTACCATCCTTCTATAGCCCTTAATACCTGAACATTTTTAGATTTCTTTTTTTTTTCTGGATTAGAATATTTAAATAAATATATGCATTGGTCACGGTTGTGCAACATACAGTGACATATCTTTTTTTTTTTTTTTTTTTTTTTTTTTTTTGCAACACAGCCCAGGCAATATGATGAACTGAATTTTATTTCACACACGCATGACGTAGCAAAAAAAAAAAAAAAAATGCAAATGGGTTACACAGGTCAAGGAACAGCAGAGATACATACATTACTTTATCACACTCGCTACTTTCTATTTCTGTGCAGAACCCAGGAGCCTACATGATCTGAAAACTGGTCTGTCATGTAATATTTTGCTTTCTTTACAGGCAAGCAAATATTTTCCTGTAATGTTCTTTATTTATAGATTTTTAATATACTGTATGTTTGAATATAGTGAATGGTTTTGTACATTATAATGAAGATATAATAAACAGATTTACCAACATTTGTACTACAAATAATATTGTGGCTGAGACTTTTGCACATTACTGTATGTTTATGTTTTTTATCGTTGTTTTCTGTTTATTTATGACCAATAATAATAATAATAATAATAATAATAATAATAATAATAATAATAATATGAGTATTTGGTGAGTTTGTCATTTTTTTGTGAGGTATTGGTATAATTTAAAACTTTTAAAAGTAATGATAACTTTGGTATTACCCGACATATTCAAAACCCCGAATGTACAGGTTAATGTTTAAAGCACCCCCTGTTGACACCGACACGAACTGGCAGGACTTTCCTTTAAGCAGTTTTTTTTTTAAAGGTTTTTTTAAGGTCATTGACCAATGCAGTGTTGCTGTGTCAATCCCACCAGAATTTCCTACCAGTAGCAGGAATTTATAGTTAGTTTATCAGTAAGCTCTACCTTCTCAATATATGGTAGCTATAGTATGAAAAGTTTGAAGTGCTGCAAAAATGTAGCCTGATATACAGGTAGCATTTTGTGACATGTTTTTAAAGTTATCAGAGTATCTACCGCTTCAACACTAGCAATATTGTTGCTTGAAGTAGTAGCATGAATTTATGGGTGGGTGCTAATGCTGCGAAACACTGCGCAATTTTGGTCTGCACATGTGAGTTAACCACTGGTAGGAGAGAGTGAGGGGTAGGACGAATTTATAGCTCACCATCACGAATCCTTGCTACAGTTTTTTTTTTTTCCTGGTTTTTCGCCTCCAACTCAGTCGTATCTAATTCCCACCCGTCATGCGATCCTCATCAAGGCTTCTAGGTTCTTGTGACACCTGCCAGCCGCATCTTATGGAACTGCTTACTCATGCACCGTTGGGGGCGGCGTAACACACTTGGAGGACAAAAAAGAAAGAAAAAGAAGCTTTTGTGTTTTTTTTTTAAGTGTACATAAATATCTGGTTTCAGCTGTATGTAATGCTCACCCTGATGATAATAGGTTTATTTCTTTATTTTCTGTGATTAAGCCAATGACCCGAGTGGGATGCTGCTGTGCGAGGGCTTTGAGCTTACCACTGGACTGCTAGGGAACATGGTGCTGAGGCTGTTCAATGCACATATAATGCCGTGTCAAACAAAGAGCTCCACAAAATAACTCATCCAAGTCAAAAAATACCAGATAACTGCAATTTACCAAAACATTGCATCAGACAGCAGCGGAATGGAAAAAAACCTGCTTCGTGATGCAGTTTGGATGTAGTTGGATGCGAAGATCATATTTCACTACAGTAATTTGCGAGCTATGATGCACTTCATGGTAATATTTCTGAAAGAAATTTAAGCCGAGCGGTATCGTTATAACTCTCAGGAAAACTAAGGGCCGGCATTAATTATGCCCTGCATCCAGTAACTGTGTTTGACCTTTGGTTAGGAATCAAGCGTGGGCCTTCTGCATGAGCCACCAATGCCCCATGAGGTATAAATAAGACTATTTGGAGTGGTTATGGCTTATTCCATAAAAGTGCCTAAAGGCAGCGTTGTTGCTAGGCATAAAGCTCTACTGGGGCTCGAATTCCTCGTTCCTCAAATCTCTACACACTCATTTTTCTTTTCTTTCTTGAATGTCTGTTGCATGTGTGAAACGTGCTAATGTGAGATACAAACTCATGACTTTTTACTGGAGGCAATAAGGTTCGAGTCGAAAAAAGTAAATTGGTATTATTTATAAACTTTAGTCGCATCGAGGTATCACATAGTTAGGTGTGTGTGTGTGTGTGTGTGTGTTTTGGTGTGTGTGTGTGTGTGTGTGTGGGTTGCATTTCACCAGTTACAACATCAACACTGCTGTTTCTGCACGTACATGCCACGGTGTAACGGTCCGGGTTGTATGTTTTTACGTTGTATTTTAAAACCACCTTACTTTAACATTGTGGATTTGAAAAATCCCTTCTCATTATTATCAATCTAAAAGAATACACTGATGTGAATCAGGCGGTCCACTCGATGAGTGTTCACGGGTTCATGAATGCAGTGGGCTCTGAGCCACCTCGGCTGGAATCATCATTCACGAACGTACAGCTTTCTTTAAAACATTCGAACCTTTTAAATTTTCCACACATCATCAGCAGCTTTAAAAAAATAATAACAAAATAAACGTAGCCCAATGCTTTAACCACTGAACTGCCCCAGTAAGTGATGCCCCTTGTCCCATAATGTCAATCAAGAAACATATTTATCTATGAATTTGGATTCTGATTGATGCAGCAGAAAGTGATTGTGAGTTTGAACCCTGATAACCCACAGCCATGTCAGTGGGAGGACGTCTTTCTTTTCCTATCAATCAAAGCGACACTAACGTGGACGTGGACGTGTGTGAGCTCAAATATGTATAAGAAGGTGAATAGCGCTTGTCGATCAGACTGCCCTGTGTGTGCACAATATTAACATCAGTTTTTTGGGGTTGTTTTTTTTTTTTAAAGAAGACCTTCGCTGTCTCCTATCTTCATGTGTCTTGGCAGAAGCAAGTGATGCCTTGTGTTAATTGTAGCACTGGATGACGGGGGCCAAATTGGAGCCAAAATTAGAGGAAACTGCACTAGATACCTAGAGACCACCGCTGCCCCCTATAGGGAGGAACTGGGGAGGTTCAGTCAAAATTAATGAAAGAGAAAATGAAATTGGAGCTGCAATCATTTTCCCAAACACTAAATTATTTAAGAAGTCTATAATCCTTTTTTTTTTCCTTTTCTTTTTTCTTACTTAACCTGATCGACCTAATTCACGTCACACACTTTTTTGTAATATCGAACCGACACGAATGAATCCCAACCCAACAGGTTTCTGAGTTTCCTGCTGTCAGTCTTTCCACGTCCCAGTGATAAGAGCGCCACCCACCTTGCTCTCTCTCTCTCTCTCTCTCGCCTCTCTGATTGTGTGTGTGTGTGACTTGACAGCCTGGGCTTCACAGCTTCGCTTACCTCCTGTAGGAGCCTCACACTGTTTTGGTCTTGAAACGGTGCCGAGCTCAAAACAACAATGCTTCCTAATTGGCTACTGCACCAGACCATGGAGCCGATCAAGCTTGAAACACTTGACCTATCAACATTTTTGACATCACTCCCAGATCCTGGAAATGGTCATTTAAAAATATAATTTGAAAAGATTAAGCGAAAAATAAATAAATAAATAAATAAATAAATAAAAAATCAAGGCACACAGGTTTGTGATGCAAATTCTTTATCCATCATTCCAAGCACAGATTTTCTGCAGTTCACATTACAGACAAACATGTGACAGGATCCAGCGATGACTGTTCTCCTTATCCTTAGAAATAAATACAAATTCATGGCTACAATAATTTTAGACCAGGGTTAGGATTTGTGCTGGGTGCGGGAAACCGTTTTACAACAGAGTTGTGATCTAATTTACTTTTTTTTGTTTTTCTGACTGACTGATGAATAATGCATGTGGAATACATACTGTATCTCACGACAGAGGACATGGTGAGTAAACAAGATGTATTTTGTTGTCTCCTATACATTTTCCTAGAACCCCAGTCTGAGCGGTGCCATTATTTTAGCTCCTCGGATGAAGCGCTAAGCTCTGCGGTGTCCGCCTGCAAGACAGACACATCATTAGTCCCGAAGCACACAGAGAAGCAGAGCAGACAGACATCAGGCTCAGAATAAATCAGCTCCGGGCTAAGATTGAGAATGCTGAAGGCGTGTGTACAGAAAATCCCAAAAAATCCAAGAGCAGCATGGTTGTGCGTGTGTGTGATTTTATTTTATTATTATTTTTTTCTTTAAAGTAACAGAAATCCATCAACGTTTGGTAGCTTACCTCCAGCTTCTCCGTCTCCGGTTGAGCTGGAAGAGACTTCTGTGGCGTGTGAAAAGCCTGAAGCAAGAGGTTAATAAGAGTAAGCATTAAAGAGACTTACAGGAAAGAGAAGCTCGCTCTGTTGCAGTCTCTCTCTCTCTATTTGTACACACACATGGGAGGTTTAATATAATACACTAGGTGGTGCTGGACAGCCATTGAAATTATTCTCACACACTGCATGACCACACACACACGGGGTATCTTAAGGGAATTTGTCTGATGTTAGAAGTAAGATGTTCGATTTCACGGAGGTGGAAGCGAGCGAGTTTGTATTAAAGATCAAGTCTGAGGTGGAGTGTACAGTGATAACGGACGCCGGTACCTTTTTCGCTTGCTGGACCTCATCTGTCGATTTGGACCTGCTCTTGACCGTCTGCTTTTGTGGCGAGGTGGTCTGTTTCATAAGAAATGATAATGAACAATATAACCAAATCATAAATAAAACACACACACACACACACATCTATAGCTCTATAGTTTTTTTTTTTTTTTTTTTTTTTTTTGTACATAATATACTCAGACAGTCAACCACTGACTTTATTCTCTGCTTGTTCCATGGTTTCTATTAAAGTACAGATCAATCAGTCGAGGGTCCGGTGCTCCCAGCAGGCAGTTCTCTGTAAAGAAGAAACAAACAGAAAAACATAATGTATCTAAAAAGCAGAACTCTGGATAAATACATGACGTAATGAATGCTTGTCACTGATGCAGACTCGTTATGAGCCACTCCTGCATCATATCCCGGCATTGCCCTTTCGACCCGAACGATTTTGTCGAAAGGAAGATGGCATGCAGAGGCCAAAGGCGTGGTCTGGCTTTTCTTGCATTGCAGCTTTGAATCTGTCTAGCGGATATACTGTATAAAACCCTCATCAATGTTGCATGGAGCAATAAATCCGAATGATATCATTTGATAACCTGGGGGAGTTTTGAAATGGGAACTTCGTCAAAGCTTCAGATTTTATGAAGGGTTTTCAAGTTCAAGTTACATTTACGAAAGTGGGACCTTTGATTGTGCAGAATAACAGAATGCAGTTATGAGAGTAAAACCTCCCTTTATTTCTCTATATAATCTCGTGCTAGGCTAATACACTCATCCCAGTGTTTCACTAGTGCTTGGACACCATCAAGGTAGGAAGTACGCCAGAGCCATGATCTGACTGCCTGCTCCATGTCTGGAACGCTGGACTCCCAGGAACTCCTTAATACCTCAAATGTGTGGAAATGGCTTGAAGTCGGGAGTGTACGGAGGATGTGGCGATAACTCCCGGCTCAGTTCCTGTAACGTGCAAGTGCTGTTGGTGAAGATGCAGACAGATGCGTCTCTTCCACAAATTTGCGACATGTTATCAGTCGATTTTCAAGGATCAGATGTTCCACTCGCTGAATGGTCACAGGAACAACTGTACTGTGCTCCGAGCCACCTCGGTCGGGATCGTCATTCACGAACATACAGCCTTCTTTAAAGCATTTGGACCTTTCAAATTTTCCCTGCAACTACAGTAAGAGTCTCATTACCGTACTGTGCTTCAGTAAATGTTAATCCTTTTTTACAACTTTATTTACCAGAAATTCCATCATAAGTCCCGGTTTGACTTGAACGTCCATTGTATATTTGAGTGCACTTGGAATGAAATGTTTGAGTTCATACTTGGTTTTAGACTACAGTATGTTACTATGCTCTCAATTCAAATCTCCTAAATCTGTGACAATGAAAATAATAATAATAATAATAATAATAATAATAATAATAATAATAATAATAATAATAATAATAAATGGAGATAGCACAGGGTAAGATCCTATAATCAAGTAACCTCAGAACCAGGTAGTGCACTGGGAGAGCAATGTAAAGGAGACTGGCCTAGAAATCAATATCTATAAGTAAAATATGAGTAATGACATTTACAAGACAAACAAAGAGACGAATACCACAATGGTGGGAGGTCAGTAGGTGCTGATGAATTTACTATAGTAGCTCTGAACGTGCCAGGTTTAGGGAAAATGTAAGTATACCAGTGCACTTATTTTAATCTTATTAATGTGAAGAGAAAAAGAAATATAATCTGGTAATGGGGAAAGACTATTTATAGCTGCCATGATGGAATCTGAGAATGTTCCACAATATTAATGGCAACTACAAATGGATTTAAAAAAAAAAAACTTGACTTGGTTTAGAGAAAGCCATCACAGTATTGCTGTTGAATAATAAGAGGAATAAAACACCTCGGATGGGACAATTAATGTAAAACATTGAATTTTGCAGTTTTTATTATTTGCTCATGTTTTATCTTTATTCACATTTCCACTCACCTTTGTTGTTTGTACTCATGGTCTTTGGATCAGATAAACGTACCACACGCCACAGGTCTGGCCTAGTGTTTTGAGATATACAATTTATCAGACTGTTCCACCCCTTTTGTGTACCAATATTATGTACCCGAATATTATCTGGTCCCACCATCATCGTCAGTCTGATGCTGTTTTATTTTTACAATGAACCGTTTTACAAATCAGCGTCACCGCTAAAAAAAAACAATATACTGTATGAATTTTTCATTCATCCATGTGGGTGACTAGGAAAAACTTCCCGAGACGACATGAGGAGGAAATCTTGAATGGACTCAGACTCCAAAGGGAGCTCATCTTCATCTGGGCAACTTTAAATGATATATCAACGTTGCTTTGTCATAATTACAGTTGCACATCAAGGTTGCACTGCATTTCACTTATTAGTATTATTCTTTTTTTCTTTACACATCTTGTAGCTTTTGAATCTTAGTATTGCAGTAGTAACTTTTTAACAATCCATCCATCCATCCATCCATCCATCCATCCATCTATCTATATACCTATCTATCCATCCATCCATCCATCCACCAATCCATCCATCCATCCATCCATCCATCCATCCATCCATCCACCAATCCATCCATCCATCCATCCATCCATCCATCCATCCATCTATCCATCCACCAATCCATCCATCCATCCATCCATCCATCCATCCATCCATCCATCCATCTATCCATCCACCAATCCATCCATCCATCCATCCATCCATCCACCAATCCATCCATCCATCCATCCATCCATCCATCCATCTATCTATCCATCCATCCATCCATCCATCTATCCATCCATCTATCTATCCATCCATCTATTACCATCAGAGTCATATCGAAATGAAGTCATCGGCAGTTTCATGATTGAGACTGTGTGTTACACTATGACTGTAGACGCAGAGAGAATAAAGTCAAGCAACAGGTGGTTATATGATCATTGGCTGTAACAGGGGGAAACCAGGAAGTAAACAGGTGGGTCATGTGGCACCAACCATGAAGTCATAAATTAGTCATTAATTGTTTAAATACTAGAGTTGAATAATATGTTTTTCATGCCCTGTCACGCTGATCGGGTTAAAATAGTGACTGGAGGTGACTAAGAATGTCAGCATTTAAAAAAAAATACAGTACATATATAGGAAATGACTCACGCGTCCATCACCAACTCATGCAACACAAATCTAGCATTCATTAGTTTAGTCTCTGTGTCGGCACAGCAGGTGCCAAGCAAACCATTCAGTGGCTATGTCAGGTTAACGATCAATACAAAAGCCAACCAAGGAACAGAGCCAAGCGCTACTCCACCACTCTCAGAACAGTCTGCATTACCAGACGGTATCGCCATGGCAACAAGAAGGCAATGAGAAACTGACAGATGAAGTGGTGGAAGTGTCAGGCATGGTCCCTCGGTGGCACATTTAGAAGCCACCTGCCTGATCTTAAAATATGATTTCCCTGCGTAAAAACAGCTATTAGTTCATTGGTAATGGGGAAAAAAAAGACTTTATTTTTTATCTATTATAATAGATTTATTTTATCTAAATGAAATATACTTTTTTATACTTACTTTTCTTTAAAGCAGTTTTACTTTTCTAGTTAAAAAATATATACTGTATATACCGTATGTTCCAGGAATCTACAAAGAATTATCGTTAAGGGTTCCTCCAGTCTGGCAAACTGAAGAACTTCTTCTAGGCTCCTCTACAGTAGGTCCAGGACAGAGTCCAAATTCCTCCAGGATGAGTTTGCCAACAGAATCTGTAAAAGCTTTATGTGTCTGTTTCATGTCTCAATTCATGTGGATTTATTAATTATACACTGTATCGCTCCTTGAAGCAAGGGCAAGCTTTCATTCATTCCACATTTCATATCAACAGGTCATCATCAGGCATTGTGGCCGATTTCTAAAACGGTTACCCCAAGTGATGAAAGCCACGCATCAGTGAAAGCTTCAGTGTCGATCCTTCTAAAATAAATCTTAAAAGATATACATATTGGAATTCAATATGATTTTGTTTCTCTTTTAAGAGTAACGAGATAAAAATGGTTTTTCACTCCTGGAAATTTACCTCTATAGGTCAGTAAGTCCATCCAAACCCAACCCAGCTTTAGTTAGTTGAATCCATCTCCAGGTTGTCTAGCCATCATTGTTTTGTTTGCTAATTTAAAAGTCGGGCCCATGTGATTTCTCCGCCTCAATATGATTAGTGGTTTCAATTAACCAGCAGCTTGTGAATGTTGCTGGTTAATTGAAACCACTAATCATACTGAGGCAGCGAAATCACATGGGGGTTAATGAAGCCATCCCAGAGCTCAAAGAGCTTTTCGAGCGCATGACATCATTTAGGAGATCTCCTTCCGTATTCGGTGTTCTACAGCCAGTCAAATAGTTTCGATTTCCATTAAACAGACAACCATCGACGGTGACCCTACTCATCCTCACGTGAGATTGAAACATGTCCATCTCTCAAACTCTCTCCCTGTGAACTTTGAGAAAAGTCAGGCGGTGAGCAACGATGCAGAAATCCGCTCATCGCAGCGTGGTTCCACTCAATGCAGCAATTATAGACAAGCAATTATGACAAGAAACCCAGTAAACATATTTGCTGGAAAACACTCGAAAGTCTGCTTCTTACAGCGGGAACAAACGGTGTAATTGCGACACACAAGGGCTTGAAAATGAACCCTTACCTTGCTGAGACCGAGGATGCTTGTTAAGTCTAGCCTGCCGCTGGTGAAAAGTAAATGGAGGCAGCAGAGTAAACAGGAAAACCCCACTGAGTATATGCACGCACACACACACACACACACACATACACACACAGACACACACAGACAGAGCTCGAGACGGTTTTATAAATGTTAGATTTCCACATAAAAAGACGTCTAATGATAAGAAAGCGAACCCCCACCTTGTAGACACTCCTTTCCCTTCTGTACCTCTTATTCTCTCTGTCCTCTCGTTTTCTACTTTCACACCCCACCTCTCTCTCTCTCTCTCTCTCTCGCACTCCCCTCACTCTCCCCCATCTCCATTCCCTCCCTCCCTCCCTCCCTCCTTGAGCTTGGACCTCTAAAGCTGTGATGGCTGATTCTTGCTCTGAATTTGATTAAGGCTTACCTCCTCTTCACTGTCTGTTCAGGAGGTTATTAATACTGTACGTCTCCTGGAAGCGACTTGCCCCAAAGAATGAGAAAGAGTGCAGAGAAAAGGATGCATCCGTGTGAGTGTACATTCCTCTATTCAAGACAGTGTGTGTGTGTGTGTGTGTGTGTGTGTGTGTGTGTGTGTGTGTGTGTGTGTGTGTGTGTGTATGTATGTGTGTGTGTGTGTGTGTGTGTGTGTGTGTGTGTGTGTGTGTGTGTGTGTGTGTGTGTGTGTGTATGCTTTTATGCATTACGAGGCAGGAAAAGCGCCACAGGCATCCATCAGCGTCAGGAGGCCAAACAGATCACACACCATCCATTATCTCATCCACTCTCTTCATTCTCATTCCAAAGTCCTTTAGCCACAAAGCACAGCGCACGAACCAAACTACATTTACACCCTTCCTTAAGAGCTTCAAGTTTCGACGCACCTTTCAGGATCTCAGTCTTGAAATAACCTGATCACTTTGATCTTACAGTAAATTGAGATGGATCGTGCCATATTTTTTAAATATTAGATACAAATAGTAATGCATTTACCCCAGAAACACCAACTGGAACTCAATACGTGTGAATACAGTAATGTGCAAAAGTATTGACCCTCCCTCATTTCTTCATATTGTGCCCCAGAAGATCCATGTTTCTCATTTTTGTTTCAGTCCCTGGAATGTTTTTAGTTTGTTAAGCCACAAAGCGACCTAGGAATCATTCAAGCATTTAAAACTAATGCATGAACCAGTTAGAAACAGGTGCAAATAAGGTCAGATGTTCAGGACGGGGATTAGTACTATACAGTATACTGCTGATCCTGAATGCTGAATGGTTGGAACGGACAAGAGGGGAAATGAGGTCGCTGCTCAGGTTTGTACATAAATAACCAATTTATCTAACCTATTTACAGACACTTCATTGTGCGATAAAACATTTGTTTACATTTCTTTCATTTAATCTACATCATTTCATTTCATTTGATATAAAGAAATGAAAGGGGCTCAAGACTTTTGCACAGTACTGTACACTGTATAAAATAATTACATTACACTTCAATACCCAATCAAAATATAAAAAAAAAAAAAGTTTTACATTCAATGTGTACATTTCTTGTTCCAAATAGTCATCAGCAACGTCTGAGACGGTGGAGACAGATGAGCATCAGCTTCAGATGAAAGCACGTGTAACACTCGCTGTGAGCTCTTTCTGATTCAAAATTCAAAGCCTGTGGACGTATTTAGAAGTACAGACAGATTTTTGTTGTTGTTGTTGTTGTTGTTTTTTATGATGATGATGATGATGATGATGATGATGATAATTTACATTATGAAAGTACAGCTTAGCACTAAACTTTGATGGAATTGTGTGTTTATTTGTAAATAAAGTAAATGCGACATTGAGGATAATGTCTAAGAGGCATTTTTGCTAGATAACTAACTATACAGTATGTGCAACCAGATCAAAAGGATGTGGTTAGCTGGCTTCCTGTATCTCGGAGGAAGCACATTAACCTCTGTTCTCCCATTTGGTAGCCGTCACATGATAGGAAGGAGCTGGCTGGTGAGTGGGAATGGGGAAATTATGAAAAATAAATTAGAAGGGAATAAAATTAAAATGTGCACATGAAAGGAATCCTGGGTCTTTCTTAAAGCATTCAATATATATTTGAGATTTGAGGATCATTTTACAAATAAATACATTTCGCTGAACATTAACACTGGTGCCGAGCCACAAAAACTGTAAACATCTTGTTCCGTTCTCCATTTTCACTTATCGAGTCCTAAAAGGTCTTTGAGCCGAGTGTTCTCCATTCTACCCGAAGCAGCCTTCATGCTCAGTGCAAGCACTCTCGAAATAGAAACACATCCATTATGGAAGAGCTCCACTTCAAACCACTGTTTCCCGAGCTGGGTTAGAGCTCTCTTTAGTTAGATTCCTGTCTCCAGGCTCTGTGGAGCAAAGTGAAGCCATGGAGGAATCCGCTTCCTCGTTTCCTTCCGTGTTCGAATCGGGTTCTGTGAGATTCTCTGTAGACCTCACTGTCTCGCTCCTTTGCTCCTTCTGGTCTTCCTCTTCCTCATTAGGTTCCTCCAGAGGCAGCTGCAGGAAGTTGGGCAGGATCAGGTCCTCTTTTCTCAGAAGACCACGCTGGTCATCGGCATTGCTCCACTGAGTTCGGTTCAGCAGCTCCACCAGACCTGGAACAGTTTCATCCAAAAGGATCAGGAGAGTAAAACATCACAGCCTGAAGTCTGTTACTGGGGCACTACATGCAGTTAACGAGGACTAAACCTTTACCTTCCATATCATATGCTCTTCTCATGACAGGGTTCTTCTGCTTGGGATTTGATCGATAAAGACCCGAAGCGCTCGGATCAACATCCACAGCGCCTCGGCGTGCCTGAGGAAAAATATTGCAAGCTGTCAAGTCGTATTTCATTTATTCATCCAGTTTCCTATACTGTATGCTACTAGTCAAAAGTTTGGACACACTCTCTAACTCTTCCTGATTTTTATTTCTTTCTACACTGCAAACAATACTGCAGCCGTCCGGAATATGCAATAATCTCCTTTGGGCAGTTGATATTGAGACGTATCTGCTACTTCTGCGCTATAAAGCTTCATAACGGCTCTAATCTGAGGTGCAGGTTGTTAATTGGTGATTTCTGAGGCTGGTGACTCTAAATGATCTTCTCCTCTGCAGCAGAGCTGCTTTCCTGGGAAGGTCTTCATGAGAGACAGTTTCATCATGGAGCTTGATGGGTTTTGGAAATGCACTCGACACAATACTGTTCTTTCAAGAACTGTTCCAGAAAGGCTGACCATCATATCTTAAAATAACAGTTGACTGTTTTTGTTGTACCTTAATAACTTAATGTCATATGTGTTATTTCAGAATTTTGAAATAACCCATTATCGTTCTATAATGTATTAAAAAAAACTCCACACTTCTGTCCAAACTTTTGACTTTTACTGTATATCACATAATGAAAGATTCTTTTGACATGTTGCTTACTACAGTGGTACCTCGGCATACGGACTTAAGAACTGAAATTTCGCAAGACGTTTGCTTCGGCATGTGAAGAATTTTTGGCATACAAGAAACCGTCAACACCAGCTAAGTTGCGCGTATGTCCGCGAGCTGTTCAGAACCAAGCGAACGTTTTTTTGGGTTATTGTTTTTTGTTTTAGTATTTTGTGCAGGATTTACAGTAGCGCAGACATAGCACCATGGGTGCCAAGAATGTTACGGTAGCGCAGAAAAAAAAAAAAAAGGAAAATGGAGCCACTTTCAGTTTGATTTTTAAAGCAGCCGGTGCCGAGAGGAATCATAAATTAAGGTTAAGTGAGGTTTAATATCTATTATTTCATATTTGACTTCATTTACATGTCTTTTCTAAATGTTTTGATTGTTTTTATACGCAAACATATGATTATACTGTTGGAAACTGGTAATCGTGGTAATAGTTCTGCATGGCTGGAACGGATTATCTGCTTTTACATTATTTCCTATGGCAAAATGCGTTTTGCTAAACACACAGTGCAAATTCACATGCTGAGGTACCGCTGTACTTGTTAGAAATAAGCACTGACACACGATTAATTACATAAATGACCCTATAAACATGGCTTTACATTTGGGGATTCATTTTATATTTCTGATAACAGTCATGAGTACTTTTCCATCAATTCACCTGTAATGCAGAAACTGGAATCTTCGAGGCAAGGCTCTGTTCCAAACCTGATCATGATAGATAAATTCATTAAGATGTTAGATATGACAAAATTTGAATTGTGTTTGAAAGTGTGAAAGGTGTGTTTGAATGCAACACATTTATTACAAAGAGTATCGTTTCTACAACAATACGACAGCATGCAATAGAGCGCACTGGACATTTGAGTGTGTTTAGGGTTGGAGAAACAGTGCCAGAGCCCAACATGACACAAACTCATACAGACGTGATCTACACAGACACTGGATCTCTTGGATGGTGGGAACAATCCAGTCGAGCAAGAATGAACAGAAAATGTTAAGAGACAATCCAATCCAAGTAAGTGTGTGTGTGTGTGTGTGTGTGTGTGTGTGTGTGTGTGTGTGTGTGTGTGTGTGTGTGTGTGTGTGTGTGTGTGTGTATATGGAAATCCTCTTACTTTTACCATTAACCAAAGCTCTGTTTTTTACTGCCAGGAACTGTCAGGATTGGTGCACTCGAGCTAAAAGTTCAGGAATGTAGGAACGTTGTTACAGTGCAAATTGTAATATTTAAGAGAGCACATTAATACAGTCTGTGTAGCCAGAACTTCTTGTTAGAGCTGCGAGAGTTATAGAAAACTTTCTGACAATTTAGAATTCAGCAGCACTGCATATAACGAGCTTGATGTGACTTTCTAATACTGGAGCAATACCTTTAAAAGAATTTCCAGTTACTGGTTACTTTTGCTTTCCCATAGGCTTTGTAGGACCTACCCAGCAGGAACCCCCCAGTACTGGATGACCGATTTATATGCAACTATATGAACTTTACATTCATATGTAACTATACAGTATGTACTGTATGTATATGCATACAGTAAATATATAACATGTATGCAGTATAATTAGTAATGACATTGTGATGACATCCCAATGTTTTTTTTGAAAGTCAGCATGACTTTGCTAAAATGATGTTGCGATAACATTAGAATGAATGACCCAAAGAAAATGGTTACACAACCTCAAATACACCCACATGCAAAAATACCCAACAATGATATTTGAACCTTTATTTGGAGCATTTATGTTGATTTATCATTCATTCGAACAATGCCATGGCCCTTTAAGTTTCTTTAAGAATTCTGATCACAGATGAAGACAGATACAACAGCTTCCCTCTCACAGTGTGTGCATCTCATGTCACACATCTCAAAGTGTTGTGATGTTACTGTTTCATTTTCTTTTGGAAAATTACCAAAAGGTGCACTTTGGCTTACAAATTACTCTAGTGTAATAATGGTGTTTTTACAGCATCCAAACCACATCACATCCACTTTCACAGAACAGATTTTTGACCAAACACTTTTTGCCGCTTTCCAATTTAATATTCTGATAAATTGCTGTTGTCTGGTATTTTTTTGTGGCACTTACTGTTATTTATGCGCATTTATGAGCATCAACAGCATGTATAATAAATAATATATTATATTATATTATATTATATTATATTATATTATATTATATTATATTATATTATATTATATTATAAGTTTCAACAAAACAACTAAATATTAGTGTTGTCAGAATGTCCATAATGTTGGCAATGTCACCCAAAAATTCTTGTGTGTGTGCGTGTTATGTAAACCAATATTTGTGATTTGTTTGCTCTGAAAAAGCAGTTGCATGTTTACAAGTTGGACAAATGTCTTTACAAATGGACTTTTTATTGTGAGTTTTAAATGTTTTTGTTGCATTCGCTGTACTGGGAAAGAAGCAATTTCTTTTACATATTACATTCTAAAGTAATCATTGGAGTAATTTTGATCAAAATTGAAAAAATACTAAAGTCTTCCTTTAAGGTGAGTCATGTCACTTCTAATGAGATATTTGTACAGAGTCTGAGAAATCCCTTATAAACCTTGGAGCTGAGTGCATTTAGAGTGAGAGGAGATTTGATAAGGTCTCTGTCAAAGAAAACAAAGAAGCAAGCACGTGAAAATCATGTATGTAGAAATAGACAAATGCCAGAGTTGGGATTAATAACCCTACTGCATATTTTGTCTATAAACAACCTGAGCCAAGCTAAATCAGGATTTTTGATTTGTGCAGAATAACAGAAAACTTTTATTAAAGTAAAAACTCCTTTCATTTCTCTGAATAATCTCCTGCTACACTAATGCACTTATCCCAGTATTTCACCAGTGCTTGGATGCCATCAAGGTAGAAAGTTTTTTCAGTAGGCCAAGCCATGTTTAGACTGCTTGCTTCATGTCTGAAACGCTGGCCTCCCAGGAACTCCTTTAATATGGCTCAAACATATGGAAATGGCTTGTGTGGGCGAATGTGCCAATAACTCCCAGGCAAGTTCCTGTTACGTGTAAGTGGTTGTTGTTAAATGATTTCGTGTACAGTTCCTACAAACAAATGTGTCTCTTCTACAAGCCTGCATCAAGCTATCTGTTGTTTTCTTTAAATGTCATGGGAAATTTTATTTCGGTTAAGTCCTGGTATAACATGAACGCCCCTCGGACGAGCATTGTGTACATGCAAATTTTATCGTATGTCTCCTTTGCATATGCAAATACCAGGAGAACAGGTTGTATATGAAGAAATGTTCAGTAGATGGTTTTATCATTAACCAGGTGTTAAATTTTTTTTTTTTTTAATGCTATTCACTGCAACACATTTTCAACAGATAACAAAACAGGTATCCATCTTTTTGTTTAAAGCGCTTGGGGGAATTATGAATATTTGTAACACTCAGTGAATGGAGCGTGGCGCAAACAATGGCACAAAATCCAACAGTCAATTATTGCTATACTGTACATGGAAACTAAGACATTATAATCAAGAAACAAAAAGAAGATTTCAGTTAGATGCACTTTAAGGGTTGCACCCCTAAAGACAAATTGAGATGAGCCATGAGATGCTTATTATTCATTTTTAATCGATGCCCCGTTCTTATCAGAAGTGCTAAAAATAAATAATAAATAAATAAAAAAGTTGCATAGTATATGGAAAAAACACACTGAATTCAAAATCATGTGTTTATCTCCTAGAATAAACACATTCTTCAATCATTAGCTTCATAAGTGCTTTCTAATGAATTTGTTTAACACTACATTCTTCTAATCACGCTTTTGCCGTCTCTTGGAACGTTGTAAATAAACATCCAGAACACAAAGTTGCATTGTTTAATCCGTAGCGTATTACCGGATATTCATAATGACATGAGGTTGTAATGAAGATTGTTTTCCATTCATCCTCCTTTATAAACAGTTCAAAGTTCAAGCTTGTTTACCACCAGAGGTGATCGGTATCTTCGGGATATTTCTGTAATTTGGTTCAAGGTGTTGGAATCTATGCATGCATACTAAATATGAATATGATGATGATATTTTCCAATGGTCTTCTGTTGTGCACAAGTTAACAAGTCATCGGAGTGACTGTGAGCTGGTCCATGTCTGTCGGCTGGATTTATGAACTGCTTGAACTTTGCATGCCATTCAAATTTCTTGTTTGGTCCATACATTATATTTTCTGCCCATAAATCCCTGAGGATGCAAATTACTGCGTAGCACAGAATGCCTCTCTGTTTGCATTTGTGTAATTAGTAGTTCTGAAGAAATTTGAACTTGTATGAAAATTAGCTGGTGGTTAACTTGAGGCAGGTGATTAATGGTTTAGCATTTTCAGTTTCATTTGTTAAATGAAAAAAGTTGAAGAAGAAGAAGAATAGATAATCCGCCGTGATCGTGCATATTGACCTGAAACTGATGTCTTGGTTTTTTGGACGTGTATAGTTTCCAGACTAGTTTCTAAAATCCAAACTGATTTTAGGCTACAGGTGTCTCTTTATCTGTGTGGACTAAAGAAAGGAATAAAGAATTGTGACAGCGGTGGACATGCAATCATGAAATATGCCATTACATTGAGAATAAGGAACACACTGAGCCATATAATGTAATTACTTACCACGTTTCACAGGATGTCAATCACGGTGATATCTCTGCATCAGTTAATGGGATACTGAAATGTCCTCTTCAGCTCGGAGGCAACAGAGGCACTTGCTAATTAGTATGAATGAGGAGCATTAAAATGACTAATGCCGTGGAAGACAGGTTTTAATTGAGAATAATATAATGTAGTAGTGCACAAATTCATCAAAGCACCACACTAATTACTTCGCAGACTGATGCTGCCTTTGAGTGCTGTTGCAGAACTGGCGGCTCATAAATGCATGTTTTTCCTGGTTGAAGCTTGATAATTACTAATCAACCGAACAAACAAGGCCTTATCTACAGTGTATATGTATATACACACACATATACATACATGTACACACATGTTTATGTATATGCACTATATATTGCCTTATGCATATGAACTTGAGTAGCATTGAATTCTTAATCCATAGGGTTTAATATGATGTTGGCCCCGCCCCCTTTTGCAGCTATAACAGGTTCAACTCTTCTGAGAAGTCTTTCCATAAGCTTTAGGAGTGTGTTTATGGGAATTTTCGAAAATTCGTCCAGAAGCGTGTGTGTGAGGTCAGACGCTGATGTTGGACGAGAAGGCCTGGCTCACGGTCTCCGCTCTAGTTGTTCTATCAGGTTGAGGTCAGGACTCAAGGTGCAGGCCAGTCAAGTTCTTCCACATCAAACTCCCTCATCCATGTCTTTATGGACTTTGCTTTGTGCACTGGTGCGCTGTCATGTTGGAACCCGGTGTGGGGTTGTTTTTCAGGAGTTGGGCTCAGCTCCTTACTTCCAGTGAAAGGAACTCTTAATGCTTCAACATACCAGGACATTTTGGACAATTTCATGCTCCCAGCTTTGTGGGAACGGTTTGGGGGACGGTCCCTTCCTGTTCCAACATGACTGCGCACCAGTTTCTCACTGTACAATGTTAAACTTTAACTTGGTGGAAATGGTTTTATAACCTTTTCCAGATCGGTGTGCAGCAACAATTGCTTCTCTAAGACCATTGCTCATGTCTTTATCTTTGGGCATTGTGTTGAACACCTGAATCTTCAAAAACAGCAAACTGCCAAAACCTCTGCTTTTATAACAGTCTGTACACCTGCTGATGATCAATTAATCAAGGGTTGATGATTAGCAGCACCTGGCTTCAACTTACCCTCTTAAATTCTGTGGAAGCATGTTAGTATTGCCAGCATGTTTTTTTTTTTTTTTTGGCTTCTGTTTGTTAAATAAATAATGGCACAGTGAAAAAAGTTTGAAAAAAGATGTTGTTTGTCTAAGGTTGTATTTGTCTAATACAGAGACCTTCTGTTTTTTATTCTGTTTTTCATTGAAAAAAAAAACTACAATGAAAGGACGGAGTATTAACTTTTGAACATGACTGTATATAAACACACTACCAGATTGGACATTTTTGATTGGACTTGGACATTGGGCCAAACAGCAGTTCACTGTGGGTTTTGAAACCTTTCTATGTGAACCAGCATTCATCTTTTCAACAATTTGAGCTACAAGAAGTCTTCTGTTGGATTGGACGACACCGGCCAACCTTCACTCCCGCACACATCAGTGAACCATGGCCATCCATGACTCTGGTCATTGGTTCACTGGTTTTCCTTCCTTGGAGAACTTTTGGTAGGTCCTGACCACTGCTGACGGGAAACATCAGCCTTTGGTATGGTAGCTACAGTTACAATATCTCTCTGTGTGCATGTTCTCCCCGTGTTTGGTGGGTTTCCTCCGGGTACGCCGGTTTCCACCCACACTCCAAAGACATGGAGATTATTCTAATTGGTATTTCAAATTGCCCGTAGAGTGTAAATGAGTGTGTGTATGTGAGTGTGTGTCATGCGATGGATTGGCACCCCGTCAAGCGCCAAGGGTGTCAAGAAGTCAAGGGGGTACCCTGTCTCGTGCCCAAAGTCTCCAGGGATAGGCTCCAGCCCTCCTGTGATCCTGTGTACAGGATAAAGCATTGATGATGATGATGATGATGATGATGATGATGATGATGATGATATATAAAATGTACTGTAAATGTCTGAGAGATCCAATCACCTGGTCGAGAGGAACAATGACATTTAACTGCTATGCTACGTGTGTTTTAGGCAAACCTGGGTACAAATATCCGTCTATTCAAGAAAAAAACTATGAATAATTCATAGGCTTTGGTGTGAATGCTGTGAATAAATATGTGGTGCATTCGGAGAGGAAAGTGTAGTCTTAATGCAATGTTGTTATATGATTCAGCAATGTAATCTTAAGAGCGAGAGAGCTGGGAGTGCACACAGAGGTTTAATCTTTATTCTCTCATCATTACTGAATGCCATCATAAAGGCAACAGCTCCCAAGACTGCAACATAAAATGCAAAGCTGGTGAATTTACACTGCAGACATTCTCTCTTTTCACAGAGAGAAAATGACACACTTCCTGGCTGTAATGGTTTGACTCTACAAAAACATTGTTATTTGCTCGAAAAATAGTCCTGTGGAAGAGAGTAAATTTGCCCTTGTTCGATTGAAGTCTGCCTTGCCTTTTCTGTATTGCTCATTTTGAGAAAAAAAAAAAAAAACTACAGTACAACCTTTCAGAGTCAATAATGAAATCAGCACTACAAAAATTAAAGTTTCTCTCCATGTCTGCAGCATCTGCGAGTCGGTATTTATTTTATGTAATAGAAAATCGGTTTAATACGGTAAGAACTTGTACAACTTGTCAAGAACTCGGTAAGGACGTAGTTTTGTCTCCCTTGACGTAGGGCTGCCATACTTTTTGGTCTGGTGAGCATGCAGGAAGCGAGGCGCGAGATGAACTTAATAAGGACGGTAACGACAGAAATGAACATCGTAGTGATTTTTTTTAACATACATGGGAAAGATCTGATGGAGTCAATGGGGTTCCCACCATGATCTCTTCAGGCATGTGTTATGACCATGGCAGGTCCGTGCCATGTTCACTCACTCACTCATCACCTATAACGCTTTATCCTGGATCCTGTATTCAGGGTTGCTAGGGGCATGAGATGGGGTACACCCTCGACAGGGTGCCAATCCATCACAGGGATTACACACACTACGGGCAATTTGGGAACACCAATTAGCAGGTCTTTGGTCTGTGGGAGGAAACAGGAGCACCTGAAGGAAACCCACCAAGTACATGGAGAACATACAAACTCCATACACACAGAGATGGGAATCGAACCCGGACCCTGGAGGTGCAAGTCGACAGTGCTAACCACTACACCACCATGCCGCCTCCATGCCATGTTGTAGAAGACTAAATTAAGTTCATACTGTATTACAGTGTTCTAGTGTTTAGTTTATTCATGGCAGGCATGGGCAATGGTGGCTCAATGGGTTAAGGCAGTACAGTAGATTACTGGGTTACTGATCGGAATGTCAGGTGTTTGAGCCTCAGCACCAGCAAGTTATCACTGTTGAGCCCTTTAGCTTGGCCCCTAATTCTATCTGCTCCAGGGATGCTGACACTGTGCTCTGATCCCAACTTCTTAACTAGAATATGAGGGGAAAAAAGCATTTCATTGTGACCTGACATAAAGCGGAGCTATTGTTCCCAGTTAATGTTGATTGTTTTTCACTAATTGCATTCCTCTTAAACCACAATACTTATTTTTACATGGACAGCATTGCTTCAGTCGTTCATTATAATCAATCTGATCTGAGATTCCAACTTGACATGGTGCAATGTAAATGTTCGAACATGTGCAAAGTGGTTCTTCCCTCTGTGAAGCCAGAAATATAACAAGAAGTTTTTTTTTTCAAGTTTAGGTTATGCCTCCCATCTTTTAAATCTGAAAAACCCCACTTTTATGATTGGTAACAAGAATTCAGTCTCATCTGTGATTGGTTAGACGTTTTTCTACATGTGACATTTAGGCCAATCATGGATGAAAATTAGAGACAGTAAAGAGAGAGTTGTTTTTCTTACTGATTATGGACTGGAAGTGAAATTTCCTTCCCAGAACCTCATCATGTCATGCAGCAAGCATGCCCCGAAAGAATATACGTGGCCAAAACTTTTGAGAATTACATAAATATTGGAAATTGGAAAAGTTGCTGCTTGTTTTTATAATAGCAATTTACATATACTCCAGAATGTTATGAAGAGTGATCAGATGAACTGCATAGTCCTTCTTTGCCATGAAAATTAACTTAATCCCGAAAAAAAACTTTCCACTGCATTTCATTGCTGTCATTAAAGGACCTGCTGAGATCATTTCAGTAATTGTCTTGTTAACTCAGGTGAGAATGTTGACGAGCACAAGGCGGGAGATCATTATGTCAGGCTGATTGGGTTAGAATGGCAGATTTGACATGTTAAAAGGAGGGTGATGCTTGAAATCATTGTTCTGTCATTGTTAACATGGTGACCTGCAAAGAAACGCGTGCAGCCATCATTGCATTGCATAAAAATGGCTTCACAGACAAGGATATTGTGGCTACTAAGATTGTACCTAAATCAACAATTTATAGGATCATCAAGAACTTCAAGGAAAGAGGTTCAATTCTTGTTAAGAAGCTTCAGGGCGTCCAAGAAAGTCCAGCAAGCGCCAGGATCGTCTCCTAAAGAGGATTCAGCTGCGGGATCGGAGAGCCACCAGTGCAGAGCTGCTCAGGAATGGCAGCAGGCAGGTGTGAGGGCATCTGCACACACAGTGAGGCGAAGACTTTTGGAAGATGGCCTGGTGTCAAGAAGGGCAGCAAAGAAGCCACTTCTCTCCAAAAAAAACATCAGGGACAGATTGATCTTCTGCAAAAAGTCTGGCGAATGGACTGCTGAGGACTGGGGCAAAGTCATATTCTTGGATGAAGCCTCCTTCCGATTGTTTGGGGCATCTGGAAAAAGGCTTGTGCGGAGAAGAAAAGGTGACGCTACCATCAGTCCTGTGTCATGCCAACAGTAAAACATCCTGAGACCATTCATGTGTGGGGTTGCTTCTCATCCAAGGGACTGGGCTCACTCACAATTTTGCCCAAAAACACAGCCATGAATAAAGAATGGTACCAAAACACCCTCCAACAGCAACTTCTTCCAACAATCCAACAACAGTTTGGTGAAGAACAATGCATTTTCCAGCACGATGGAGCACCGTGCCATAAGGCAAAAGTGAGAACTAAGTGGCTCGGGGACCAAAACATTGAAATTTTGGGTCCATGGCCTGGAAACTCCCCAGATCTTAATCCCATTGAGAACTTGTGGTCAATCCTCAAGAGGCGGGTGGACAAACAAAAACCCACTAATTCTGACAAATTGAATACTATCAGTCAGGATTTGGCCCAGAAGTTGATTGAGAGCAGCCCAGTCGAATTGCAGAGGTCCTGGAGAAGAAGCCCAACACTGCAAATACTGACTCTTTGCATAAATGTCATGTAATTGTCGCTAAAAGCCTTTGAAACGTATGTAAGTGCTTGTAATTATATTTCAGTACATCACGGAAACAACTGAAACAAAGATCTAAAAGCAGTTTAGCAGCAAACTTTGTGAAAACTAATATTTGTGTCATTCTCAAAACTTTTGGCCACGACTGTATATATATATATCAATAGCATGTAGGTTCAATCAAGACAGATATTCTTCTATTCTGCCTTTTCAAAATCCTAAAACTATTATTATTATTATTATTATTATTATTATTATTATTATTATTATCACTCATTAATTCATCATTGAATACACCACTTTATTCTGTATCCAGGGCCACGGAGGGCCTGGAGCCCATCCCAGGAGACTTGGGGCATGAGGCAGGGTACTCCCTGGACGGGGTGTCAATCTATTGTAAAGCGCACACACGTACACACATCCACATGCGCATTCACACACTACAGGCAATGTGGCAACGCTAATCTGCATGTCTGCATGAGAGGAAACTGGAGTACCTGGAGGAAACCCACCATCCACGGGAAGAACATGCAAACTCAATGCACAGACCGCGAGGTGGGAATCGAACCCAGACCCTGGAGGTGCAAATTGACAGTGCTAACCACTAAGCCAGCGTGCTGCCATTATGAATAATAATAGTTATGAAAATAAATGAACAATTCATTATTATTATTATTATTATTATTATTATTATTATTATTATTGAAAGAAAGGTTGAGTGGATATTTGCCAAGTTGGTGTAGATGATGTGGTAAGAAACCATTTCCGACCATTCATATTTTCCCGATTTTTCATTTTCGCACGATTACAACAATTGCATGTTTTAAATATCAGAACTAACCCCAGGGTTTCCAATATGTCTGAAATCAACCTTGAAATGGAGGTCAGGTTGTGGGGAGGGGAAGGTGTGAGGGGTGTTTTATTTCCTGAAATCTAGTACTATATGATTTTTCTATACAGTTGTTCATGTCACACTCAAATTGGAAACACGATGCTGTATTTTCTTTCGAAATGGAACAAAAGGACACTGACACCAGGACACGTCTAACCTATTGGAAGCAGAGCGACTCTACTATCATATGGAACTGTGTTAATATAATACATACCGGCTGGATGGTGCCATGATCCTGGGCTTGTAATACTGCCTGTATTTGCGTGTCCTAGAGCATCCGAATATTTAAATAATAATAATAATAATAATAAATTAAAGGAAAGACTGGCTCTGTTGCTTTCTTGGCCAGGATAAAGCACATACTGAAGACAAATAATGAATAAATAATTAAATGAATGAATAATAGATATCTGATTATGTCACAGCCTCGTTAAAGCCATCACAAGCTCTGTTTACTGGCTGCTTAACAAAATGATGATTTTTTTTTTTTAAATCAATCAAAATTTTAATGGCAGTGATGATATTGGGTGTTTAACACGCACACACTTGGCATATACAGTTTGGCTGTTTATTTCTTTGCACAATTGACTGTACTGTATGTATGACAAAACAAATGCTCATTCTTTGAATTTATTTTTGACAATAATGTGACTTTTTTTTTTGCTGTTGTTGACGTTTTTATATAGTTTACACCATATTGGTCCAAAACAATGCAATCTCAGCTGTTCTATCTAGATTCCAACTCGTCCTTGATTTGGGTCTGGTGTTCCAAAGATCTTTTTCAGACCGAAGCGCTCCGTGCATCGTCAGCCGCGCGGTCTAATTTCCCACCGCAATGGAGAGATCACGTAATACAAGGGGTGCATAAATAAAGATTATTAGGTTAATAAATTATTTTGCATTTATTATTCCTTTATTCCTCCACATAATTACTGCGGGCTGCTATAATTGAATCTGAACTCGTGCCAGCGGATGATAATTTGTTTTCAGGTTACCAAATGGTGACAATGCGGCCCGGCAGAGAGGAAATGACACATTGTGTGTGCGCGGCATAATTCATTCCTGCTCCAACACTGACACCAAACCCTTGGAGAGGAAATTAATTCAGTGCCCCCCCTCCCCCTCCCCACTCTCTCTCTCTCTCTCTCCAGTCTTCGTTGTGCAGCCAAACAACATTACATACGGAAATAAATAACAACAGTGAATCAAAGGTGCTAATTCGTGTAGCAGCAACTGGGTATTCATAACCGAACATATCCGATTCAATAACACCATATGGCTTATTTAGAGCTGGAGGATCATTTCTTTCTGTTATTGTGTTTGTGTTTGTGTGTGTGTGTAAGAGACTACAGTGTATTAGTGTACAAGGTGTACTGCTTCATACGGATACACATTTTGACACAAAGATAAGAACTACAATTACATTTTCGGCTCCACCCTGTGATATTTACTCTACAAAGAGATAGCACTGGAGTGAAATATGAATTATAACAGATTTCCCAGCATGCCTTGTTGGTGGTGTTGTTGTTGGTTTTTTTTATGACTGGATTTCATTTATCCCATAGATCTTCCACATTTGAATTCATATAGCAGTATACAAAAAGTAACAGTAATACATAGCAATCCTTATAGTATGCATAATACATAACCTGTACCCGACTGTTGCCCCCTTGAACCGTCTCAATTACAAAACAGCAATTGCAGGGTTTTTATTTTTTATTTTTTTTAATGCCTTTAAGTATGAAGGCTACGCAGGGAATATATTAAGATGAAATTGGCACCACTACAAATGGCATAGATGTAATATGGCATGTAGAGCCCAAAGGGGAGGATATATCCTCCAGTTATTAGAATGCTATTAGGGATTTGCTCTCATTTGTGAGATTGAATACGATCCTGCGCTATTTAATTAAACCTTGGCGCGCTCAGACTGGCTGCACAAAATCACGGCCTAAATCATTCACTCACTCTTGACTTTGGATGAAGTGGGAGAGGAAACAGGACCAGGCCAGGGGTATCGAACCGAACGAGTCTGTATAATATTAGTGTCATGGGACATCTGAGCAGTTCACACGGTTAACAGAACCATACGGTTTTAGAAACATTCGGTTCAACGAGCGTTCGATCTGATAAGTTTCTGTAAGTTTGGATTTTCATTTTCATATTGTTTTTTTTTTTCTTCTTCGTTTTTGGAAATGTTCCTACAACACTGCTTTTATTGAACAATACAGAGCCTGTCCTGGAAGGAATACCAGTGCGGACATGTTGACACACACAAACACACACACACACACACACACACACACACACACACACACACACACACACACACACACACACACACACACACACCGGTAATGAAGCAAAACATTCATAAAAATCAGTTCAAAAACCGTATCAGAGGTAATTTTGCCTCGGTATATGATTTATCAATAGACACGCAGTGTCTTATATACATGTAATTAAATCAACCTAATGTGGTTTCTCAGTTTCAATTTGTTTATGTTTACAGATTTCAGTTCCATACTGGCAATTTACTGAAACTAGTTTTCATAAATGTGCATAGGAGTTTTTAAAAGAGCATCATGTTTAATGCATTTGTACAATAGGAAAGGAATGAAACACTTAGGGAATGCACCAATGATTTTGTTTTAATTAACATGAACAAAAAGTTTGTTTTGTTTATTAAATAAAACTTTTTAGCTGTTTATGGTTTTGATTAATGTTATAGAACATTTCACCAAACCATGTGATTCTTGTTATAATGTCATTCATAGACTTCCGTAGTCACCAGTAGTCAGCCAGGAACTGTGTTTACATGTATAGCATTTGGCAGACACCCTGATCCAAAGCGACTCCAAAAATTTCATCTGATTGTACATCGGACAACAGCAGGAACTTGGTGGTGCTGGGGTTTGAACCTGAGACCGTTCAAACTGTAATGCATTGCCTTAACCATCAGCCTGCCCTTGTAAATGCAAAGAAATGGTTTAAAACAAATATTTATATAGTTTGTTTATTGTATATTGTGTTAAACCCATTACTGTAAGCAATAAACAGTATTAAATGTATCATAGTCCATATTAAGTGTGACACCTGTTTGATGTTTAAAAATGGATCAGTGGTCTCAGGTAGGGGTGATGTAAAAAAAAATAGTGAGGGCGGTGGAGGGGTGTTAAGTATGGACTAGTGGCTCCTGAGTGACAGAGTGCCCTTAAAAATTCCACCCCTCCCCCATCACACCCCCGCCACCCCAAAAGAAAAGGTTGTCTTTGTCAAGGTTAGGGTCTCCTGTGCACTTTTATAAGCTATTTTGCTGTTTTTTTTTTTTTGCGAATCTGCCACAGCACTTCTAGCAACTCTGTTATACATACTTGTTTCTGTTTTTGCATATAAAACTGGATAGGTTATGATTTCTGTCTGAAAAGTGGAGTAATGTAAAGTATTATTTAAGTCACTGCCAAACAAACATTTCCCCATCATTTATTCATGTGTTTTTATTAATTTAGCTCTGCAGGGGAGCTTCGTTGCTACACCAAAGGTCAAAGCCATGACAAGTCATAAAATTCACAACAAAAATTGGGAACTGGGTGTGACTTTAACATTAGTGTTTTCCCTTCAAAATAGTTTATGTCAAAGTTCTGACACTAGTAAGGCATGTTAAAAGGTTGTACATTAGTAGCTGTTAAATAAGAATAGACTTTAGCAATGTGTTGTTTACTGTTCACGTTCCTCCACACAAGTTTTATAGGGTTACTTAAAAGTACAGTCTTTAACCCGAAAACTCATATATAAATTAATAAATATGTATAGAGTCAAAATAGTATGACATATATAATAATAATAATAATAATAATAATAATAATAATAATAATAATAATAATAATAATAATAATATCATTAATTTATAATAATATTATACATTTAATATTACAATATTTATAAAAGTTTTTCTTTTCCTAAGGTGTGCATGAATTTTTTTGGCAGACTCTGTGTATACATGCATGTACTTTATGCATGTTTCTATGTATGTATGTACCTATGTACCTATGTATGTATCTATGTATGTACAATAAATAACTATAGAGATAGAGAGAGAGAGATAAAACTTTTAAGTTCAAAACATTCAATATGAGCACCATAGGAATGCACAGCACATGTAAAGCTTGTATTCAAAAAACCTTAAGGTGTTTCTCTGTGTAATGGAATGTAACATTCCATGTATTTCTACACCTCCCGGTTGACTTAATAAAATAAACTGAATAAAAAGCATAAATATATCATGTATCACTGCGATTTGCAGCTGAATTAAGAACATTAACCTTCTACCTTCTAATCAGTTTGGAGAATTCAGCAGTGCTTCAGAGGTGTAAATCATAATGCCTCACTTCATGTATCATTTAGTAAAAAAATCTGAATTTGCAGTGATGCTGTTAACACCAATAATGATCCAGGTTTCACAGTTGGAAAGAGGTGGCGTGAGTTATAGGTGTCCGTTGGCTTTCTTCAAACATACAGTAATCCTTTCCAGATGTCATGACTCATCAGTGCTTTACTGCTGTAACGTCTGAGTTTCAGTCCCTCAACACAGAATCCTAAGGATTTGCATACAGGCTTTAGAACAACTGGGAGTCTCATTGTAAATATTATATTAGAGGCACAGGTTGAGTTGTGAATTGGCAGAGGACTTGATTTCTTTGGCTAGTAAACATTTCAAGGCAAATATGTTCAAGAACAGAAAAAAATACTCATCCAAGGGCCTGCGATGTCATGTTTAATTTCATCAGTCGTTTTTCACCGTCCAGCTTTTGGCATGTTAAAACATTTACTGTACTTTAGAGCAAATGCTAATAAATTTTCTGCATTTTAATCTGTTTAATAACACAGAACTGTTGAGTTCTCCGTTCTGATCGGTCTATAACAGCAGCTCCAACAATAGTACTTAATGCAAGATTTATATTTTCATGTGTTACTAGCGGTAGCATCTGTCACTGACGGGAAAAGTGGTTTTAGAAATAGTTAAAAGATTAAAGCTAAAAATACTCAGATTTAATGTAATCAATGATATTATTATTATTATTTCAGGTTGAAGCCCACATACTGTACGTGTCTGTCTGTCTTTCTGTACAGCAGAATTCTCTGTCTAACTTACTAATACAAAGAAATCACATTCTGTAAGGTTGAGTATCTTATGCCTTGTTTATGCTAAGTTTCTTTCATCATAACCCAAATACACTATCTGTTTAAAGTACAGTACATATAACATCACTTTTACTCAACACATTACTTTTCACTCAAAATGCATAATACCATCAGTTCGGGTACTTTACATGACTTACATGACTACATCTTCAACTGCTGAGGATGTGTTCGTTCTAACGACCCATGTTTGATCTCATAGTGGCGCTTCACGTTAATACTTTTTATAAGCACTACGGTTTCCAAACATTTTAGACAAACTGGTTATAAACTTCCCGCAGGAACAATTGACATACAATGATCTGTCCATACACCTTTGAAGATTCAGTTTTCACAAGTTATATATCTTTTTTTTCTAGCAAGCCATGCTGTGTTGTGCGTTTGTTTGTTTCTCGTGAGGATTTGGGCGTTTTTTTTTGGAGGCATTACGATCATTTCTGTGTGTTCCACATACTTTGCATATTTACTGTAAACTATACCGGAATACAGAAGGACGTGCAATGTTTCGTTAAATTCATCAACTTAAAATCAGCTGGACAGATATACAGATATACAGACATACGGACCGATTTTTTTTCTGAGACTGGTCCTCCAATGTATGAAATGTAAAGATATCATTGAATGAGTGAGGTCTGACCAATATTTATTTTTTATTTATATATAAATCAAGTAATATATTTATGGTAAATGTTTAATTTTATTATGGTAAATAATAAAACTTTCTATACATTTAACAATTATGGAAGGTGTCTCCAGTCTTCGTGGCTGATTCACAGTTAGATTTAAAGCACTAGCTATAGACTTTCGTCCACGGGAACGTCTTGCAGATTGCTTTTTCTCAGTAACATGACAATGTGCTTTTGTGTATTAACCTCAACAAAGAGAAAAAAGAGGGGCTAGTGAGAGAACGACTGTTTATAGCCCCTATAATGTAAGTGATAGCAGGAACTAACTTGTTTCAAGGACTTTCCACAATATTATGTGGACTTACAGTATAGAATAGATATTAAAAGGGCCAGGGGTGTGGGCCGGTGGTTCAAGCCATGTCACTGCCGGGTCCTTAAGCAAGACCTTTATCCCTACACCCCATACAACCCAGTCACTGCATGTAGTGCTGGAATCAAGCCTCGATAGCAACCAGAAGGGCATCCAGTATAAAACATGTGCCAGAGCTTGTGGATCAAATGATCTGATGTAATAACCTCTAGGATAAATGAGACAAAGCCTAAGAATTTTTTTTTTTAATAAACATGTATGAAAACAGTTATTTGGCGCATTGCATTGGTTGAAGTTGAAACACTCCCTTTTATTTCAACATACATTTTATCTCATTATACATCTGAACAGTTGAGGGTTAAGGGCCTTGCTTAAGGGACCAACAGCAGAAACTTGGTGATTGTGGGATTTGAACCTGGGACCTTCCAATCAGTAGTCCAAAAGTCACAGTCACTTGATTATTTCCCTATAACCTACACCAGCAGATTACTAGTATAAGGTAGTTGCTTTATTATTGTGTATATTGTGTGTATTGACTATTGTTACTGTGTACATACAGTGTATATTAATATTATTTAAACATATCCACAACTATCTCACATATTAAATCAGGTTTTTGATAAATAATCATGCTGATATAATTCATACAGAAAGTTTTAGATTTCTAATTTAAAGTTTACACCCCTTAAACAGCATAAGTCTTAGACATAATATTCCTGGTTTAATTACTAAACACTAATCAGGACCTATATGCTTAACATTTTAACATTTGGTTCTTATTCATAACATAAGTTTATTCTACACTCATAAAAAGGCACATGAAATGTTCTTTGACACTGAAAAGGGATCACTAGTTGTAAATGCTGAGAAATCCATAGTCTATTATTTGCCGAAGTCTATTATAGCCTGATAGAGAAGGTCTACATTACCAAAGTGAGTTTATGAAATGATAATCAGCCCAGTGCAGCTTACATTTCATTTCTCTGCCCCTTGTGGTCACATTAGGGAATGATATCAACAGAGAGAATGCTGGATTAGCAAGCGCTCTCTCACTCTCTCTCTCTCTCTCTCTCTCGCTCACTTTCTCTGGGGATTATACTGAGTTTATGTTAAATTCACAGAATTCTTTCTTAACATTCCCCACCCAACAAACTTGTGCTAACATGGCGAGTATGACAAACTTGCCAGCTAAATTAAATCTTCACCTTACTATCTTTTCATAGCATTATGAATGGTCTGTTTTTAAACTAGTGTACCGAAGATTAACATTAAAGCTAATAAGTATTCAGCTTCATGTATTATATTTACAGCAAGGTTTAGTCTTGTTTGGAAAGGCGGAAAAAGGAAACGGCTGATTCGCATGCAAATAATCTGCCTCGGATTTGCGAAGCCAGGAAATCATTTAAATAGATCATTTCAGTTTGGTATAAAATAGTATCCCATAAACCTGAGTTTTCCCGTAGCATTGTACACAGCAGAAACCTGAGGCTCAGTGTAACACTGAGTGAAACGTATTATATCACAGTTGTACTCAGATATACATTATATACACATTATACACATTATATACATTATATATATATAATGTATATCTGAGTACAACTGTGCTATATAATGTGTGTGTTTGTTGAGTTCATTTTCCTTGTACATCTTTAAGTGAGGACAAGTGGAGGTGAGTTTTGGTATTAGAACTGTCCATTCAATAGTTCCATTGTTTTTGCTTAATTAATTTGAGTATTTACTGTCATAAACTGCATTGTTGCCAATTTGGAAGTTTGCCACATTTTTTTTTTTCTGAGCAGATGTTAGCAACTGTCTTGGACTTGGTACGGATCTCCAGCTCACACCACAGATGCTGGTCATACAAGTTGAGGTAGTTCAAGTTCAATCAACCCACCAGCAGCAGTGTGTTTCCAATGATTAATTACTAGTCACCATTGTTCCCAATAACCAATCATTGATTACCAGTGTTCCCAATGACCACTACCTGATCATTATTATTCCCAATACCTAATTAAGTTACGTTATGTCTTTGTCACATAAACATTACTGACAGTGAAGTTCTTTCTTTGCAAATCCCAAGCTGGGGTCAGAGTGCAGGGCATGATATGGTTCCCCTCGAGAAAATAAGTTAAGGGCATGCTTAATGACCCAACAGCAGCAGCTTGTTGGAGTTGTGGCTTGAACTGCTGACTTTCTGATCAGAAAGCCAGAGCCTTAACATGCTGAGCTACCACTTCCCAAAAATACTGTAGATGCTGACGTAAAGTTCGCACCCTGACACTGGATGCAATCCGCTCCTGATGCAACCTGTCTTATCTGGATGCACTGCATCTAGTGGCTGGGTTTTGAGCATTGCCTGGGATTTAAACCATTACTGAGAAACATTGTTCCAAAAACTAATCACTGATCGATATTGTTTCCAATGACTTATCGCTGATCGCCTCGTGGTCTTAGTGACCAGTCGCTGATCACCATTGTTCCCAACAACCATCATGGATTACCACTGTGACTTAAGAAGTGCCCTAGAGAAAGCATTTCTTATTCACAGAACACCTTTTGGTATTCAAATAATTGTGATTTTCAAGAATTTAAATTAACATATGACATAATTTGAGAGTGCATTAGCTCATTTCCTCCTGAAAAAAAAAATAAGTTCTTTCTTACTTTCATCATCTATACTGCTTTATCCTGTATGCAGGGTTGGGGGGCATAGAGCCTATCCCAGGATACTTATGGCATGAGGTGGGGTACGTCTTGGATGGGCTGCCAATCCATAGCAGGACACATGTAAACACACACACACTACAGGCAATTAGCCTAACGTGCATGTCTTTGGACTGTTGGAGGAAACTGGAGTACCTGGAGGAAACTCACCAGGCATGGGGGGGGGCAAACATGCAAACTCCATGCACAAAATTCCAAGGCGGGACTCGAACCCGGACCCAACGTGACAGTGCTAATCACTAAGACACCGTGTTGCCAAGCAAAAAGTTGGATTATATTAATTTTCCTAATCAGTCCCAATGATTAATGACTGGACACCATTGCTCCCAATATCTAATCATTGACACCCATGTTCCCAACAACCATATTCCCTTCATTTGACTGATAATGTACTTTTAGTAATATAATTTATTTTATTCATTAATTTTATTAATTGATCTCTAATTAGTTTTTTTCATTTCATTCATTCTCTTCATCACGCAGATTTCCCCAGCTTAGTTTTATTCACTGCATCTGCCTTTTCTTTATAACATATAATCAATCTTTCAAACGGAATGCCGAAACAGATACACGACACAAGTATTGGCACCCACGAAATCTGTCTTGCTGCTTTAACGCCTGTGAGGTGGAGTGAAGTTGATAGTTGATGTTCTCTTACTTAAAGCCCTGAAATCATCCGACTCGCGGTTGCACCGAGCCGTATGTGCCTACCCAGTGGGCGTGGCTAGCGGGGCGCGGGGCGTGGCCGCGGCTGGCCGCACGCTCCTCTTCTTCATTACGCTTAAAAACACACAGCTTGATGTAGGCTGATGTTAACAAGAAGACTATTGGTTATCTCTGATCCCCTGAAACCCGGCGGCATAATTCATCTGTAAACTGTACGGAAGTGTGTGTGTGTGTGTGTGTGCGCGTGTGTGTGTGTGTGTGTGCGCGCGCGCGTGTGTGTTTATTATCTTTTGTTCATTTCTTTCTGCCAGAGGAAAAAAAAAGAAAAAGAAAAAGAAAGAAACCCAGACATTGGAGGATAATGCTGCGGGAGAGAGGTGTCCTGTGGATCGGGTGCGCTGTGGTTCTGTTTTAAAGACAACTTTATCAGTTTCATTATCGGATGAGTTTGATTTGCATCTGATGCTGTGAAAGGACTGGCAGTAAAGAAGGACACACTGAAAGAAGGACAGCACTGTGTGTTTTCGGGGGTTTTATCCATTCCTATCTGTATGTATGTATAAATATCAGATTTGTGCCTCCTTTTGTGTCCCGCACCTCTCCGCGCGCGCCGGATCGAAAATATAATAAATCGGGATTACTCAAAAAAAAAAAAAAAAAAACTTTTTTTTTTCTTTCTACGCTCCAAACCTAAAGCACTTCCTTCTTGCCTTTCTGTGACACTCCACCTTTTTGAGGATCGTAAAGGAAAGAAGGCAGAGCGCAGAAACTGGTCGCGGTGCAGCTGCGCTTTTCCAAGAGACAGAGACAGAGAGACAGAGGGGGGAAAAAACATGGATGTACGATTTTATCCGTCCTCAGGGGGGACTTCCATTCCTGGAGATCCACAGAACATGGATTTCTCCCACTGCTCCGGCTACTACAGCTACAACAAGGTGAGGCGGGATGCTTTGAGTCGCTTTTTTTTTTTTTTTTGCGCGAAGTTGCTTTCGCGCGCCTTCGCGCGCTTCTATTCACTTCAGCCACGCGCGCCTTAGAAACACTTGTAACAAAACCATGCAAGACTCATTGATCTATAGATTGTCCCAACTTTATTGTCTATATCCTTGTACGATGTAGTTCTTGTGCAAAACTTCTTTCTGGATGAAGATTATTTTTTGATGATTATTATTATTATTATTATTATTATTGTTATTATTATATATACTAAAATGAGTCCTGATCTCAGTAGGTTGTACATGTATGTAAATGATATTGCATGCATTCATTAATTTTTTTTTCTTCTTCTTGTTTTTGACTCCTTGATGCACATGCAACCTTGCAAACCGTGGTATATTTTAATGAAACAGCTTGATTTAAAGAAGAGCACATTCAAAGTGCGATAGACTTGCATGAGTTGTTAGACTAAAATCAGCATCCTAATGGAGCAGGTGCGAAAGCCAGACTCCAGTCCTGCAGCAGCAACAACAACAACAAAAAAGACAAATTGTGTAGAAGTTTCAATCACTTTTTCTACTCCATCTCGATGCTGGAGAGATGCATGCCGAATGAAGGAGAGGTTATGAAAACGCGTCTAACCTCTGATTAAGAGTGTCAGGTTGGATTTGTCTTTGTGAGTGAGACCAAAGAAAAAAGAAAAAGAAAAAAATCAGAGCAATGGGACAATGCACGGATTGTGCGTTTTCGCTCCAGCACTTCCACTTCCACAACACCATGCACATCATTCATAATGCAGTGATATGATTGGAATGTTTTCCTTCTGGACCACTTGTGTGTGTGTGTGTGTGTGTGTGTGTGTGTGTGTGTGTGTGTGTGTGTGAGTGTGTGTGTGTGTGTGTGATTTGTTGACTCGAGGAGTTAGGCCGGGGTGTTGGTATGGGGGGGTGATGTATTGTGTACATGTTGCCCTAAAGTTTTCACAAGCAGAGCTGAAATTCCCAAACAGTTGGTCAAAGACTCTTTATACCCTCCTTACGAGATGCCACCGTGTTTAACAAGGCATGTTTTCTGATGTGATACAACAGACTATCAGTGCCTAACTTATTGAACAGCATCATGCAAAGAAGCCTGAGCATTTGCCTGTATTTAAATAACATATATGCACTGGGAGTCAGGATATGCCTAGAGCAAGGCGAGCTATTTGTGGTTATGGGAAACAGTTTGAATGCAACTGCTTGTTGTTAAATGATTAAAAGAAAACGCATGCTTGCTTCATGCTGTAAATGCGTAATATCATGGAGCTCTGATATCTAAGAATAGCTTGAGAAGAGTGTGCTTTCAAATAGTGCTGATTTCCAGAAAAGTCATTTTCATAGAAAATCAGGACACAAATTGTGGAGAGAGGAGGTTATCCAAGGGCAGCAAAGTGGGCATGCTTTCTGCTTCGACTTGTCAGAACTTTCTAAAGCCGCACATTCATACAAATTCACATAAAACGATTAGTATTAATAATACAAATTATCTTCTGCTTTGCACCATTTCAGGATGAAATGATAATCAGCGCCCGAGAGTTTTCCATGCTAACCACTGAATAAACACGCACATCTACCCACCTGATACGCCACCCAGAAGTATTCTGTAACCATATCCGTACAGTCGCAGAGCATTTTCTAAGACGCCATTATCTCGAATCATGAAGTCGGGTTGATCATTTACTTCTAATCGCAGCCTTCAGGAGTCAGTAACTCACACCGATTATTAAGCGTTTCCCTTTTCAGAAAAGTAAATCCGAACCTTCATTTGCAGATCACTTTAACTGTATAGTCGCATCAGAAGCGCAATTAAGCCATAAAGCTTTGAATAATGTTGGGTGATTGGATTAGAAAACAATAATAATAATAATAATAATAATTATTAATTATTATTATTATTCTTATGAAAAAAATTAAGGAGCAGCTTAAGCGCACAGGGGGAACTTTCTTAATCTGGGCATCAAAAGGAGGAAATGAGATTGTTGTAGTAATTTGGTGGAAATCAGGCTGACCATCATGGTTTACTGGGAAGCAGGAGGACTCATTGCATTCTTTATCAAAAGCTTAAATCTTACCCAACATTCAAATGGTAATGAAGCAAAAAAAAAAAAAAGAGAAAAAAAAAGTCCACCCTAACTCATGATTTGTAAGTTTCCGTTTCACTGAAGATTTCTTTAAGATCTTTTGCAAAAAAAAAAAAAAAAAAACTCGACCTAAAGCTTTCACGGCTAGTTCTGCAGGTCGTTTTTTTCTGGTCGTTTTTTCTTTTTTTCTGGACGTTTGGCAGCTGATTGGCCGATTCTCCGCTCCGTAACGAGTGCGGTTTGGGCCCGAGCGTACAGTTTAGACAGGCTGCACATGTGGTAGCAGTCAAGACAAATTTACAAGAAAAAAACAGGCCCACTTCTGAAAGGCTTAAACACACACAATCCTACACTATTTCAGAAGATCCCGCTGTTGTTGTTGCAGTTATTGTTGCTGCTGCTGCTGCTGCTGCTGGTGGTGGTGATGGTGGTGTATTAGTGCTGCTGCTGTGTTGTTTGCGGTGGTGGTGGTGGTAGAGCTGGTGCGCTTCCTTCTGGTGTCAGTTTGTCTTTCCATTTAACTCGCACACTCGGGTCTAAGCGCGAGCCGTGGGACGTTCCCGAGACGTCGGTGCTCCATTAGATTTTGGTTGTTTTCTTTTAAACAACGTCTGGGAAGAAAAGGGCGAGTCGGAGCTGACACGTCGGCCTCTCAGGCATGCGGAGACCATTAGCCGGACCGGTTATGTTTTTATTGTGGTTTTACAATGATGTCAAGTGCTCACTCCATTAGTGCTCGGGAGATCGGAGGACCTACAGAAAGCTTCGACAGACGGAACGCTGAGGTCAAGCAAGCATCGGTTTAGTTCGGATTCTCTCTCTCGAAAGAACTTTACAGCAATTCTTTTAGTGATTTTTAATAAAAATCCATGATAGTATGAGGTTGACTGCATAAGCACGGTGTGTGTGTGTGTGTGTGTGTGTGTGTGTGTGCGTGCTTTTCATGCAAGTACTTTTTTTTATTGTCCGCGAGAAAGCGCTGGAGCTGTTATAGCCGAGATAACAAGAGTAAAACTAATGTAAATAATGAGACAGCATTTCCCTCAGTGGTGTTTGGCTACAGTTTGGTGTTTGTCAGCGTTTCTAGTCTTCTCTCTCTTTCTCTAGTTTACTCTCTCTCTCTCTCTCTCTCGCTCTTTCTCTTTCTTTGTCCCTCTCTCATTTTCTCTCTCACACATTTCTCCCCCACCTCCATGTCTGATGAAAAGCTTCATTCAGTTATGCAAGAATGGACGATTCTCTTTGTGCCTCTCTCTCGCCATGGCAACCCCACTGGACTTTGTGTCAGGAAGTGTGTGCATGTGTGCGAGAGACTATGTGTGTGTGTGTGTGTGTGTGTGTGCGTGTGGGTTTGTACTAACAGATGGCAAATGTGTACACACACTCATGACAAATTGCCTCAGAAACCCAGTGTGGTAGCACTTCTCCATGTTCACCAAACCATATTAAACAAATCATAAATACACCGTAAACAAATGGAGCAGATTGGGTTCAGCCGTCCAACTGGGCTTTGTGTTTCTGGGATGCATGATGATGATGATGATGATGATGATGATGATGGAGACGATGATGATGATGAGGAGGAGGAGGACGACGGGCTTTTTCGCAGCTGTAGGCCGTTTATTTACAGTGTATTATGGTGAAGAAGAGGAGGATCGCTAGAACAAAGATCTGGTTGTGTCACGCGGGTTTCGCGCTCCTGTGCCAAAAACAAAAGAAAGAGGGGAAAAAAAGGAAATGAGGTGACAAGTATCAGAGACGGTAAATTACAGAGGTGTTTACACCCACTGATCATCCCTACACACCCCTAAATGCCCCAACACACACACACACACACACACACACACACACACACACACACACACACACACACACACACACACACAGTTTTCCTGAGGCTACAGGAGCAGTCTGTTGTTTTATAAATCAGGCATGCAGGGGTTAAACTCCTCACCCTGTTCCCCCCCCCCCCCTCTCTCTCTCTCTCTCTCTCTCTCTCTCTCTGTGTGTGTGTGTGTGTGTTAGAACGTGTACACAGCTGCTGTCATTTCATCATACCTTCCACACTATTAGACTATAGTTACTGGCTCTGGTTCCTTGGCAAGACTTTCATAATGATTATTATCTCCTGCTAATAACTCTTATGTTTAAATTCGAACTTTAACCTGGAAATAAAACCTTTTGGGAATAATAATAATAATAATAATAATAATAATAATAATAATAATGAATAAATAAATCATAAACTGTTCAACAAAGTCACTTTTGAAATCTCATACTGGCGAATGTAAAGTGCTACTTTCCGATGTGTGTTGATTAAAACAGCAGTGGGAGACGTGCAGAAGTGTCGCCAATAGTGTCGCCGTCCCTCTTACGTTATAATAATAAGCATATTATTGGACGTATACCTTAGACAAGGTTTAATTTCCATTACAGCCATGCAGTGGATTTCGTTCATATACTGTATTCTGGCTCTGAAATGTCTACAAAAGTCCCACTTTAGCTTATTTTCTAAACAAAGAAAGATCTTTCAAATCTCCGGAAATTATTAGTTGGCCCGTAGGATGATGGGAAGCTGGTCAACTCTCCGTGTTCACCATGTTTATTTCTACAATTTTGAAGCTTTTCTGCCTCCGTTACTTTTTGTCAAAATTCATACAGTATTTCCGGTTTCTTGTTGTTATTTAGGACTATTTAAAGAAATAAATAAATAAAAAAAAGAAAGGTGTATATACTGTACTGTATATGCTTTAGTTTAAATGTGTGCACACCTGTCCAAACACTGCTTTACATGGACACGCCCTGCTTGCAGCTCGCTCCAGTCCTGCTTCTTTGCAAAAAGTAAACACGATCGATTTACATACGCTCCTGATAAATACCCAAATAGAATTGATTTGATAAACACGAGGGGGGGGGGGCGTTCGAGTCAAACCGGGACTCGTGATGACACATCTGGTGAATGGGGTAAAACTGATCGATACTTGCAGAAGACGTCAAGCACGCCACAGTGATGAGCCGCAGTTAAATAGTTGAATGGTACAAACATTTCCAACAACCCATTTAAACTATCTCGATTCCGGTCGCGGTGGCTCGGAGATCAGTGAAAATTCCAGCGTGTGGAATGGCTGATGCTTGAAAAATCTAACGTTGCAGAAGAGACACATCTGTCTGTGAGAACTGTACACACAGTCGTTCATCAGCACCACTTGCGCGTTACAGGAGTTATTGCGACTTCAGCATATAGTCCTGACCTCGCGCCAAGACATTTCCAAGCCCTTTGTTTTGGGTCATTAATGCAATTCCCGGGAGGCCAGGGTTTCGTATGTGAACCAGGCAGATATCAAGATCATGCACATCATGGATCTGGATTACTGAGAAAACTGTCTTCCTGTATGGTGTCCAAGCACTAGTGAATAAGTGCACTGGGATAAGTGCATCAGTGTAGCAGGGGATTATATAGAGAGGTTTCACTCTCATTATAGGTCTTCTGTAGTTCTGCACAATCAAAAGTCCTGGTTTGACCTGAACGCCCCTAAACACTGATTAAAAAACCGCCAGGCGTCACAGTCTACATAAGGTCTGGTGCTTTGTTTATACCTTTGTCTTCTCTAAGTTCCTGCACTTCCTTAGCGATACAGCAACATCGATACCCGTCGCCATGACCACACAGAGTGTACTCCTGTTTGCGGTGAGCGAAAAACGCTCATCATCGGTACAACGATCAAGTGTCGAAAGGAAAAAGTTCAGACATCGGCGATCGCGTTTCAAACAGCAGCTCTTTAAAAGAAGATTGAGTTCAAGAGGAAGCAGATGTTCATGTTTTGTTTTGGGTTTCAGAAAAAATGTAAAACTTTTTTTTTTTTTTTTGTCTTTATTTAAGAGCTTCAGTGGAACTAATAGGAAAGTTAAGTAGTTACAAATGTGAGCAATGTGTACATCTGGGCACGCTGATGGCTCCTGGGAGTTCGGGGTATTAAGCATGCGGAATTTTTTGGTCTTACTTGTAGCTCAAGAATGAAAATAAAAGCATTCGTACACGAACTTGATACCGACACTACGCCGAGACACTTACGCAGAGGAAGTGACCTTCCAATCATATCACGTTCTCTTCAGAGAGATGAACGGAAATCAAATGAAGTGCTCATCCCTCTCTCTCTCTCTCTCTCTCTCTCTCTCTCTCTCAATCTATTGATCCTTGTCCTAGATGAACTTGGGCTGTAATGTGATTGTGGTTCCAGGATGAGAGAGTCACACTTGTAGTCATACAGCCTATAAATAAATCCTATAAATCTCGTATAGCACGCCGTATTATGTGTCCGAAAGATTTTTCTGTCTAATGTGTCCTCTAGTGCAGATTATTTCCAAGGCTAGTGCAAGCGTTAAATATGACGAATGTGTGGAGTTATTTTGCTGGGGAAAAAAAAAAGAAAAAAAAAAAAGTAATCAGATGTTAATGCGGCGCTGAGATCATTTTGAGAACCACATAGCCGTAATTAGATTTATAATCAGATCAAACTGATATTAGATCGCAAGTTATGGGAGTACAATATTCACACATACCTCTACGATTCATAATTGCTTTGCATTGTTCATATTAATATTGCAAAAATCTTTCTTTTCTCCCTACAAGCCCTTAGGTTCATTAAAGCTACACAGCAAAATCCTAAGTCTTGAATGAACACCCAGAGTGTTGATTTAACACTTTCAGAGTACATTCGTGACCATTAGGTCATATATGTAAACACTTGGGGTGTTAAATCAACACTGGGAATTTTGCAGTGTATAGAAATATTTATAAAAACGTGGTCTACAAAAAACAGCGTGACTTATCCAGCTGAGAGTTAAGGGCCTTGATCAAGGGCCCCAACCGTGGCAATTTGGTTGTGGAGGGGTTGGAACCTGGGACCTTCCGATGTGTAGTCTAGTCCCCTAACCACTGGTCTCCAGGTTCAAGCCCCATCGCTACAGAGCTGCCATAGTCGGGCCCTTGAGTACGTAAGGTCCTTCACCCTCAACTGCTCAGATATAATCGGGCTATTAATAAGAAAGTAGTGGAGCTGGCAACCCGACCCCGTAAGAACTGCCGTTGAAATGACACCAACCTAGTGGAGGGGATTACGTGGGCCCCAGAGCTTTGTAGACCTGAGTGTGGAGTTCATAGTGCATCATAAAGTCTTTATAACAGGGCTGCATGAATTGATAAAAAAAATAATAAAAAAAAAGTCAGTAAGGGGATGTTTGCCATGTTTTATTGAATTGTAAACATCTACCTTTGGTAATTTTGGTAATGCTTAAAGACAGGATTCAGTGTTTGGAGAGCTAAACAAAACCTACTGTTTATAAGCTGTTATTGAAAGTGATTTAAACCTACATACTGTATGGATTAAGACTCATTTCATCATGTTTACATTTCACACATTTGATCTTGGTGTCACGCTTTACCCTTCATAGAGTTATACACAATAAGCTCTACATTTGCCTTGAACATAAATATCAGTTATAGCACCTTTATTTAAAAGGAATTAGCTATTAAAGTCAAGATTTGTCAATCTTATAACGTTTTGTTAATCATTTATTCGTAATGTTTACATTACTGCCAAGTAAAATCTTTTTTTTTTCATTTTCCAGAGTCAGAGTCGGTCATGATCTGGTGTCTCTGGAGTACTTAGGGTTAAGGGCCTTGCTCAAGGGCCCAACAGTGGAACTTTGGTGAAGCTCAGGCTTAAACCGTTGCCCGTTTGATCAGTAACTCGGAGCTTTACCTTGATAAGCCCAAGCAGTGTACAGTATTTAGAAATACCCAACACCTACTGTACTGTACTGGATATATAAAGCTCTTTACTCTTTATATCAACTGCAAGCATTTATGAATCTGGTTTATTCCATTTAAGTGGCCTTGTGTAGCTTTTACATATTGACATTATGTCTATTCCATTAATATATATTAAAATGTTAATTCAAATGTTTTTATTATTTTTTTTAACTTGCATATTTTCCTGGAGTAAAAATTCCGTCCTCAATTTAAACGTGTTGATAAACGAGTCGTTGCTTTTCGGTGTATATTAAACCTACACATGCATTTATAAAGGCTTATTGCAACCGCAGTATTATTTTCAGTAGACCTAAACAAATTGTTCATAAAGCTACAGTATGTTAACTCTATATGAAACTCTAGATTCAGCTATAGACATAGACAATTGCGCAATATACACACAGATATACATATATTGTACTGAGGATTGTGTGTTCCGTTGCCAAAACACACAATCCCAACCCAATGGTTAAAGTTTTACAATTGGAAAGTTTTGAAGTGATAAAGTAGATCCAAGAGAGGCAGCGGCCGAAGTTTCAAAAAAGATAAAACTCTGATGTTGTGAAGGTGACAAGTGAAGTGTGGAATAATGCATTTGACACAGAATTGGCTCATTTGCTTCGGCCTCTTCCACCTATATTCTATCCATGTGATTGATTATCTTTATTGATAAAAGCAATTATGCTAATTCGTGCCCGACAGCCACCATTATCCAGATGAGATCAGCTGTTCTAGCACGTTGAACATCTTTAACCTCACCTCCTCTAATTGACCACACTAGCATATCTTTCCATACAGAAGCTGGATTTGATTTCCCATTAATGCGGCCTGAGCGACTCACCGATCACGAGTCGAATCTGACTTAGCTTGCTTATGTTTTATATATATATGTATATATATATATATTTATTTATTTTTTTTTTCATATCCCGTTAAACTCTCCTGGTTGTAGACTACTAGGTGCTAACGCTTAAGGTCAAACGTTGCGGCTGATGAGAAGGTAAATGCGCGAGAGTTTGTAGTTATTAGAGGTCATATGCATAAAACGAAGGACTGAACAAAAGCCATAAGTGGTGTTTTAATACGGAGCGAAGCTAGAAAGCGAATCGATGAGGCCGGATCGACTCGCATCACAGAGCCGAGATCAATCGGCCGACAATAAGGACTCCGCATGAGACATTCGGATGCACTGAAACATGAAACATGCATAAGATATCAGCGCGGAACAACACGCGCATAGATGCAGGCAGCACACACCTACGCACACACAGCAGCCATGGCACTGTTGAGACAGTTCCTGATTGTGGATTAAAGCTATTGCCCTTGTAATGTTTGACCTGAGAGAGTTTCAGGACATTGAGGGATGTAATTGAATCTGGAAGAGTGAGGAATATGATATAAAGCCCAATGTGACTCATGTAGCAAAGCCATATTTCAAAAAAAAAAAAAAAAAAACTTTTTTTTTTTCCTCCACTCCACTTACTAAATGAATGATGGCCATAGAGGGAGCAGGTCAGTTGAGCTAAGGCATTAGTATCATGTTACCCTATTTGCTAGCACTACTTTAGGTCTACATTAAACCCATAACCACTGTCATAAACCGACATTAACATTGATAAAGGCTTTAATGCCGTTAGAACAGATAAAAGCCAAGTTTAAATAAAAAACTTCCACAATATTATCCACCAAAGCGCTTTCTCTGGGGGTTGAGGTCTACTTTATAAAGTGTCCCCTAAGCAGGTATGACCTGTGGTCATAGAGCTACATACATACATCTCCATAGGTACCTTTTATAATGCTACATAATCATTTATAAAGGCTTATTCGCCAACTCTTGAAACCTTCATGACCTTCTATAAAGACTTTACAAAGGTTTATAAAGTTTTAACAGGATAGTGCTTGGAAAACTTCTGTGTATGAGCTGCGTTCATAGAGCTACATAACTCTAATCTACCCAGCGTCCTTTATTTCAACAGCTGTCATAAATACTACTTTTGGGAATACCAGTGTTTGTGCATGACCGATGACCGAGTCTTACACTTACCGTTACTGATTTCAACATGTATGCACTGTCATAATGGTGCATAGTGTTGACATAAGTTGACATAACACCTACAGAGCAGGTCAGCTTAGGAAACTGATGTCATGTTTCAGTATTTGCTAACACTTTGCTACGCTACAACGATCCTACCTTTACAAGACTTGACATAAGCGTATGTAAGCATTCATAATGGTTTATAATGGATAATGAGGTGCAGCCCATCATAGGCATAGGTACACACACACACACACACACACACACTACTGGCAATTAGGAGATGCTAAACAGCCTATAATGCATGTCTTCTGACTGTAGTACATAGCGGAGAACATGGTGAGATTTAAACCCTTACCCCTGGAAAAAAAATCTTTTTGTTGTTTGATTTATTTACTTGAATTGATGGGTCAGTTTGCGTTTCAGAATCGATTCACGCCATTTTGAGCTAGTTAGATAAACTTTCAAACTGTAAATGCTCTAAAATTCTTTAAAAAAAAAAAAAAAAAAAAAACGAAAAACTGTTTCCATCTTCCACACTTTGCTAGTCTGAAGCATGTCGACCATGTTCAAGCATGTTGGGGCGGGGCTATACAGGTAGCTCCGCCCCAACTGTGCTGAGCATGTTCAACATGCTGCCCCGCCCTGATATACTTCACCGTGCAGCAAGAGGCTCCTTGTAGTATCACTTTATTCAATTTTTATGTTTATACATGGATGGTATGTTGGCAATACTGCCACCTACTGGACTGGAGTGTGGTGCAGGGAAAAAGATAAACACTTTGTATAAGACAGTTTTTTTTTAAGTCCTATGTTACACAGCCTATTAGGTATTTAGTAGTTTTTAACAATGCTTGAAATTCTTGAGACAAATCAGACATTAAACTCAATTGAATCAACAAATCGATTAACGTATGTCATTTGTCATGGGAGGACACGGAGACGTTATGGAGCACAACACCCTCCATTGTATTTAGATAAGAAGAGGAGAACCGATACGTTCAGAGATGGCGAGCAGTGTCACCAAATCGTCTTGTGAGATTTCGCAGGAATGTTTTTCTTTTTTCCTTCTTCCTCAAAGTCTCAATAGGAAGAGGCTCAAATTGCACCAATACAATTTATTCACTAAAGCATTTAGTCGAGGTTTAGAATGTCCTTATTCTTTCGCTGCGGGAAAAAAACAACAACAACCTGAATTTTAGAACCCAACCCAAAGTTTTTTTTTTTTTTTCCTTCCAGCCACCCAAAAATACAAAATCTCATTGTTGAAGTAAAGGGCTGATCTGGAATGTTGATCTGTCAAGCGATCCACCAGTTGTGACAACAGCCTCTGGTAAAACTAAGTAAGCATTTCCATCTCCTTAATTCCAGAAAGTCTGAGGTGCTTGTCTAACAAATATTTCAAGAGTACATACGAGAGTACGGGAAAACTTTGCGCTGACTGTATAGACTGTCTGCTCTGTTTACTTTGCTGTAATGAATTCGTGTATATACATTAGAATAACAAATGTACGGCTTTTCAGCTTGAAGCTTTACAGTTGTGGCTTTCAGCTGTATGGTTTGCTTCTGTAATTCGCCGGGATACTGATGTCATGAGATCATTTTATCTACAGCCCTAATCAGCAGCTTGAGCACACAGACATGGCGAGATTTCACTGTGTCCATGCTTTTTTTTTTCTCTTTTTTTTTCTACGATTATAGAAATTTCACCATTCCAATTATTTAGAGTTGACGTTATAGAGCGTACAATGAAAGTCCACTAAGAAACAGGATGCTTTGGTTTGTTTTGTACAATATACTGTTTATCTACTTCAAATGACTCCTATTCATCAAAGTGTTATGATATGATATTTAAGTAAACGAGCAAAGTAGTATAATGTAATTTTACCTAAATGGCATCTTCCTGGCCGGCACGGCGCCTTAGCGGTTATCGCAGTCGGCTTGCACCTCCAGGGTCCGGGTTCGATTCCCACCTCGGGGTCCGTGTGCATGGAGTTTGCATGTGCTTGGTGGGTTTCCTCCGGGTTTCCTTCCACAGTCCAAAAACATATTAGGCTCCCAAATCTGATTGCCCATAGTGTGTGAATGAGTGTGTGTGTGTGTCTTTTATTAGGAGTGGCATATAATATGAATACAATCTTGCTTTTCCCTGTATTTTGGTATTTTTCCGATACCAAAATACATCAATAAAAAGAAAAACCGCTTGCACAGTTACATGCTAAGGTGCAGGTACAGTACGTTATTTGAGCCTGGGGTCAAACAGTACAGAATAATTTATGAGAAAATGAGGAAGAGGGAAACATGCCAAAAACACAAACAAAGAAATATGTTTTGCTCCTATAATAGATGCTCCGGGTTGGGGTGGGTGAGGTGAGATGAGGTGGGGGGGGGGGGGGGGGGCATATATTTATATTTAATGAGTTCCAGTGTGAGATTTGATCTGTCTATTGTCTATATGAGTTTTTTATTTATTATTATTATTTTTAATATTAATATGTAATGATACTGTAATGACTCTGTTTCTAAATGTCATATAGTAAACAGGGTGCGACGTGTTTCTTAACACACTCGTGTTTTTTTTTTCCTATTTCATTTCTCTCTGCCGTCCCTGTACGTTTCATAGTATTGATTAAAAACAACAAGAAAGAAGGTAATTCAATTTGTAGCTTGTGCTGAAATAAGAGAAAATTGAATGTGCAGTGAAAGACAGACATAAATCTAAAAGCTTTAAACTATTAATGCAGCATTAAAGTAGCTCAGTGTAAAGTCTGAACAGAAAACTTTTTTTCTTTCTTGCTTTTTTTTTCCAACCAGGAACGTTGCGTTATTACTATTATTATTATTATTATTATTATTATTATTATTATCATTTTGTTTTCCGCTTACTCACCTTTTATCTACTAATCTATTGTTTATAGCCTCTTAATTTCACCCAGGCATCTGTTTTTCGCTTGTTTTGACATTTGGAAAAGTGTGGAAAGAAAGAGAAGATGGGAGAAAAGCAAACCTCTGCCCTCATTACCGTCGAAAAGAATGAGTCGTCTGATAGCATGCGGCAGATGATGGGGTGAAATCATACTGAACTGATTATTCCATTAGTCTTTTGTCCGACCGCTCATTGTTGCGCTGCTGTGTTCTGTCGTCCCACAATGCTTTGCGGCTTTCGGGCGCCCGGCGCGGCCCTGACAAAAACAGCAGGTGTTCAAATACTAGCGAGCGAAGAGTTTGGAGAGCGAAAGTAAATAAAAGACTCATTTGAATGTGCAAACAGAGCGCGCTGAAACGACCCAGGGAAGTAACATCTTCTCGTTGTCCCTCGCCGACAAAAGTGAAAAGTGATCACAGGCTCGAGTGTTGATCGGCTCAAGCTTTCTCCAAAAAGACTATAGGTTTTTTTTTCTTTTTTTTTCCTTCTCAACCCTGTTTATCTTTTCTCATCCTGCCATTCTGTAGGATCCCCCCCCCCCTAACACCCTCCCCCCCCATCACAACCCAACCAGGACGGTGCTCGAGCACAGCTGCACGGTATGGAAACTAAAAAAATAAAACTGCTTTAAAAGTGTCACAACCCCGCAAAAAAAAAAGTCATCTACTAACACAAGGTGGCGGGTTAATATCCGAATCGGTTCCAAATACATTTTAATTATCTCCACAAAAGAAAGAAAGCTAATACAAATCGGGACAGCGCCATCAGTCCTCCTCCCGAGATTTAACGACATCCGTTATACCAGTGCAATAGACTGATAAGTATAAAGAGCCTTTGTTTTCTCCGGGAATGTAATAGGAATGTAATATCATTTATTTTAAATGGTAATTCTTTCGCTCTCTCTTTCTCACACTCCTCATTTTTCACTAGTCAGAATTCCGTCCTTGAAATGATTTGGTTCATTTCCATGTGTAGATTACAGCCGCACATCATCATTACCATCATTATCATCACATTCGCAGCTCCGAGTCCAGCGTTTAGCTGTCTTCACATTTTCACACAAGGCCTTTTTTTTCCCCCTGTGGAATTCTGGTCCAAGAGTTTCCGTGCCACTTTGGGGGGGGGGGAGAAAGATAAAAGGCTCATGAGACGCACACAATGTAACCATGACAACGCCGTTACCGCTTCTGCGTTCCAGTAGCTAATAACCTAGCTAATTCACCGTTTCATCTTCCTCGATATTAGCTTTAGAGCTTTAGTTAAACTTTGAAATGTCGAATATTTACTGAGTGACAAAGGAAGAAAAAAAGAAAGAAATTAACGATATAAGCCAAGTAAACCAACTTTTTTTTGTCGAGACAGGTCGAGTATATCCGCGCCAGCATAAAAAGAGTCTTGTGCATTTTAATTTAAGTTACTAAATAGTTTTACAACTATTTTGGTTGCACCAATTCGTTTTTGTCGATGAGCCCAGAGTATAAGGGCTGGACTTAAGTCGTTGTCTTAGCACAATGTTTGTTCAGGTTTCAATCTCAGTGTCGGTCTAACCGTTAGCGACGGGAATCACCAGGGATCACCCCATACGATATTCTCGCGATATGACTTATTAATTCACTTCAACCACACAGGATTTGGTTCTGCATGCTAATGTGTGTGTAGATTAGAGCAACACCTATAGGATTATAAAGGAAGTGCAACATTTTACCATCTCAAATGCAAACATACAGTATATACAACAATATTTACATTAAATTTATTTTATTGATTAATTGATTTTGGATCGTCAGTGTGGTGATACACGTTTTTTTTTTCCCCATCATGTGATTTTCTGAACAATTATTAGGATTAGTTAAATAATAATAATAATAATAATAATAATAATAATAAAAAAGTAAAAGATTTTTTTGTTTCTAATGCACGTATGGCTGAGGCTGTGTAAATGTTTGTAATGTTGAACAAGTCGTTTTTTTGATTCATGGCCAAAACTGATTTGTCTACTTTTTTTCTACCTTGACCTGTAAATATGCGTCTACGACCCTATTAAACGTGATGAAAAATCACAATTTTTGGCAATCCTTTTTGCAAAACAACCAACACTGTATATATAAAATGTGTGCTGCTTGTTGATGATATAAATTCTCCATATGAAAGCAGCCTTAAATAGTGCTGTTTGCAATTCTGGCCTTTAATTCTGTTCGGTTTATACCTCCACTGCCAAACATCTTGTACATCCCAAATACATCATGTCACTTTGATTATGTTTTCTGTTACACTTTCAATCTGAGTCTAAACAACACTGTTTGTGTACACTCACAATCCAAGGACGCTCTTTTTCCCGAGCCTGGAATCTCGTACTGTAGGTTGTGCTTGACAGAACGAACGTGAGCAATTAATCATTTGGCTCGAGCTGGTGAGATAATACCGAATCAGACACAAGGAGGAAGATGGGGACCTTTCACACACACGTGTTTGCACTGTCTTCCGGTTCACCGACCATGAAATTGTTTTCATAGCCATCATCCACATGTTTTCAGTTGTAATACAAACCTTGGGTTCCTGCAAAGTCGGCAAAGTGCTTATTCCTTTCCCGTCTCTTCTCTTTATTTGTACGGCTAAATGAAGCTTTGAGCTCGATTGTGCCGTAATAAGTTTTGACACATGTTCTCATTTCGATGTCGAACGAAAAAAAGAAAGAAAGAAAGAAAGAAAGAAAAATATGAGGAACGAGTATAAAACCAGAGAATTCGGTGAGCATTAACTCGACTCTGGGGAGAAATGAGGGAAAGAAAAGATGATTGAAGCAGTGGAAGTCTTTCAGATGAACATATGGTTCCCCTCAGTCTGGATATTTATTCCATACACGTATTACAAGCCGAGAGTGGCTGCTTTGTAGATGGCTTCCAAAAATTGTACAGTGATTGCTTCATTGCTGATGTGATTTCTATTGGCCTCAGAAGTATCCTTAACAAAAATGCCAGCCTGTTCCTCTGCGCTACAGAGTAAATGAATGTTGCGTTTTGGTTCTAATAAAGTTGCATTAGGGAAGCTGAGCAGCTGGTTTCCATCTGGAGCATATTGGGAAAGTATTGACGTGAGGAGTCGGAGGAGTCGGAGGACGAGGAGGAGGAGGCGTGTTGTAGTAGTAGCAGTAGTAGAAGACAGACATATTTCCCTCCACTAGAAGCACTTCGTATTTAATTTTCTACCTCTTGAACTCCAAAGATCTGAGTGAAATCATCCCAGTCATTCCCATAACGACATACCTTTAGTAAAACGTTCACTGTATATACGAGGGATTGGAAACACCAGGTTGTGGTGTTCATCACATCACATCATCATCTGGAGAAGACCAGATTTGCACAAAAGCCAACCTGATGGATCTGGGGCTTGAACCTCCAGCATTGATCACTAACCCAGTGCCTTATCCTCTGAGCTAGACTTCTTCTTTTGGACCATTTGTCTCCATCTAACTCTGTCTACTACCACATCTCTCCTTGTCGCTCCAACCTCCTGCATGTTCTCCCTCACCACATGCAAAAACCTCCTCTTGGACATCCTGTTTTCCTCCTGCCTGGCAGCTTCATCTCTAACATTCTGTTCTCTATATAATCCTCATCCCTCTTCTCCACATGTCCAAACCATCTTAATCTGGCCTCTCTAACTTTGTTCCTAAACCGCCCTACCTGCACTGTCCCTCTAATATACTAATTTCTAATCCTGTCCATTCTTGTCATTCCCAAAGCGTCTTCTGCTCTGCCGCCCGAAGCTCTCCATATGCTGATTCATTATATACAGTGTATGAATATTATACTGCATTTCTTCGGGTCTGTACATGTACTATGCACAATGATATGCATAATGTATAATGATTGTGATGGACACCTGAATGTCACAACCACATGTAAGTGGTTTGGAGTTGAGCCATGAATATAGGAAGCACACAGTTGCATAGAATCTCTTTATATATTCTAGCAATAAACTTCCCTTTCCAGGAACTAAAAGGTCCAAACCTGTTTCAGGATGACAATGCCCCGGTGCACAAAGCAAGCTCCGTGAAAACACAGTGTGCCAAGGTTGAAGTTGAAGAACTTCCATGGCTCTTGTTTGGAAAACAGCCATGCTCCAAAAACCAGTGTCTTCCCAGAGGAGTGGAGGTCAATCAACGATGGGGAAATAAATCAGGAATGGGCGTTCCATCCATCCATCCATCCATTGTATTTATTCCCATTTGTACAACTGTGGTAGGACCTCCGGTCAACATTCAAACATCCATTCACACACTATGAGCAATTTGGGAACGCCAGTTAGTGTAACCTACATGTCTTTGGACTATGGGAGGAAACCAGAATATCCAGAGGAAACACAAAGATCACGAGGAGAGCATGAAAACAGACACAAGGTGGGAATAAAACTCAGACCCTGGAGGTGCTGACCACTACGCCACCGTGCCACCAACGGGATGTTCATCAAGCACATATGGGTGAAGTGTACACACTTTTGTCTGATTAAGGACAATCTGACATGTTTCCATGGAAATGCTCAAATAGGGGATATTAAGAAATGACAAGTTATTATTAAGAGCGTAAGAATAGTGTATTGACATTTAAAATGAAATGTCTGGCATCATGACAGTTTTACAAAATGGTGTGAGAAGATGCTGTCTGGATGTTGAGTAAAAAAAAATATTAAGGAATAATTAAAGCAGTAAAGTTTTTTTTGTTATTTCCTGATACATTATGAAAATAAAACTAGTTTTTGATAGCGGCCTCGTATGGAAGCTTGTGGATCATATTATTATTATGATTATTATTATTATTGTTACTCATTGTTATAGTGAAAGGGAGTGATGGTTTTGCATAGCCTTGAGGCGTTAATTTAATAGCTTCCTGTTAAACCAGTTTTTTTCACATTCAAATTTTTGGGTTATTACCCTTCACCGGCTGAAGGTTCCTGAGAGTTTAATACTTTTTTGTTATGTTTAGACCGAGGCCAATATGCAGCAATCAGAACGAGCGCATTGTTTGAGTGGAGCTGAAAACTCAACATTTAGACATTCATACATCTTCTTTTAGCACTTTACCTTGGTCAGGGTTGTGTTGGATTTGGAGCCAATCCCAGGAACACTGGGTGAAAGCCTGGTACAAGTCCATAGCAGGGAACCATGCGCTCACATAGTCCCGCATGGGCAGTTTAGAATGCGGTTCAGAATGCCGATCCTGCACTTTTGTTGGGCCCAGGCATCAATTTTCAGGGGTCACTTTAAGGCGTGAGCTCATTCGCAGAATGGGGGTCTGAGGTTTCGAGATGTGCCGTTACAAGATTTAAACAACACCGCGCTTAATTAGCGCTAGAGTGCTAACGCCTCAAGAACTGTGAACTGAAGGATCAGCTGAGATTGAGACTCATCAGCCGGGCCATGCTTTTATCTTTTGATTGCATTAAACCATATTTAAAGTTTCAAAGTGCAATCGACAGCCCTGTGCTCTCCTCGGCATCAAGAAACTCCAACCTTCAGATTTGATATGGGATACTGGAGGCGCCTACCTCTGAGCAGAGCGCCGTGCTTGGTACGTAGTGTAAACGTTCATGTCCATACTCACCCTTATAGTTTTGAAAGCAACATTCGGTGTCGTGCCGAACGCCACGCCCACGGTGATGCCTTTTCTTACCCGCATGTTCCTTGAAAGGACACACTGAGGGAGTTTATCGCCTAATCCATGGGCTCTGTGTGAATGACCCAATCCCAAGGAAAGCGCCATATTGAAGGAGCCTTCTCATCACCTTTACATCAGGATGTACAGTATGTCTAGAGACAACAGTCGACCCGCTTAAGCCCAGTGTTGTCAGACAGTAGGATGAAATGGAAGAACCCGGAGGAAACCTATGCAGAACTTCCCGTGGAAAACAAAGAGCAACTCCAGCTCAGTGGTTGTGATGCAGCTTCTTCCGCTCTGCAATCTATGTAAGACTGATGACCCTCCCAAAAAAAGAAACAATCCTAGTCAGCAATCTTACTTGGGTGAGCACAATGCAGTTACTCCAAGAAGTTTATGTTACCTTTAAAGATGAAGCTCGGCGACTATGACATTTCTTTTGTCCAATGAATTTTAGATTTTATTGCACTTGGACATACTGGGCTTAAATTGCTTTTCTTCACAGTAGCAGAGAAATGCTATTACAAGGCTCATTGGCACACTATTCACTCTTTGCATGGTTTTGATGAAAATAGTACAGAGTGTAGATAGTGGGCTTTTTTTTTTTTTTTTTTTTGATAGCAAATGTACTTTGACTAGTGCCGGATCGATGAAAACCATCACTAACCTTACTCAACCCTCACGCTCCTCATCCTCCTCACAGCTCCGTTAAATTATCCTGGCCATTTGAACACAAGCATATTCTCTCCTGAGACCTAAAAAGATAATTTCCTTTCTTTCTTTCAATTCCTGTCTCTCTCTCTTTTTTATTTATTTATTTTATTTAGAATAGATAAAGTATCATTGGAATTAATTGGGTTTAGTCTACCCTGTTTAAGCTACTGGTCAAGGTTAAAGCAGTCACAGTGCTTAATTATGAAAAGTATTAACTTTGACAAGAAACCAGATGAAAAATATTCTTCCAGTAGACAAAATGAATAATAACCTATTATTAATGTTTCTGTAATAACCTACTCATTATAGGCTTTTTTAAAATTTATTTTAGTACGCAGCGATAGCTGCATACCGCCGTCTTATAATACTGTACCTTTCCTACTGAAGACACTCGCAGTTAAAAATAGATCGTAATAAAGAAGCGACGCCAATGCAAATAATATTTTGACATGCAAACTTTTTCCAAGGACACCACGGCACATAGCTGGAAATGTCCTCCGGTGACTTTTGTCAAGGACCCAAACCCGATGTGCTGTATGTTCGAACGGTTTGCTTGACACACGCTTAATGTGTCAAAAGTTTGTGGACACCTTTGCGCATCTATATGGAGCACATGCTGGAACAGGTTTGGGTTAAACCCTGTTGAATTCAGTGAAGGTTAATTGTAACTATATTAACATACAAAGACATACACCAGTTGTGGCAACAGTTTAGAGATGAAGTGTGATCTTCACGATGCTCGTTGTTGCATTGTGTTAATGATGTTTAGAATGGACTGTTTTGTTAGGACTAAGCCAAGCACACTGGTGCTAAGAAATGCATGACTTGTTTACCTTTTAAAGTTGTCTTACTTGAAAAGATACAGAATTTTATCTCTGTACAATGAACCACAGATGACAGGTATGTGTCTCTTAGGTGTGTAAATTAGGTGTGTGACCAGATTGGGCTTCAGACTATTAATTGTATGGCCTTGCACCTCCAGGGTCGAGGTCGAGGGTCGCTAACTGGTGTTCCCAAATTGCCCATAGTGTGTGAGGAAGTGTTGCCCAGAAGTCCTACCTTTTTACGGCTGTAGAAATGGGAATAAATACAATGGCCACCGTTGGACTCCAAGGACTACAGAGATTATATATATATATTTGTGTGGGTGTGTTCACACCCACATACTTGACCCACTTGTCCACTTGTCTCCAGATGCATCCGACCAGCTGCTACAGTGCTTTGGCCACTTGGAGCGATTTTTTAATCCAGAAACTCTCTTGGTTTAACCAGGAACATTCGTTGCCTCCTGCTTTCTTGGCTCACACATGAAATCGCTGGAGATTCGAGAGAGGAAGGAAAAAAAAGAAATGTTTGCACAAGCACGCTCCAAGACCCTCATTCACTTTACAGCTCAATTATTGTGTTTTTGGATTCAGCTTAGTAAAAAAATGTGTAATAGGCAAGGCTAGGGAAGTTAAAGAAAGGAAACATTGACTCTTTTTGACTTCCAATCTTTGTAATTACTTTGCTGATCAGCCGTTTTTCTCTCTCCGTTCTGAAAAACCCCATCCATTTAAAGGGCCATTCGTGAGGCCTATTCATCAGCGTGCTATCAAAAGCTGAAGGCAATTAAGTTGTTATCTGCTTTATCTATGTCCCTTAGCCACTGTAATGGATATGGATGAGATTGAGTAAGACGGTTTCAGGCTGCAAAAATAATCATAAAAAAAAAAAAAAAAAGTGATCTGCTTTCTGACTGCGTGTGTTGGTCTACAGGGTTCGAATCTGCTGACAAATTTTGTGTGCTAAGAGTGTGTTAAGGAGCATACGTACGTCACAGTAACATGCTAATACATCTTAATGCTAAAGAGAGAGAGGCAGCAAACGTGTTTACTGGATGTTTTCAAGGATTCTGATCCAGCAAAACTTTTTCTTTCGGCTTTTTTTTTTTCAGTCAAAATTGATCAAATAAAATTCAACTAAGCAGAAAAGACAATTCACTAAACAACAAAGGATGTGCGATTGGAAGGCTGCACATTTGCGACTCATTTTGCCTCGCTCGGACTTTTTCTACATGAACGTTGAACGTTGAACTGTTTACACGCTGCCTACTCTCGGTTTTATGAGATAATAGAAACCAAGTGGGCAGGGCCGTAACAATGAACTTTTGCCTCTTAATGTCAGTTCTTCTGTTTATGTGGAAGAAAGTTTTCATTAACAAGTACTGAAAAGACTTTCAGTATACACTGATCAGTCCCCGTGCAAGACACCACGGGACACCCCCAGAGGGACAAGGAAAACCCACACAATATCAGGCTTAATGCAAAACATTAAGCCTGATATTGTGTGGGTTTTTCCTTGTCCCTCTGGTGGTGTCCCGTGGTGTCTTGCACGGGGACATTAGCCCTTAGAGACTTTGGGTGCTGTGGGTTTACGAATTGGGGCCTTTGTGGATTGGACTTGTTGCACTGGGTGTTCTGGTGCCTTTCTATCACACCCAGCATTTGACTTTATTTTGTGCGATCAGACACGACAGTTTGCTGATATATAATTGATAATCAATGTTATTCAATTCACTTAGTGAAGGTGTTAATGTTGGGGCTGATCGGTGTAAGCTCTCGCACGGATGGATCATTCTATTGTGTATTGGTGAATCAGGGGGAGGCTTTTCACCTGCCATGTCCCAAATCCATCTGATTGATGCAGGGCATCCTTAGTGCTGATTCCAAGCCTGGATATGGCAAGAGGGTCCCCACTGATGAAGAAAAGTTCTATGTAACACTATATAACTGCATAATGTTAGCACACGTTGGTGATTTTATAACAGAAGTGTCACTTGATTGTTTCAGTAAACAAGGCTTAAAATGAAGAACATTCAAACCTCTAAAAATGTTTATTATCTGCTTTTCTTGGTCAGCTGTAAAAGAAAGGTTGGACATTTTTACAAGCTTTTGGATTAACAGTCTTCGAAGCGACGTGAAACAGTTCTGCATTCTGAGCATTGGCACACACAGTGCTGGAAGAAAATACCTACTGTAGCTGCAGACGCCAAAGAAAAAGAAAACCAGATATTGTTTTTATGTCTTGTTATAGAAATAATAGTTAGCAATTATGTTTGTCTTTTTAGAAATTCTCAAAAGTTGATATGATTCACAGAAGCATCATCGTTGTAGGTAGTCCTACAATTACTGGGGCAGCTCGGGAGGTCGGCGGTTCGGGCCACAGTTCCACCAGGTTGCCGTTGTTGGGGCCGTTGAGCCGTTGAGTCCTCTGTCCTGACCCTGTGCTCTGGCCCCAGTTACACTGGAATAAGCGAAGAAAGGAATTTCACTGTGCAGTAATGTATACGTGACAAATAAAGGCTATGATTAGTAGGTAGCGTCTAGTGTCCCGAAGGTTTTCCTGCCTTCCTCATAGGGTTAAACTCTGAATTAAGCACTTCCCGAAGATACACAAATGAATGTTGGCCAAAATGATCACCACTCGGTAATTCGGCTCCATCTTTCTTTTTGGTGAGAGTTTGGTGAAAATGTTTCAATCTGATCCCAGCGCATGTAAGCGTCTAATCTGAGTGATCGATTGCAACCACTTTATTTAATCGCTGATATTAGCGAGAACCAGAAGAATCAGAAATATCAAGTCTGATTGATTCTGTAGTAGGACAGAGAGGCGAAGCTAATCCCGCAGTCTGTTCCGCAGCGGGCCTGAGTGTGTACGCGCACGCTTCTAATGATTGCGAGGCTGAAGGGTTAGCCCGACGAGAGCCGCGACATTTGGTGTAATTCACCAGAGCGAGAGCTCGCACTTTAGAGCGATGCCGTCGGACGGCCACGAGGTTGAGAGCTAATTAGAGCTTTGAAAGCCTATCAGTGCTGCGTGATTGCTGGCTCTAAACGGGCGCTGTTTGGTATGCTCCGAAAGTTTTCCCCTCCCAGCGAGAGCTCAATAGACGGCAAATTATTTTCAGTTTAATTGCTTGTAGGTGGAGACATGAAATAATAGGCCATATTTGTGTTCAATCCACCACATTTTGTATCACAATGTGGAGGAAAGCACTGTTAGCAGGAGTTAATTAACAAATAGGAGAATTTGCTCTATGCGCTGGTGGCGCGTTCGCAACAGGCAAGCCCGCGAGTACTAACAACAAAGTGCTACATAAATCAAAGTGCTTTGCCTTGCCAAAGCAGAACCCTTGGGAGGTACTGTAGTGCTTAATTAGAATCTAGGAGGATCTTGTTTTAAGTGTTGGCTGATCAAGCTCTTGAATAACAATGACGAATTAGGCCCACCAACCCGCAGCTGTGTGTTTTGGAATGTGGAAAAAAATTATATCTTATTCCTACACCGTTTAGAAAGTAGTATGGGAAAGGCGCCATGCTAAAGGCACTCCCGTTTCGTGTAGATTTGTGGAGGCATATTAAGCTCGGGATCACTGTTACTGGCAGCCGTGCTGCCAAAATTAGTCCAGTGTGTTCGTTTCAAAATTACCCAGATGGGGTTACATAGACTGTATCGATTTTATGAGGCTATTTATGAAAGCTTTCTTTTCACAGTGTAAAATATAGAAACGGGTCTGCCAGGTTTAATTCATGGATTTGGTAAAATGAGAGGAGTATGCTTTTGGTCACGGAGGATCGCTGGATTTTAATACGGACTTGTTAAAAATGGTTTAATGACCTACTTTCATACTGAAAAATCCTGGCTGGCTCTTAGATTTGTCCAGTTTAGGTTTTCCAGTGTCGGACGTATAACCTGCCGATCGTTGCCACCGAACGTCCAAAGATGTTGGAAAAACAGTCCTTGATGGGTCTTTTAAGAGGTCATTAGCTAGTAAATGGTTCTTATCTTGCTAAACAGGTGGGACATGGAACCCTTGTTCCATGTCCCACCCTGCTGGACTGTGGTAGAAATTATAATCATGATTCTTTTGGAAATCCCGATTATTAAAGATTATCATTCATTGACTGTGAAACAGGCATTTATTGAACTTGAAATATAACAACGGAAAAACAAGTAAAAAATAAACGTTATGTAAATGCGACTTAGTGGTGAGCACCGCTGCCTTGAACCTCCAGGGTATAGGGTTTGATTCCTGCCTCGGTATGTACAGTATGTGTGGAGTTTGCATGTTCTTCCTGTGTATGGTGGGTTAATTGGCATTCTTGAACTGCCCGTAGTGTGTGAATGTGTATGTGAAAGGTGACTGGAGGATATATATATATACTGTATATAAACTCCACCAAAACAGTTGGTTGAATCCCTGCCTGCCTGCTAGCTAACAGTGCTAATTGGGCACATGTCCTTTGCTAGGAAAAATGTGATGGCATCTGTTATTTATTTTTGCCTCTGAGAGCTGGATGGGAAAGCGGTTGCATTATCAAGAGAGCCCCCAATCGATGACTATGACGCATGGCTCTTCTTTATCTACCTCCTTGAAGCTAAAGTGTTTTCAAACAGCTGAACTGAATTTAGCTTTCTTGTTGGCCAGTATGTCTCTTGCTAGCAAATCCTGCCGCGCTGCTAAGCTCAAAAATTCGCCACCGTTTTGCTCTTTCGCCTATTCGTCTGTGGTCATCAAACTGCCCGATTGTATGACAGGATGCTAATAGGATTTGCTCGCAGGTGAACTATCTTGCTGTGTAGAATCTTCAGCTGAACTGAGCACGTGTGAGAGAGTCCGGGCTTTTAGGAACTAGCGAGAGCGCATCGCTGTATTTATAACACAGCGAAAACATTATTGTGGAACGGACTGCGGCACAGTGATCTCGATTAATCTCGATTATCGCAATCGTTACAAGCCAATTCAATTAATTGTACAGGCCGGCCTCGTTGCTAGGGGACTACGACTCTGTTGTAGGGTTCTTTGTAGAACCCTTGCAGAGAGCCAACAGAAAGCACATTATTGCTTTAGATTTAGTTCAGAGACAGTGGAATATTTAGAAATCGTATTGATTTGGCTTTGCAGACTCTAAAACTTCAAACTTTTATAAGTTCTTCAGTTTTATCCCCCTTAGGGAATCCTTAAAGGTTCTAAACAGAATGCTACAGCAGTGTTTTTCTATCAGAGATTATTCCAGTTGAACTCAAAAAAGCACACTAAAGGGGTAAAAGCATTCCACATTGCCCCAGGGTTTTTTTTTCTAGTTTGTCCTTCTGGGAGAGCCCTTAGAGGTTATATGTAAAACCCTACACCATAGGGTTTCTTCTTTAAAGAGGTTTGCCAATAGAACCCCATCAGGAATCTAAAACCACTAACAATCACGGCAAAGTCTTTTCTCTGAGTGCACAAGTTTAACATTGATTATGAACCTTTTTTTGGTCTATGCTTCTTCTACCATAACAAAAAAATAAATAAAAAATACAACAAGGTCAATTCTTTCACCCTACATGGATCTTTGCTTTATCCCTTTATGCAGAAGGCTACACTGAAAAGAAAGGGGCTCCCTTTCATAAAAGTTTGTAAGTTGGAAAGTAAGAACTCAACCATCCAAAGACCTGAAGAAAAACTTTTACATTAAAAAAAAAGGTTTTTCAAAGGGGTCTTCGGTTTAATGGAAAGTTACATATAGAGGCCCTGCAAAAAGGGGTACTCCTTTCACAAGTGGTTCCAAGATAACCAGAAGCCTCCAAACCATCCAAAGAACCTCCAGTTTAAAAAAGAGCAGACACTTCCGGAGAAAAAAAGAAAGTTTCCATCTTACATTCTAAATGTTTCTTCAGTTTGTCTCACTGATGGAAAGTTCCATGAAGACAAAATGGTACCCTTTAAGAAAAGCGTAAATTCTGAAGATGTACTGTGGAACTATCCAAATCATCCTAAAGAACCACTGAAGAGTCTTTTTAGATTGTAGGAAGGTTACGTGGAATGGGTTTCCAGGTTTCCAGTTTCAGAAAAGAACCATTTCATTAATGAAAAGGTTCTCTCTTGCACTTCATTTGTCTCTTTGTTGGACAGTTCTACCACCAAAGTTCCACCAAAGTTCTTTCCTCTTTATATTCAATGGTTCTTTAGGTTGGAAGGTTTGGAGTTACCGAGTAGATCCTTTATAGTGTAGAAACCTTTTGGGAACCATTGAGAAGACCTGTTTATAGAATTATTCCTGTTCAATGGTGGCATTCGGTAGAAGGTTGTAAGTTCGAAGCTTCCACCTTTCAACCTTCTACTGAAGGCTGCAGGCTTCAAACTTACAACCTTCTACCGAATGCCACCTTCGAGTAGAAGCTGGTGAGTTCTACTAAACTTTGTGAATTTGATGCTCAGTCCCACCAAGCTGCCAGCGTTTAACTCAATTCACTGTCACGATTCGCTTTGGCTAAAAAGCGCTATCCAGTGTATTAGCATGCAATCATAACGCCATGCTAACGACAGAGCGTCTCATGATCAAAGTTACAGTGACGGGGATGACTGACACTTGTGAGAGTTGCGTAGCGTACAGTGGTGCAGATGTGCCTCAGACGGGCATATGGACTGCCTGTCTCGTTTGGCACCACAAACAGCCATCTGGCCCTAATTATCCCTTAAACACGCTTTGTTATACATGACAACTCTGATCTGACAGCATCTCCACCAGCGTGTGAAACGCAGTGCCTCTGGCGAGAGAGCGGAATAACAGATTAGAAGGCGTCAGTCACACAGAGTTTGATTTGAATATCACTGGATGAATGCGAGAACAGACCGAAGTAAAGGCTCACTTGATCTTTGGCTCTGTCGATTTTCCGATATTAACCGGGTGCGAGTTTTACGCGAACCTTTTATAAAAGAGAATCATGACACCTTTTAGAAGGTTCAGAGGAATCGAGAATGTAAATCCAAAGGCAAATTTCCAGAAGGTCATTAGGTACAGTGAGTCATAGAAAGTGAAATTTATGAGTTGGCAGGATGTACAGAGGAGTGCAAAAGTTTGCGCACCCTTCCCGAGTCTTTAGTCTTTCTTTTAAAGTGTGTGCTGATTTTTTGACTATTTTTAGATTTGCCACTTACAGTGTCCTTCTTTACCCCCGAGTGATGCAAACCTTTGCACTGACCTGCGCATAATGATACTTTTTAGCATAGGCTTTTTGCATGTCACCTTGAAAGCATGCTGTATTCAGAGTGTCGAGGGGTCAAGGTTATTGTAATTGTTCGGGATCAGTGCCACTCTTGAAGTGTGATTTCTTCATTATTTTCCATTATGACTTTATATCTTGACGATGAATGCTTCCAAATTGGATACAATGTTTAAAATAAGGATCAAAGGTTAGGATATGAGGCGGTGCCAGCTTTGCTTGCCATCTTTCCTTACAGCTTCTCTTATATGAGCTTGAAAATCGGATCACATCGTCATTGTTAGTCTGAATTCATGCCATTGTCTCAGGAGATCAGCTTCTCAGAAACACAGCAACTCCATCAAAGCCCTGATGCCTTTAAATGAAGTGAACGATGAGATAAAGTCTCTCTCTCTGTGTTTGCTCTGGTGATGGAATGGCAGAGAAATACCTCTCCATTTACCAGCCTGATGGTCTGTCATACCGCTTTCTCCTATGGGCCTGACTTGCTCTTTTATTATCCGTAATTGTCGGAGTGATTTGTCGGAGTGATTTGTTGCCAGGTTGAGGCTTTATGCAGACCCGAGCTTTCTGCACCTACACGCTGGAGCGCTGCAGATGTCGTCTCTGCGAAAGAGAGCTAGGGAAAAAAAAAACAGGTCAAAGGCAGCAGCCTAATGAAGACAGATGACTGGAGAGATCTGTGCTGGTACACGTGTTGGAGATGGCGCTCAGCAATTGGCGAGATTTCTGGAGTGTGTTTACTGCTGTTTATTTTGGCGGGGTACACTTGTTTTCCCTTTTGGCTCCCAGGTCAGGAATTAAACATGGTGGAAGACTGAGATGAACACCTCGGGATAGGTTGAGGGCTGGGAGGTGATGAAAATTTTAGTCAGAACCTCTAATTTAAATAAGCTTGCTGTTTTCATTTATTTATGTGTTTATTTATTGATTTATTTACACACCACGTGACTCCGCCCCGTCTGGTTTGCGACATGGAAGATAACTCTTTTATTGGGAAAAATATACTTATAACAGTTGGGAATATTTACATCACAGTACAGTACAGTACAGTACAGGACCAGTCAGTGAACTTTGAGGGCAAAAAAATCACAAACTAATCATTCAATAACCAGAAATGATGTAAAATTTTCAATTAATCATTACTGTATATTGATTTAAGGTCCAGCGCTTGGTATATGATTGTAATATTGGGCAACAGAAGAACAAGGTGGCAGTGGACTATTAGTGCATCACGAAGCATTGTGAAGTACAATATGAAAGCGTAAGTGCTGTTGTTTTCTCTGTAGAATAAAATAACTTCTACAGATACAACACAGAAGGAAGTTTCGGTTGTTCAATCACATCACAGACATTCTGAACGAAAGAGGTGTGTGACGCGAGATAGACGTGCCGTGTGAAGGACGCGGTTGTGTCCGACCGGATCTGCAACCGGAATTCTAAACCCCGCTAGAAACGTAAGAACTTGACTTGTATGTAGTCGGACGTTGCAGGAATGGATGTTAATCGGCATAAAGGCTTCAAATAATTTGTGTAATTCGTGTATTTTCAGTGCTCCGTTTGCATCATTCATACAATATTATCTCGTTGTTTAGATAACAACGAGATAATAGCACGGTTAGCACGGTCTCCTCGCACCTCCAGGGTGCAGGTTCGGTTCCCACCTCAGGTCTGCTGTGCGCATGGAGTTTGCATGTTCTCCCAGCGGCTGTTGGGTTTCCTCTGGGTACTCCTCCGGTTTCCTCCCACAGTTGAATGGTTTTACCTAAATTGTTTTGGGTTGATTCACTCAGATTAAAGATGATGCAACAAAGTACAGTACATTGAGATGTGTCCGTTGTAACGTGCAAGCTTTGTTTTTGCGTTGAATCTAATCCAAATCGGAACGATCCCGAGTTTGGTTCAGAAGGAGCGCGTTCAGTATGCTGTGGAGAATTCCGAAACAAATCAAATCAGCTCCATTTTGTGATTCAGGCTTCTTCCTTATGGAAAAATTGCTTCTGAAGCCAATTGAATCAAAAGCAATAAATTGTGAGTCGAATCAATTCAGTGTCAGCCCGGAGATTTATAACTGTACGTTAAATTTCATTTAATGTTAATGAATAGTGGTGAAAAAGCGAAAGGGAAACAAAACGAATACAGTTCGGATTAATGTCAAACCCCGGGATGGAAATGATCGACATGGACGTTACAGGCGAATGTACTGGTATATTTAGCGTAATCCTCTCCATCATGGATCCACCACACACTTCTGCTTATCGTTTTAACGGCGTCTCTATAGAAAAGAAAGAAAGAAGAAAAAAAATGTGTGTGTTTTGTTCTTGTAATAACAGTGTTCTTGTTTAAACTAGAGTTTTCAATATCTCGCTGAAGCGGAATAGAAAAAACCAGCATACGAAACTTGTATCTTTCCGTCGTCGTCCTGCGTTGGCCTTAGGAATAATTTTACACTGCAACTGAATGAATCCTTAGTGCGCCTTTGTTCCACGGCTCTCTGAAATGTCACCGTGATGACGAGAAATGAATGGCGAAGATTAGGTATCATAATTTCACCCCGCCTTCCCGTGCTATCATAATCTCTCTGTTCTTTTGAAAGCGAAATGTTTAAGACGACAGTTCAGGTTTAAATGTAACGCAGGGAAATAAATGAACACGGCACTCGAAACAGATTACTCTTGTCAGCGAAGAGAAACAAACTGATGCAAAAAAAAAAAAAAGCGATGCTGTCAAGCTAGGCTGGGTGTTTTTTTTTTTTTGTTTTTTTTTACGTATTTTCGCAGCAAGGTTGTCAGTCTGAATAGGGAGTAATTGATACGTGTTTGATACGTGAGCGCGTTCGAGTCGAGTAGCTGCACCTGTCGTTCCGCGTGGAAAGCCTTCGAGTTGTAGCTTAACATGAATCTGAAACCGGCGCCTTAATGTGTAAAAGACAGTCTTCATTATGTTTCCCAGATGTGAAAAAGGGGGAAAAAATGTGTGTATGGTGGAAATGGCGGCACGATGGATTAGTAATTAGCACCGTCGCCTCGCACCTCCAGGGTCCGGGTTCGATTCCCACCTCGGGGTCTGTGTGCATGGAGTTTTCATGTTTCCTCCCACAGTCCAAAGACATGCAGATTAGGCTAACTGGCGTTCCCACGTTGCCTGTAGTGTGTGAATGAGTGTGTGATGGTTGACCGCAGGACCCATCACGGTTGTAAAATAGGAATAAATACAATGGTCACCACGGTCCCGAGTTGGCCACCAATGGACTCCATTGCCTAGTTGGACTACAGAGGTTCCTTGATGGATGGATGGTACTGTAGAAATAGTTAGAATAGGTAGAATATTTAGATTGAGATTGAAGGTTTGTCCTAGATCAATCCCCCCCCCCCCCCCCAAAAAAAAAGCAAGCACGCACATTCCTACAATTTACTCTAATTAGCTCCAGTCACACTGCTAATCTCCCTCCGACCTGTTGATCTCTTCATTTTCTGAGTTCCTGGCCATCGTGCCGTTTTCACCAGGCTCTCCTGTCAGGATCGCCAACGCTACATGGACACAAATTGGAATGTGGCACAGGCCTGGGAAGGAAGCCAAGATTTAAATTAGACAATAACCTTTGCCCTGTCAGCCTCCACCCCCCTCTCTCTTTAGCTTCCTCTCCGCAGCTGTAGGCTGATCCATTTGTTTAATACACTAAAGCCGTGGCAGAATAATGGACTGATATATGAATCAGCTCTTAGCAGTTTGTATTGCGCAGATTTATAGAGACTCGGCACCTGGCTCTGCACCGTGCCGGGCTCTAGGCTTATCGCAAGGGCAATAAAAGAAAACAGCTAGGATCACTCGGATAACTGCCCTATTCTGTTCAGGGTATGGAAAGGGGGAAAAAAAAACAAGGAATATTTGTCTCTTGCTTTGAACCAGAATGTTATAAAAAAAAATAGTAGTGCATAAAATGGCTTTCACATGTCTAAACGACGCTTGTAATGCTTTTATTCATGGTTCTTGGCTGGCTAGTTCCGTTTAAAGGGATATAAAGACATCAATATACTGTTGAACTCGCTTAACGTAATTAGCTCCACCGTAGCTACCGTAAAGATTCTGTTGTCGCTTCGGAATTATATGTAAATTACTAAATGATAAAAGTTGAAGTTTAAGTGAAGAAGCATGACTTGACATATGTTTTCATCTTATCATGAAGCGCGTTTGTCCTGAATCGTGCAGTTTTGAGACTGGAGACTCCTTCCCCAAATAACAGTTCCTTAGTGAAAGTGGACCATTTTCTGTTTTTTTTTTTTTTTTTTAATGGTTGTTATGAGCCTTGGGGTATTAGAATATATCGAGGTACCACTGCACAAGTCCATGTATAAACGGTTGCTATAGAAACGATGAAGATGATAAATGTGACGTTGTGAGGACCTTTTTTTGTTCCCTTGCTTGAAAATGCTTTTTTTTTGTTGTTGTTGCTTTTATCTGAAAAACATATTTATTTTGGATTCCTCATGTGAAGATTAATGTTAAGGTTAATACCATTTGTGTTGCATTACCCAGGGTTCCTATTACTGTTCATTGCTTTTGTGTGTGTGTTTTACCTCTTTGTGAGGACCAAGTGTTCCTCTAATGATCACAATACCCAGGAAAGTTGACCTTTTGTAATTTTTATTACCTTGGCTACCTATTACCATTCACTGCTTCTGTGTATGCATGTACATGTGTGTGTGTGTGTGTGTGTGCGTGTGTGTGTGTGTGCACCATTATGTGAAGCAGCTCCAGTGTTCCTGCAGGCCTGAGCCCTGTTGTGGCAGAGGTCCAATAGCTCTACACAGCCCCAGATGAAAACTGAGATTCATTGGAGTGTAAGCATCATGTTCAAGGCAATACTGGCGAGCCGAGCTCTGTGTGTGTGTGTGTGTGTGTGTGTGTGTGTGCAGCAGTAGGAGACGGAGAGCACAAGGAGCTAATGGGCATTCTCATTAATCCGAGGTGTTTAGACATGACAAAATGGCCTCGCTGCTAGAAACAGGTCTATTACACCAGAGCAACAGATGCTGAGGCAGCGGGTGGCAGCTCATGTCATCGCACCCATTTTGGCCTGCCGCTTCTGCCAGTGCCTTCTCTCGCATTGTTTCCATCAGCAGCTTTCACTGTGAGGATGTAATGAATCACAAATGCGAGCCGCTCTGGATTAGGTGTTTACTCCATTTTGCAAGCTGTTTAAGTGTTTGATGAGGTTTATTAATAATATAATACTACTACTAATAATAACTGACCTTACAATTTCACTTTATTTCATTTTACTTTATATATAATAGGATGGTGCTGGTATGTTAACATGAAAGTTATATACTTCGAGCAACGTTAAGCTGCCTGGGAATGTGGAAATAGTTTAGAGTGTGCCACCTGTAGGACTAATAGAGAAACTGCAACATTTATCCACCTCAAATTCATAGATAATATATAAATGTTCAATAATAATAATAATATTATTATTATTATTATTTCGACGCCATTGTGGCGATACATGAATCAGCACACTAAAGAATAGCGACTCGTAACTGAGTAGAGATTTTCCGCCGTCTTTAGTACCTTTTATTTCAATTTGGGATGGTGGATTCAAAAACCCTTCTAGGGATGCGAAAAACCAGGAACCACCTGAAACGATGTTTGAGCGAGAACCCCAGAGTAATGAAGACGTCTTTTGACTCTACGTCCAGCCAGATTCAACAGGTTTTGAAAACTAAACTTAGACTTCATACTAAATATTGATTGTTGAATATCCTATTGACTCTTTTATTTATTTTTTTTAAGTTGAGAATATCAATTCAACTTTACTTTTGTCTTAATACTTTCGGCCATCACTGTAGTAGTCAGAGTTAAAGCTATAACTTGTAGTTTTTACCGACATGGTACAGTATAGTCTTTAAGACAGACAAGTGACAAGCCGATAACTTTTTTTTTGTATGTGACATAAAATTCATGGGAGAATAAAAAAATAAGTGTCAATAAAAGGAGCTGTATAAGGCAGCTGTATTTTATTTTATTATTATTATTATTTTTTTTTTTGCTGAAAATTTTACACAACAATACTGATTTTACTGAGAGGCGATACGGTTCATGTATCATAAAAAGTATCACCATATAACCTTTTTGGTGAAATTGCTATAATCCTGTACATACAGTACCCCTTTTCACATTTTTAACCATTTTTCACTAGACAGTTTAGCCTGAAAACACACACACACACACACACACACACACACACACACACACACACACACACACACACACACACACAATTAGTGGCGAGGTTCAGGTGTGATTTTTATTACCCGGATATGTTTTACATCACACACCCATGCCAGGAAAAAGACAGAACAATCTCTGGTTTCATCTTGCAAGTGTCCAGTTATCTAAACTGACTTAAGCAAATATGTTTCACACCTGATGACTGAATTACTGAACAAAGAGCTTATTATAGCACTTATTATAATAAGACTTACAGTAGAAGGTCAGGTTGATAACATCACACAAATACAAACTAAGCTACTGTGTTGTTGGAGAGCCGGGCTCATTTAAGTGCACTGAATAAAAAGAACAAAACAAATATGTAACGACTCGGACAAAAAAATTTACACACACTTATATACATGTATTATAGATAGATAGCTAGATAGATACTATATATATAATGTGTTATGTAATATAATATTTTTATACACATAATATTTTATATATCAATATATAACATGTAGCAATAAATTTAGTGTGTATATATATATATATATATATATATATATATATATATATATATATATATATATATACACACACACATGCATTTTTTATTTATTTTTTTTCCTGTAGTGTATATACATCTTTTTGAATGACTCTATATAGATCAAATAAATAAAATTTAAGTAAGATTGAATTTGTTATATTTCTACTTAAAAGCAGTTATGACTTTGTGTAAGTTAAAAAAATCTATCTTTGCAATAAAGCTAAAATTTGATTTATTGTTGAACGATAAAAAATTCATAAAAATCAGGATAATAATCTATTTACTTAATTTTTTTAAAATTCTTCTTAAAAAAGAATTATATAATACTGTACAGTATATTTTAACTTCAACTTTAACTTAGATTCTTCATTTCTATAACCTTCACAAGATTTTTGTAGCATAAATGTACATGCTTATAACCATATTATATTATATATTATATTATAACCATAAAAATATTAAATCATCATAAAAATAAATAAAGATTTTTTTAAATACTGTTTATAAATTCAACGACAATGTTTTTCTTAGTAGGGAAATTCTTAAGGAAATGAAACAAGATATGTAGGACAAGTATGAAGTGCATTTTTATTTATTTATTTAGAAGTCTAAAACAGATGATATTATTATTCGTTATGTGCTTTGATTATCGGAGGAATGAAACACTTCAGGGCATGCTGTTACAGGAAAATAATCAACTCCTGGTGGGTAAGAGGAAGTTCGTGTTATATCACCAGAGCACGGGTGATTAATTTCCTAAATAAGTTCACATCCTGAAGAGTTGTTTTTCCTTATAGATACAGTAGATCCACGAGCTCAAGTTAAAGTTTAATGTGAAGAACTCTGAATTATTGAAGAATTAAGTCACTTGGTTTAAAACTCGTAATATAACTGTACCGTGGTACTCTATAAATCTCTTCAAAGTACGTACAGAGTATATTGTGTGTGTGTGTGTGTGTGTGTGTGGGGGGGGGGGCGTCGAAGAGATCAGAGCTGCTTTTAATTGGACTGTCAAGGGTTAAAGTGGTCCCTTTGTGAAGTGAAAGCAGATTAAGGGGAAAGAGAGACGGGTGAGAGAACTGAAATGGCTTTGAATGAAACTGTCGACTCCGGCATGCAGGTTTATGATAACATCAGCTCTTAGCTTTCTGCTTATCACATGTTTTAACTTAGTCTCTCTCTCTCTCTCTCTCATCGCTTCTGTCGCTCTTCAGGCCATTTCCACTGTTTAGTTTTAGTCATGGGTTTGTTTGGTTTGAAAAGCGATAGAGAAAGAAAGAGATGGAGAGTGAGTGCAGTCTGTTATAAGTAGTCTCTCCCTCTCTCTCCCTCTCTCTCTCTTTCTCTCTCTGGCTGAGTTTAGGGTCAGCATGTAATGATTCGAACTCTAAACTGAGTTTTAGCGATCGATTCCTCCTGTGGATCAAAACAGCCCAGCTTTCGCTCTCCTTCTGAGCTTACAGATGTACCACTGTGATGGGGTGCATATATGTGTGTGTGTGTGTGTGTGGGGGTGGGTGGGTGCGCGCGCATGTGTGTGTGTGTGTGTGTGTGTGTGTGTGTGTGCATGTTGCGACTGCCTGCTGCTTGTGAATAGCCCCTGTGATCTGTTATGGCCAGGAGCACATGCTCAGGGCTGCATTGGTTTGTAAATGAGAGTACATTTAGTGCGGAGAGAGAGCGTCGAAATCAAAGACAACCCCCACCGAGTCTGTCCTTTTTTTTTTTTTTTACCCATAATGCCACTGCGTCTACCTCCAGCCTGAGCAGGGAGAGGCCTCCAGTTGGCCGTCTGCCAAATGTGAAGAGCGGATAATAAAACAAACGGTTAAGTGAGTGAGTGAGTGAAGACGTGAGTCAGTTAATGGACACGTGAGTGACTGAGTGATTGAGCGTCCAACCAAGTGTTCGAAACTCTTTCTCCAACATCACATCTCAAACACCATTATATTTTCAAGATAGTTTCAAATTTGTCATTCGCACAAATTCCACACATTAGTTCTGCCTCAATTCATTATTTCTAGCTTCTTTTTCCCATTTTGCGGAGCCGGGAGCGAGCGCCTTCTGCAGCTCCGTATCATTTACACCTGCGCGGCTTTACGTCTTCCTGAGACGGTGACCCGGAATACTGGATAAGGAATGACCTTTGAACAGGGGTCGCTCTGTGGTCCCAGTTTCAGACCCCAACACCACCACCAAATTGCCACTGCTGGGCCCCTGAGCGAGGCCCCTTAATCCTCAGCTGCTCAGATGTATAATGAGATACAAATGTAAGTCTCTCTGAATAAGGCTGTGTTTAAACTTAAAATCATCTTAAAAACAGTATTTTGAGCAGAATTTGTAGGCTGTAGGTCAAACTTTATCTTTATATTAGCAACACAACAGTACATTTGGATACTTGCGAGATTAATTCATGATGTTACTAGATTTCCTGGTCATTCTTCAAATCTATTTGAGAGCTTCTTCTTTCTTCATATTTAATTATTAATTATTATTATTAATTATTATTATTATTATTATTATTATTATTATTATTATGTAGGTTATATTAAAGAAATGGAAACATATGTTTCCAAAATTCGATACAATTTTAAAAATGGTTGTATATACTGTATGTACTAATCTCAGCAGCGACCTCATTTCCCCTCTCGTCCTTTCCAACCGCTCAGCATCCAGCATCACTAATCACCACCCAGATCATCATCTGTCATCATCATCTGCACCTGTTTCATACTGGTTCATGCCTTAAGTTAGATGTTTTTTATGCGTGAATGATGCATTGGTCACTGGATCTCTGAAACTGTTCATGTTCAGGGACCGGACTGAAAACGAGAGCCTCTTCCTTAGGACTGGATTAAAATGCAAGGACGTCTGGCTCAAATATGAAGAAAAATGAAGGGTGGTTCAAGATTTCTATACAGTATTGAATGCACTTTCAACATACGAGGTGGTGGCGGTTGTGTTAAAGCTGAAAGATCGGCCGTGTTTAGGGGTTAATTCCAAACAGCTTCTTTTTAAAAATTTTTCCTTTTCATCTTGCGGAGACATTTTCTGTATTCATCTGTAACAGGAGTATATGAGATAATATTGAAAAGTGTTGCGCTAGATCAAGACATCACATCAAAATGTTATTTCCAAGTAAAGAAACAGGTGAAAAATACAAAACACTACGGTGTTATCAGATTGTCCGGTTATCATACCCCCGAATATTTCGCCCTTTCCACCAATAGAGTAGAATGCAATATTGTTTGTGCCCGAGGGGTTACAAATAATTTGATGTGTGATAATAGATGCCAGGCATTTTATTTCCCCACAGACATCCGCACATAAGAATATTTCTGTGTTAAGGTTATGAAATGGTGTTCAGAAGAGGAATAAAGCAGGATATGGAAGTATTATCGCCAACAAAGCAGGATAAACAAAGCAGGACAAAAACAGATCGTGTAATGTAATGGCTGTTAATACGGCCTTATTATTGCTGTTCGGGACTGTCACCATGTATTACACTGTAAATGATCGTGTTATCTGCAGTAATATTTGCGATATGGTTTATTCATTCAGCTGTGTGGGAAATCGTTATATGTGCAATGCTCAGTCCAACGCCTGAAGCCAGCTTATAATATGTTTTCCTTTTCCAGCCTCAAATGTTTTTCTAGGCGTTTAATATCTAATCTGTGGCCTGAGCTCCGGCATACGGTTATTTCTCCGTCTTTATTCTCCTGTCCATCTCCGAGGACTGATTTGTTCAGCCATTATTCCGTTTAGGGGCGTGTTTCATTCTTGTTACTGTGCACTAGCGATGTACTCTACATGCCCTCCTTGTTCAATTAATTACAGAGGCCTCATTGTCTGATCTGACCCACTTCCCTCCTTTCTTTCCCGTCATTATTTTTCTCCCTCGTCAGGGCTAATGTGGCTTGGCGTCCATCTTGCTGTCCCCCTGCTGGGGACATGTCAGGCTTTGCACACTAAACACTCGTCTCTCTCTCTCTCTTTCTTTTCTTTTTCTTTGCTTTTTCTTTTTTTTTTCTTTTTCTTTTTTTTTTTGGACTATGACAATTATTTTTTTGGTTCAATATAAAATGAAATCGGTAACAACTTTTATTTAAAACATTGTAGGTATTTCAACACCATGTTGTATACACACTAACAAATTCTAGGCTAGCGTCTAGGGATGGGCATTATAGGCAAAACTCATTGAAATTTTTCAAGATCTTATTTGAAAAATATTCAAATAAAATTGAACCTTAACCTAGTCACACTGTGGAGTAAAAAAAGTAGGGAAACCTACATCCTGCTGATTCAGCTAAAATTGCAACTTGTGACGTAGCTTATCAAAATCGCGCGATTTAAACAGCTGCAACAACTGCTAATAAATTATCCTATCTCACAGAAGCGCACAATATCTCAGTAACTTCAAATAGCTTAGTAACCTACAGTTCGAGAATCGCAGGAACTTGCAGAATTATGATAACTTACACAATCACAATCACTTACAGGGCGGCACCTCCAGAGTCTGGGTTCGATTCCCTGAACACAGGATAAAGCGGTATAGGCGATGAGTCAGTGAGTGAGAATTACTTCCAGTCTTGCAGTAACTTACAAAATCACAATAACTTCAAGTGTCACACTAACTTAGATTTCGACAATAACTTACAGTATTGCAGTAACCTACGGTGTATTCTCACAGTAACTTTTGTAGTTACCATATCTCAGTAATGTACAGTGTCACAATAACTTGCTGTATTGCAGTAACAGTCGCACAATAACTTGGTCTTAAAGTAACTTCCTGAAAAAAAATCTCATGCCAACATTGTTCTTCACATACGCACCCATGTTCAGTGTACATGCAGTGAAATGCTTATCTCAGTAACATACAGTCTCACAATAACTTACAGTATTTCATTAACTTATAATTAATTTATAGTCTCACAATAGCTTTAGCGATCGCTAGATAGCAATAGCTACAACAGGTTGGTAGCACCCTACTGTCTCACCGTAAGTTACAGAACCGCAATAACTTGTATTACTAAGTATTGTAGTGACTTAAAATATTGCAGATACATACGGTATAGTCAGTAACTCACATTAGCTTGTGGTATTGCAGGGACGTACATTCACGCAATCTTACGGGATCTCAACAACTCATATTTAATTAACAATCTCACTTAAATGTAGAGTATGACAATAACTCGCACTCGCGCAGTACCCGAGAGTGTAGCAGTGACTCGAAAGTGTAGCAGTGACTCGGACTCACGCAGTATCCCAGAGTGTAGCGGTGACTCGAGAGTGTAGCGGTGACTCGAGAGTGTAGCGGTGACTCGAGAGTGTAGCGGTGACTCGAGAGTGTAGCGGTGACTCTGAGAGTGTAGCGGTGACTCGGAGAGTGTAGCGGTGTCTCGGAGAGTGTAGCGGTGACTCTGAGAGTGTAGCGGTGACTCTGAGAGTGTAGCGGTGACTCGGAGAGTGTAGCAGTGACTCTGACTCGTGCAATAGTAAGTAAACTGCACTATTATATTTAACTTTTCACCAGCAGCTGGTCATCTGACTGCATTAACTACAGGTTGCAATGTTTGTTTCAGGTTTAATATTCATAAATATTACAAGTGTGTGTGTGTGTGTGTGTGTGTGTGTGTCCATCCATCCAGGGCAGTGACAGTTTAAGCACATATGTGCCTGGATATACACACATTTGCATTGACACAGACACACTGTTTGTCTCTCTCTCTCTCTCTCTCTCTCTCTCTCTCTCTCACACACACACACACACACACACACACACACACACACACACACACACACACACACACACACACACAACTTACTGTGTCAGTGTTGCAGCTGCACTTTTCATGCTTTCCATGCACTTCCCCCACCATCTCCCCACAATGCACTGCAGTCTCTCTCTCTCTCTCTCTCTCTCTCACACACTCACTCACACACTCACACACACACACACACACACACTCACACACACTCACACACACACACACACACACACACACACACACACACACACACACACACACACACACACACACACTTTTCCATATTCTTCATTATCCCTTTTCATGCACTACGAGAAGTTCCTTCTTGAGTCTGTAAGACAGGGTCCTAAACCTTCATACATACACACACACACACACACACACACCCCTGCACGTTTTTGGAGTATTGCACCACTTTAATAATAACAGAGTACTGAAAGAGAGCGAGAGAGATGGAATAAGTGATTCAGTGAGCGCCTGATAAAGAGGGTCATTCATTCTCTCTGCTGTTTTGGACAGATGTTGAGCTGATTGTCGAGGTTCTTGTGTCTGTTTTTGTGATCCGGTACCGTGTCAGGTGATCAGCCGGAGCCACCTGCTCTACCAGATGCTTTGGATGAGTGTGTGTGTGTGTGTGTGTGTGTGTGTGTGTGTGTGTGTGTGTGTGTGTGTGTGTGAGTGTTTTGCAGTTTGCTGCAGTATTTTTACCTTAACATTTAAGCTTATTCTCTCTCTCTCTTTCTGTGTGTGTATATGTGTGTGTGTGTGTGTGTGTGTGTGTGTCTCTCTCTCTCACGTTCTCTCTCCAGGGCATAGACTAATTAATGGATACCATTCACAGTTGATTAGCTACAGTTCCTTCGGTAATTACATTCGCATACTAACCACCACTCAGAAGAAAAGAAGCTATAACAAGGTAGCTGAAAAGAAAAAAGAAAAAAAAAACGCGAATGAAAGCTCTTCTCTTTCGCTTCTGATCTTAATTTTCTTTCTGCTATTGTTTGTCCAGTATAAAAAGATAAGACTGCTGGAGAAGGTGGAGGAGGAGGATTGTGGGAATTGTGTCTCGTGCCCTGTGTAGATTCTTTCCCCAGACTATGTGTGTGTTTAGAAGTGCGCGTGTTTGCCGTTCGGGCCTCTCCAGCTGCCACCCCGTAATTCTTCATGATGTTGTTGCATTGTTCTTACCTGTCAGAGTGACGGCCGCTACAGCGAAATAAAAAACGATATCTTAACAAGTGGAGATGAATGCGGGCCATAAATCTAATCTTTTCGCAGGAGATTAGCGCACCTGGCACACGCTGGCAATTTCTCTATGATTCATCGCGAGTAATTTTATCGCGTAATTGCCGCACCGACTGATAATTCTGCATCCTGCGCAGAACGTGAACGTTTCTTTTGAATATTGTAGGCGAAGATGTGATCGTAACAAGCCAGATTAAGAAAAGACAAATCTGAAATGTTGACTTGCACATGGATAAATAAATATATTTAGTTTAAATCTGCTCTCATCAAGGGGTCGCCACGGACGACTGTATGATCCGCGCTCCTGGCACAGGTTTTTTTTTTATGCCCTTCCTGGTGCAACCCTCCCATTTTT
>JAAGKR010000378.1:2500-27500 GCA_011419295.1 Clarias macrocephalus
TTAAATTACGGGGGGAAAAAATTCACAATTTGAGAGACCACTGGCAGCATTGGAAAATCCATCCAGAGATAAATCGGCTCCTTTGTTTGATCTCAGAGGACCTGGAGTCTGTTCCAGGGAGTTTACGAAACAAGGCGGGGTACAGCCGGGGTGGGGTGCCAAACCCAAAACAAGCCACAGGCACACACTCACACACCTAATCATCCTGTACATCACGGGCAATTTGGAAACACCACGTGGCCTACAATGAAGGTCTCTAGACTTTTGGAAGAAACCAGAGTACCCAGAGGAAGCCCTCCAAGCAAAGGGAGAACATGCAAACCACAAACAAACACCCAGACCGGAGGAGAGATGTGAACTTCCACTGTACCGCTGCACTGGACAATACAACTCTTGAGTACTTATACATATTTTTTTTTGGCATACGTAAACTTACTTGGGCACCAATGAATTGAATGAATTTACTCCTTACATTTCATTGTAGACCTTCAAGCTACTCATTACGAATCTTCATCTCTTATCTAGCCAATGACTGAGGACTACCGTTATCTGAACAGGCCCAGTTTAGCTTCAATTTCCTGAGTGTATAAAAGACACACTCATCATATTATCAAGCGTGAGCAATACATGGTACACAGTGTGATTAGTTCTAAACCTAAGCAGTGTGTCTGGGAATGTGTAATGCACTGGACAGCAGTATTACATTTCAAGATGCGCCCGTAGTCCTACTGCAATAAAATGCATCAATATGCTGGTGTAAACAGATTTCTATAAAATTCTTTTGCCTCCCTAGAAATCTTGAACTTCATCTAATTTAAGATGACCTGGCTTATAGCCCAAAAAGTATGCCTCTGTGTGTGTGTGTGTGTGTGTGTGTGTGTGTGTGTGTGTGTGTGTGTGTGTGTGTGTTTTTCCCTCTAATATCATGTTAGACTGGTAAGAAGCAACATAACGGAGTAGTGGTTAGCACTGCGGCATCGCACCACCATGGTCAGGGTTCGATTGCTGCCTAGGGTCTATGTGTTCTCCCCGTGCTTTATGTGAGTTCCTCCAAGTTTCCAAATTGACCACAGGATTTGTACCTCGTCCTTAGCATTCACTTTAGATTGAATGATGTTTTCAGACACAATGATACATTGTTGGTTAAAAAATTATTTAAGATAATATAGTATGAGCTAAAAGTTACTTTTTACACGATCCCATGATGAACTCAATTTGATCATTTAAAAATTGTTTACTTTTTAATTCTTGATTATGGTTAAAAATTGCAATGTTATTCACTTTCGGGCATTGGTGGCTCGGTGGTACTGTAGGTTTCTCGCCTGCCGTGTTTAATTTCCAGCCAATGCCCAAAACCCAAGCCACTGGATGTGGTTCCGGTCCCAAGCCCAGATAAAATGGGAGGGTTGCGTCGGGAAGGGCATTTGTCTTAAAACCCGTAGGTATCTGATGGTGCGTCGTGGCGACCCGCCAACGGGAGCAGACGAAAGACTAACAACATTATTCACTTTAAGTCCTTTGCTTTTGGCTGGATAGTTCCACTGTTACTAAAGAAACATTTTGACATATAATTCATTCTTTGCTATAATATAAAGTATAATTTCTCGGCACATTTTCCACCCCTGACCTCCAGCATAAAATCATTTCAGAAAGGTGTAGATGAATACATGCAAAAGCAAGTTGTTCTGTTTTGAATAACCTCTGAGGGACATAAACCATGCAAATAGTGTGCAAGAGAAAATGGTCGGCCATTGTACACACACACACACACACACACACACACACACACACACACACACACACACACACACACACACACACACATCAAATAACCATATAACATTAAAACATCCTACTTCATATTGTGTATTGTAGGTCTCACTTAATGCCGCACATCCCACAGACGCTCAAACAGGTTGCGCCCGGGGAATTTGAAGGCCGAATCCATTCTTCAGTCATTTTTCATTTATTTCCAAACTACTCCTGAACAAAGTATGCAGTGTAAGAGGGGGCATTAAACCGCTGAAAAAGGTCACTTGCATCAGGGAACACCATTTCCATAAAGGGGGTGTACTTGGTCAGGTGGTACATGCGAAAGTAACATCCACATGAATGGCAGGACCCAGTGTTTCCCAGCAGAACATTATCCAGACCATGACACTGTCTCTGCTGGCATTGCCTTCTTCTCACTTAACTTACTCAGTCGGCCATCCATATACTTAAAGAAAATGTGATTTATCAGACCAGGCCACTTTCCACCTCCATTGCTCCACGTATCCAGTTCTGATGCTCGTGTGCCCCTTGTACCTGCTTTTGGGAGTAAACACGGGTCAGCATGGGCACACTGAACGGTCTGCGGCTGCTCAGCCCTGTACACGTCCAACGGATGTGCACTGTGTGTCCTGACACCTTTCTATCAAAGCCAATGCTTTCAGCAATTTGTGCCGCAATAGCTCTTCCGTGGGAACGGACCTAGCGGGGGAGAAGCTATCCTTCATTCATCCCCGATCAGTTGTTCTTTCTTCAATGGTTTTCCTTTCTTAGGCTACTTTTGGTCTTGATTCTACTCGCTGCACTCTAGGAACCAGAGGTGGAAAGCATAATAAACGTTTGTACTCAAGTACAAGTACGGTTACTTCAGTGACATTTTAGTGAAGTACAAGTAAAGTTACCATTATAAAAGTCTACTCAAGTGAAAGTAAAAAGCAGCTCATAAAAAATGTACTCAGGGGAAAAGTTACCGAGTTCCTTTTTTTAACAGCGGGGGTGGGACGGGGGATTTTTAAATTGAAGGAGCACCTTTGCATAATAAAGCCGTTGCCTTTCTTGCGCTTGGAATCAAAGTGGTCGCTTAAATATGGAGGGGGAAAAAGAGCTCGGAGCCGAGAATAACGTTCAGCACGATAAAGCAGCAAGCTTTATCGGCCTCTTTCAGCGTCACAAAATTATATTACAAAACATAAAGCAAAAGTAAAGAAAAGGGTGAAAGAATAGAGCGTTTCGGGGACGTGTGAGCAGTTGAGCTCTCGGGCATCCTATTCATATTAGTGCCACGAGGATGAGAGAATTATCTGTAGACTTGTGAGACAGGATTGTGTCAAGACACACAACTGGGGTAGGATCATGAACCTTTCTGAAAGTGCCCAAGAACACGGGAGCCTCCATCGTTCTCAAACGGAAGGGATAAGGAACAGATCTGGCCACCCAACCAAACTGAGTATTCCGGGATAAATGGTCTTGGTCAGGCAGGTGACAAAAAACCCAAGGGTCACTATGAATGAAAAACCCAGTTCCCTGGTGGAGATGGGAGTCTTACAGGAGGAAAACCGTCACTGCAACACTCCGCCAATCAGGCTTCTATGGTAGAGCGGTCAGACAAAAGCCACAGCCTGTTGGAAGTTTGTCAAAAAGCCCATGAAGGACTCTAAACTAAATCCTCTGGTCAGATGACACCATTCCCCACATCATGTGTGGAGGAAATCAGGCACCGAACATCATCTGATAAAACCAACCCTACAGTCAGACACGGTGGTGGCAGCATCAGGCTGTGAGGATGTTTTCTGGGACTGGGAGATTAGTCACTAGAGAAGGAAAATGGGTGGAGAAACATAAAGAGGTGTATGAGTGAAAACCTTCTCCAGGGTGCTCAGGATTTCATGGCGAGATGAAGGTTTGAAGGTTTCTCAGGAGAGACCTGGGAATGGCCGTACCCATCTAGCCTGGTCGAGCTTGAACAATTCTACAGGGCAGAATAGAAGGAACTTGCAAACGAAAGGTGTGTCAAACTTGCAGCATCATTCACAAGCAGACTTGAGGCTGTCGTTGCTGCCAAACGTGCTTCGAACAAGTACCATGTGGTGGCTCTGAATACTTACAGTATGTAAATGGGATAGTTCAGTCTTTATTTTTAATGCATTAACAAAACACCTGCTTTGGCCCTCCGTTGGCGCTGTAGCACTTCGTGTATAAGTACATTAACATTGACAACCTGAAATTATTCAAATCCATTTTTTTAAGGTTGACTGAATGCGCAAATTGATGGTTTTTCAGATTGGATCTGAGGTCCTAGATCGGATGTACTGTATATATCCGATACATGGTCATATGACCTGAATGAGAACGAGCAGATCAGAACTCACTGACGTCATCAATCAGCACCGACAGCACAGGGGTTTCATTTCAATAATGGAGGACAATTGAAGAGTAGCCAGTGGAGGGGAAAAGTGAAATCGGTTCTTTTTTGGAGCGATGCGCGTGTCCAAGCAAAACTGCAGGGAACAGAAATCGAGAAATGGGGAAAAGTATCTGAGATCATTTCACTGAGCAAAGCTGTACAGATGTGCACATGCCTGCCGTTTCAGAGCACAGACGCTTGTCCACATTAGGGTTAGATGAAAGTCACTTGTAATTATGAATATGAACTGTCACAACTAATGTGGCTTGTAATTTGAACGAAGCCTATTTCTGGAACGCATATAGCAGTGTCGGAGACGTCCTGTGCCGGGGATTGTGAAAATCCTATAAACACAACCTTCTGCTTCTGCACATCGATTCTTTTCGGACTTCATACGGATCTTCGATTTCATTCGTGATTTTACGACAAAAAAAACAAACAAACATGAATTTATGCTCAAATGTGATTTTAAAATGATTAATGTAGGTCATTTCTTTTACACAATTTATGTGATGTTTGTGATTTTTTTTTCTTCATTAAAAATATTCTTCCAAGTGTTTTTTTTTTTAAACGATTCATTTATTTTTCCACATGTAGGACATGTGGTTTTATTTACCCCATACTGTATTATTCACATGATGTCAAATGTTAATTTGAGTGCACGTGCTGTTCCAGGGAAGAAAAAGGACGAAAAATATCTGCTTTATCTTTGAAGTTTTCGATTAGATTATGTATTCTATTCAAACAAGTGAGCTCACTTTGCCAGTGTATTGAAATAACACTAATTTGAATGTCATCCACGTAATTAGCAAGTGAGATCCACGAGAAGGAAAATAACGTGCCCACAACTATGTGCTATTCCTTAGCACATAAATTAACACTCTGCAAACATGGCAGTGTTGTTAACCAACAGCTCTTCTGTTTGCGGTGTTTGGGATTTGGAGGAAACATGGCATTAAACCAGTACGGCATTAGACATTCGGAACACTAGGAATCATGAATGCAGCTGCCTGTCTGTGTGTGTGTGTGTGTGTGTGTGTGTGTGTGTGTGTGTGTGTGTGTGTGTGTGTGTGTGTGATAGTTTGCTCCAGAGCATTCTTATTCCGCCATTTATAAGACCGTCAGTTTTTAGCCCTTGCATCTATACGTGACAGAGCAAAAAGTCATTTCCGCTGTGGTAAACCGAGCTGATGTGAAATAATAATAAAAAACAAATTCAGTGCCTGACGAATCCTGTCCTAAAGATCGCACTGGAATTGGCATGTCATGGTGAAGGAGGACACCGGCTTCACTCTCCTTTTCCCCACCGATCGCTCCGTGCAGCCCCGTAAGCATTCGAAAACATCTGCTATTCAGTAGCCTCGACTTCCAGATGCAAACGTTTCCTAGATTTGCTCCACCATCAAATCGTAATCAGAACCACTTGGACGCGGCCAGCGGGACGGACGGCGTTCTTCACATTTCCCCTCGTCCAATTAGGCCACGTTCCTGGAATTGAAGAAAACCGGAAACTCTCCGGTGCACAGGTTGCACAAAACAAAGCAGTTGCGCATGTATCCCCTTTCCTTTGTGCGCATCCAAGTTTACATGACTGTGTTTTTTTTTTGTTTTTTTTTTCTTGACGAGTGAAGCGTGCTTAGTGCATCATGCAAGACTGCGCTGGATCCAAACAGGGTTGCTGAGTTCAAGATGGCAGGAATCAAAGCCGGTTTTGTGCCACAGAAAGAAGGCACTGAATTGTAGATACCTGCAGCTCACAGGCGTAAAGAGGGAAAATAAATCACAGAAGAAGAAGAAGACGAGCAATTCCAGCACTAAGAACGTGACATTTGAAAATGGCTCACAGGCGGAGTATTAGTGAGTGTGTGTGTGTGTGTGTGTTTGGTTATGTGAAATGCAGAGGTGAATGCAGGTGAAATGTAAAGTGGGTATGTATAGTTTAATGCTGTGGCTGATCGGCGAGGGTGTATCCACACACACAAATACATTTTACAATGGGTCTCCCAGGAACTCCATCAATGGCCCAAACACGTAGAAATGGCTTGGAGCGAGGTCAGACCTGTACGGTGTTGAGGCAATAACTCCCAGCCGTGTTCCTGCAATGTGCGAGTGGTGACCGTGAATGACCAGTTCAACACAGTTCCTCCATTCAAATGTTTCACTGCAGCTAAGAGTCTCATCACCGTCTTCTGTAAACGTCACCACAAAGGCCAGCACCAGAAAGTCCCGGATTGACTTGAACACCCCTAGTATATCCCTAATGCTACAGGTTTCATCAGTTCCAACAAATCCTGTGATTATTTACTCATAGTCGATTCCCACCCATCAGTCTCCCATCAAGGCAACAGGCCATCAACCAAGGGAAGAGACGACTATAACATCCGTCCTCTGAGACACGCGATGCCAGCTGGACAAGTATTTTTAACCTGATGCTCACACAATGTTGGCGAGGAAAGCGTTAAGCTACGACTGATTTGGGAGTGCAGGTATGCCGACTGTCCACCCTGAGAGCACGGCCAATCCGATCTCTAGACTCCCAGCTACGGATGTCTGCAGCATCACCTGGGAATTGAACTTGAGATCTCCGGATGCGGATTTTGAGAAGGTTTAATCCACACATGTAAATGGGACCTAATTAGCAAATATCACTTTTTCAGTCATTCTGAGAGAACTGAAAAGCTCGAAGACGAAAACATTCGAAAACACTTGTCGTTTTCCCAGTTTTGGATTGGATAGGGCTTAAACCAGCAATCTACTGTACATTCTACCTCCTATTGTGATGCTGTATACCTGCTGTTCTCTGGTTCAATTTTTGATTAGCTTAGCCATCTTCAGCTCTTAGCGGTGTTTTTTTTTTTTCTTCTTTTCTTTTACATCCCTAGCGAGGATGTCGCCGTGAATTAATGCCATCATATATTTTTTAAAAACGTCAATAATAGTAGAATGGCTCCATAAGAAAATGTTAAAAGTAATGGCCCCTTTGTGGTGGTCCCGGGCCTGCACTTTTGCGAAGCGCGGCTCTAAACGATGCCTTCTCATTTCCACTACCTCAGGGAGCCCTCGAGGTTATTTAAAAGATCAAACGCTATGAGGGACTACGTGAGCTCGGAAGCCACGCCCACTAAATTGGCCCACGACGATGCAAGGAGTCCGTTTTTCAAAAATCCAGCGATGCAGTGTTCCCTTTCGGTAGGCAGATAAGAAAAAGGAGGTAATTTGATTGGACTTCCCGTGTAAAGGCGTCCTCGAAAGAGCGGCCTTCTTCGCTAGAACATCAGCTTAGTAACAGGCTCGGTGCCAAAATGGGCTGGTTATAAAACTTTATCCTTCATTTCGACGCTCTTTTAAAAGCAGCACTACAGAAGCATTCTTTGGGAAATTAGGCAAAAGAGCAGAGTATGTATGAATTCAATAACGCTTTAATTAGGATCACATTTACAGACAAGAGACGGATGCCGATGTCGTTCGAGCGTGTTTTGAGTGAAAAAAAAAATGCTGTGGATTCATCTGTGTGAAGGTCTGTGTGGGGGCAGGAATTCTTTCTCTTTCTCTGTTGTGCACACACACACACACACACACACACACGCACACACACATGCGCACACCCCAAAGCAGATGGAGGACACTGAGCTATTGTTTCATTGAGTTCTCTGATCATTCTGATAAAGATTGTGGAGTGCGTCCCAAAAAACCCCTTCCAGCACACAGAGTGCGAGCACTGCGAAACAGGGACTGGCTCGTCCATAAAAGTATTAAGCAATGCACTCTGGATAAGCTAGGATTCTGGCGCGGGCTGCACTGTTACTCTCTGTACCGCACTGTAAATCTGCAAAAAATTTTCCTCCCACTGTTTGATCCCCCCTCCTCCCGCCCCGTACCGCTACCAAATCGAAGGCTTCGAAGTCGAAAAACTCACCGGGAATTTGACATTCAAAATCAACTCTGATTAGTGTGCCAACATTAATGTCTGCCAGGCACTTTAGTCCTATTTTTTATTTCCTTAAACATTTTTATTTACTTCTTTTTTTGCTAGTTTCCAATGAAATACCCAGGAGCATGTCACGACAGTATATATACACTGTGATGGCTGGAAGTGAAGGCTGGGAGTGGATAAGAAAAAGCTCAACAAGTGCCAGCAGCGTCTCAGGAGGTTACACAATCCACATGGTCATCCGTGCAGACTGGAGGCAAGCCGGAGAACAAAGCAGAAACAATTCGTTATTGTACAGGAAATGTCATTCATGTGCTCGTTTTCGGATGTAACCCACGTTAAAACTGAACCATAACAGCGTCTAGTGCAGGTCTAGCTAAGATAAATCAATAAAATTATTTGCTTAAAGAAAAGATCCGGAAAATCAACTAACCGAACCTGACTGAATGCCAACAGCAGTTATCGCTTAATGCTTATGGCTATAAATATGATACGTTAATTAAAGTGGTTGTGTTTCTGTTTCACAGCAGCACTACGTGTTCTCTCTTTTGATAAGCGCCATAATACACCTCTGTTTTAAATTTCATGTGGAGAAAATTAACACAAAAATCGATAAGTTTTTTTTTTATACACTGTATTCATTGTCAGTTTTTTATTATTAATATTATTATTATTTTATAACAGCTACTTAATCAGACACATCAAGGCTAATATTGATCACGTTGAGATTCGACGGCATAGTGGTGTAGGGGTTAGAACTGTCGCCTCGCACCTCCAAGAACGAGGGTTCAATACCCCCCCCCACCCCCCCCCACCCCACCTCGGGTCTGTGTGTAGTTTGCATGTTTCCCCTGTGCTTGGTGTGTTTCCTCTGGGTACTCTGGTTTCCTCCAACAGTCCAAAGACATGCAAATTAGGTTAAATTGCCTGCAGTGTGTGCATTTGTGGAAGTGCCACCCTGTATATAGAAAATCAGGTGGGCATTTAGATTTTCAGTTTGATTTGATTCACTGATATTTATTATATCATTTATCTCAAGCACCTTCTTAGAGGTTTTAAAATACTAAAAACGGCTTAAACTATTTCATAAACATATAAATGATGCGTCACTTGTGTTGCTGGTTGTTTAAATACAAAGCAATCAATAATTAATTAATTAATTATTTTCCCGCCGGTGTTCCGCTCTACACTCCAGACCATTAGGGGGTGGTATTACACCAACCACACATGAAATCAAAGGATGACAAAGAAGATGTACTGACCTTGTGGGGAGAAAAGAAAAAAAAAAAGATTTCTAAACAACATTAAAAGATGTGCTACAGATGATGGTTGATGGTTTAAACTTGGAACACCAGACTCACTAAACAGCAGACATGTTTTAAACATCTTTCAGCTCTGGTTTACTGAAAAACTTTTTTTTTTTTTTTTTTTTTAATGGGTCCACGTCCAGATTGAGGTCCACCAGTTGATGTTCAAGATGATGCAAAACGTAAGCAGTAACGTTAGATCAGGTTTCTGTCCTGAGAACCCACAGCTCTGTACAGTTCCATGGTTTCCTAACTCCTACCAAAAAGCTCATGATGTCCCTAAAATCAGCCTGAAATTCGGAAAAATGATTTTCCAAGTGTCTCTGGAATGAGAAACCTTGAGAGGTTACAGTAAAAGAGGTACAACTTGTGCAAACCAAATGTTTTAGGTAGGCTGTGTTTTATTGGATTACAGCAGACAACATCTGTCTTTTGGAGAGTAGTAAGCAGGACCTTGGTATAAGTACAGTATTTCTAATATATGTGAAGCTGACATTACAGAAGCAGTAACTATGGAACGTGTAATCTGTTACCGGGTTAATTGTTTGTACAGTCGGAGTTGAACTATCACATATAAACGCTGGCGATTGAGAGTGTTTTATTCCTGTACAGGACAAAACAGATTAACAGATTCGTCCATTGGTGTGTTTAACAGCAAAGTGATTTCCTTTTTTTTTCTTTTTGTTTGCAAAATATCACGCTGTAAGAACTGTAAATATAGCAAAAGCGACAGCAATAATTTTTTTTTTTTTTTTTTTTTTTTGTAATATCCAGAAAGTTTAACAGCACCTTGAAACAGTCAGTAAATGCACTGATTTGAAGAAGTCCCTCCAAAGACAAACTGTATTCAACGTCCATTTTGATATATTGCCAATGTCTGTAGTGGTGCATGGTGTTGTTACAAAAAAAATGTAGGACATGTTCACTGAAAAGACCAGCTAGAGCAAAATCTGGGGGCCACTCGCTCCCATTATAAAATGTAACAAAAGTTCCCGGCAAAATTGTACAAATCTGTAGCAGTACAGAAAAAAAAAATATTTACAAGAACCTTTTTTTTTTTTTTTTTTTCTTAAAGTGTAGTTATGCAGCAAATCCAGCTTTGGCACTCGATGGTCTTGATCTCCTCCATGCATTCGCTCTGTCCCTCACTGCTTCAAACTCCATGAAGCACCAAGTAGTGTTTCAGTATGGTCGCTGCAGATCAGGACTCCGTCTGGTGCCGTGTGCTAGCTGGTGCAGTGGAAAAGGGCAAGAGCAAAATCATTGGTTCCAAAAATACATCTCAGAGTAGACCTCTCTCTTGTTCTTCTTTTCTTTTCATCCGTTTCTGTGCAAAATGACAGCGGCAGCAGTTCCTACCTGTGGAGAATTGGAACAAAGCCATCATTAGCGCTCTGACAGTATGAGTTACAGACTACACCAGACTGCTGATGAACCCCAAAAGGAATTTCATGCTGACTCTTGCGCTACCTGTATGAACGAACTCAAGCTGCTTGGGAGCCTTTAGTTACTCTGCCACATTAACAAGTAATGGGATCATCAAAGGAGTTTGAAATTACTCTGCTACCAACTATTATGCCGAGTTTGACATCTTAGCTATGGTCTTTTTTTTATATTCATATTTATGTTTAAAATGATGCAAAAAAAAAAAAACGGATGATTTTTATTTATTTATTTACAAAAATGCCAATAATATCAAAATAACAAGCGCTATGCCTGTAGGCAATTCTAAAAATACTTGTCCAAGTCCAATTTTTAGGACAAACCACAAAACTTTAAAATTCAGCCTTCTTATCACTTTTAAAAACCTTCCAGTCTAAGACTTCTTAATGTTTTTAATTTTATTTATTTATTTATTTTTTTTTTACATAAATTGACAATTCATTGAATTACAAAATGACTGTGTTTCTTATTAACCCCTCGACATTCAACCTAATGTAACCTAACATTCAAAAACATTCATGTAAATTAAATATACATTTTAATTTTAAATATAAAATGATTACATTAAAATTTTTTATATAACAATACGTTTATAATATAACAGCAGATCCTGGTTGATCACAAGCTTGGAAAATTGCAATTCTGTGTCAAATCGTCCTGCTGAATGAACAAATGAAAATCAATGTGCCACCTGTAGCCCAAGTGCAAAAGAATCTACTTTTTAAGAACAGACATAATTAAAGCTACAACAAATATTTGTTCCGTCTGTACTGTGACAGCTCCTCTACCTCACTGACAATATACCGGAGTTAACCATCAGCTCCGCATTATTTGCATAGCAACATCTCAGTATGTCTCAATTCCCTGCTGCACAGCTTTGTTTTTCTTAACGGAACAACATCAAAGAGCCCAACCTGGGTTCCAGTCTTCTATTCCAAATCTCCATGGCAACAGCCAAATCCTTTGATGAGGAGTGGTCTATTGTGTCCCCTCGGTCTGTATAACCACCAGACCAGAAACGCACAAGAAAATTTTATCAAACTTACCCCCTTTTCTCCTGTTCTTGTGCCCTAATCCGTGTCTGAGACCAGCTCCCGTGACGCCATCTTAGTCCCGACTGCTTCTTCCACCCAGCCTCCACACTTCTCCCCGCTGCCTCCATTCTGACCTCTGTTTCTCCCCACTTCGGGCCCACGCTGGCCCAGTGAGTTGTTGAACCATTCTTTGATCTCTTGGCTGCTTAGTTTGGCGCACTCTGCTGTAGGCGTCTTCCGTTCCTGACTTGGCAGAGTGACGCTGCAGGGCTGATCTGAGATCAGCCTGCCGTTCGACTCGCTGCTATTCAGCTTGTGGAACAACTCTTTCCACTCTACGGTTCCACTGCGCAGAGCCAGACGGCTGTCTTTAAACCATCTGACAATGTCGGTACGAGCCAAACCTGTCTGTGCCTCCAGATAACTATATTCTTCAGGTGAAGGCCACCGTGTTTGGACAAAGACATCTTTAAGGAGGTTGAGGGACTTTCTATCCATAGGCACAGATGACGAGGTTGGGGCAATGATGGGAGGAAGAGGGCGCATGGGTAGCCCACCTTGTTTGTAAACTCCATTAAGCAAAGCATGCTGGTGCTGTGAAAGCGATTTTCTCTCTGCAATGTCAGTCCTCTTGGACCCCATGGAATTTAGGAGGGCTTTTTCTAAGTTGTCTCGAAGGGCTCTTCTTTCTGAGAACCAGCTGTCTATCTCCTCTCTGGAGAGTCTTGTGGTGATTGCAATGTGGTCAACCTCGTTATGTGATGGGAAACTATTCCTCTGAAAACTCTCTTCTAAAACCTTTAGCTGCTCAGCAGTTTTCCCCTTCAGTCTTTCCAGGAGAGGGAACTGGGTTGGGACTGTTTTAGGACGCTCCTTTGGAGCAAAGTTATCATTTAAGTGCCGTAAACCATTATGGGCCAGTGCACTCTGATCAGAAAACCATTTTTTACCATCCCCACAGGGGACTCTATTATTGCCATTCTGACTCTCTGTGGGTCGACTCTCTGAGCTTGCGGGCTTTTGCTCCACTGACAGCTCTAGTGGTTTACTCTCCAGAGAGAAAGTGGGGATCAAGGGTGGGGCAACAGGTGGGCCCCGAGCAGTCTGAATTATTGGTGGCCTCTTCACTTGGGAAGTCACCAATGGGGGCACCAAGGGTAAGCTTACATCAGTAGGTAAAGGTGACAGCTTGTCTTTCGAAATGACAGAAAAGACAGAAGCTTGATTTCTAATTTGCTGTGGAACCGTAGACCTCTTTAGATCGGGTGAGACTAGGGGAACCATAGATAGTCTATCTCTGGGTAAGAGAGGAGGGGGAGCCATGGGTATTTTATCTTTAGGGGGTGCCAGCGGAAATACCATTGGCATTTTCGCCTTGGGCAAAGCATAAGGGGCAACGACAGGTCGTTTCATGTCTGTTGCAATCAAAGGTGGGAGCATGGGTCTCTTACTGTCTGGGGGTACGGGAGGAGGAGCCATGGACAGTCTCTCTAGGGGAGGGACTGGTGGAGGAGCCATGCGTAGCTTTTCTTTGTGTTCATCTGTGGGAATCATGGGGCGCTTTACATCCTGGGCCACCACTGACACTCCCAAAGGACGCTTGAGATTATGCATATTAGTTACTGTTGTCACAGTGACAGTCGCACAGGCACCAGAAGTTCCGTTTGCAGTGGTAGCAGATGACAGTGTGGACTGTCCAGTAATATGGCAGGACACTGCTGGTGCAATAGACTGGCTGGTGGCAACTGGTTCGCTCACAGGCGTAGGCAAAACGGTGAATGTGTGGTGAGCAGGCGGCATGCAGCCATTAAACATCTTCTTGCGGGCTTCTTCCACTTCTTCTGGTGACCAGGTGATGCCCTGTTTGAGCCGCTGTGTGGTGAACCACACCTTGATCTGCTCTTCAGGGTGCTTGGAAGCAGCAGTGAGCCAGGAGAGTTCTGCATGAGTCGGGTAGGGGAATTTGTTGAAGGACGTAATGAGTGTAGTGTTGGTGTCCAATAACGGATTGTACTTGGTTGTGTTCAGAGGAACGGCAATTGTTGGAATGGAGCTCAGGTTGGGGGGTCGCTGCAGAAGAGGCATGACATGGGAGAGACCCTCTAGCATCATGGGCTCAGGGATAATGATTGTTCCATTTACATTCACTGCAGTGATCTGTTCCTTTAAGAGCAGATTATCTAAATTACTCTCTACCTCATTTCCATTATTAAAGATTGCATTTTCAACATTCGGCATGGTTGAGGAACACGAGGGTAAAAAATCAAAGGCATCATCATCATCATCATAATAATCATCTTGCATAAGCTTAGATTCTGGGGATTTTGGGTCATCCTCGTTCTCAATAGTTTGCTCTAGGACGGTTTGATTGTCAAGTTTAATCCGCTTGAACTTGAAATTGCTCTCTCCAGGATGCTCAGTTTCATTGTGTTCTGTGAGGGAGTCAAACTTCTTGGTGCTGAAGTTGCAGACAGCACACAGGTACAGAGGGTTCAGAATGACGTTGGGATGCGTGGAGTACACATGCTCTTTGAAGTCGCTGAGATTCTGGGTAGAGAAGGAGCAGTACTTGCACTGGTAGCCCCTACTCTGTTGTTTCTGTGGGGTGGAGGATTTCTCTTCCATCTTCTCACCTGTACCTTCCACATGGCTCTCTTCATCCTCATCAGCCACACGCTGTCTCGATTCCTGATGTATATCTAATGAAGGCTGCTGAGAGGAAGGTCTGTCGTCCGCCAATTCGTCGTCCAAGATATCTGTTTCCATGGGGCCTCCCATTTCCACATCACTAACAGGGACCATGCAGGGAGTGAAGGACTTCCTTCGGCTGGACATGGTAAATGCACTGATATGGTTCAGGGCCAAGCCTGACGGAGGCGTTTGCAGGGTTTGCGAAGGAAGGGAGGAAGGGATCGAGGTGATCAGAGTGGATTCCCAACACAGGAGTGGGTCTCTGCTGTTCCTCAGTCCGCTCCGGAGTCGCCCAGCCTTGGCTCCGGAGTCCCCCACTGATCGGGAACATCAGCTCCAGTGCAGAGCCTCATAGGACGTCATTACCCACAACTCATCTGTACACAAACAATAACAGAATGTTCAGAAAATTACAATAAGCAACTATGGAAAGACAAAAAAACAGTTTTTTTTTTTTTACTGAATACTGCACAATAACTCGATAAGGCTGCCTTTTTCAAATCGATTTACCATAATTCATATTTTATTTATTAAATACATATTGATTTGTTAACATTAACAGAAGTTAGGTGAAGAGATAAAGCAGTAAACAAAACAGGAATGGCAGACCAGAGCAGGAGAGGTTTGTGGGTTTGCTTGTGGGGTCCATAAGTTCAGGCATTCCACAGAGCGAGCCAACACATCTCCCAGAATACAAGATTTATTAACAACATCAGATAAAAAGTAAAGGAGGCAAAAAAAAAGGAAAGAGCAAAGTTACGAAAGAAAGTATGAACGGAGAAAAGAAAGAAAGTAATAGCTGAAAGCAAAGTGCTGGAGAACGGAAATAAAATCTATATAAACTGATTTTAGACACAAACAAATCAAGCCATGCAACTTTTCCATTACTTCAGGGTCTGAGGTTGATGAGCAGCAGGAATTTTCACAGGCTAAATCCAGCCTTAAATGCTACATCACAAATCACCTCATCAGTCTATCTTTATAATGACGGAGCTTGTTTTTTTTGTTTTTCTGTCGAAGCCCACACAGAGGAACCATGGTATTTAAACTCGACACTAGGTGACGAATGAAGCATGGGCTTTTCAGCTTTGCATAGACAAATCTTATGTGAACAGAATTCATGGATATTTTCACATATGTGAATCGTATCGTCTGTAATGCCTGGACAAATCAGAAACTTGTGTCAGGAGAAACATTGGATATCCGACGCGGCTTTTTGCAACATTCATTCTGATGGCCTTTTTCTTTGACAAAAACACATTCGAAACAAAACGATTTTTAACAATATTAGCCCAATCCACAGTTTTTGGTTGCAATTTATATATATATATTCTCATACAGAAGCTCAGACAACAACATAACTAGACAACAGGGCAAAGTAGTGAAGACGGTGGATAACCATTCTGTCAACTGTAATCAAGTCTCAGAGTAAAGTACAATGATTCTCACACGTGCTGTGTTTAGTGAGAATCAATCGTACCACCAGGGTACGTTACAAACACGTACAGAAACTAGAATAACTCGCATTAGCATCTCATCTATTACTGAATATATTAATATTACAAACATGACGCAGCTGTCCAAGCAGAAGTACATTGTCCCTGCTAACAAGTATATAAGACTATACGTTAGTTTGTTTTACTGTATATATGTTTCCGATACACAGCAGTCGCCCGGATGTGAAAATAAAAAACATGCAACCTGGTGTGTTTAAGGAACTTTTAACAAGTAAAATCGATTGCCACTTCCACAATCAAATTTCAAAATGGCTTGAAATGCACAGGAATCATCCCGACGATCGTCCCGTCAATAGGGCGAAGACTCAAAGATCGAAAATGTCAGACTCAGATTTAGTGACTCTTCCTACATCTCCATTCCTCAGAAACGCTTAAAGCTGTTTTCCCTTAACAACTACACGTTTCAATTCTTCCTGACTACCACATGAACATTGATTTTCCGGCCTCCAGCTATTCAAGCCTCATTGAACAATCCCAAAAAGTGCCAGATGTGTCTTAAGATGGTGGTAATGTAAATGCATGTTACTCTTCAGGGCTTCTACGTGTCGACACTGCACCAAAATCTTTTTTTTTTTTTTTTTTTTTTTAATATTGTGCAAAAACTTGATTGATGTGTTCTATCTATCTATCTATCTATCTATCTATCTATCTATCTATCTATCTATCTATCTATCTATCTATCTATCTATCTCTCTGCAGTACACTGTCTCAATCGATACCTCGGACCCTACGCTCGATATGCTGCTGTCATGTCGTCCAAAAAAAAAACAAAAAAAAAAATGTCAGGGTGAATTTTACCGTTCCGATCCTGATCGGGTTCATGTACATGCTCTTCTCTAAATTAAATAAACTGCTGCTCTCTTTCAGAGTATTAATATGTTAAAATATGAAGCCTGACTTCATATCCATGCTGTCGTTATGGCAACGGCAGAGCAGTGTGACCTCTGCGCTGCATATTAATGACTCCGCCTCTCTCTCAGGTGCTAATTAGAAACACACTCACAGCCGCCCAGCGGAGCGCAGACGGGTCCGTACGTGTGTGTGTGTGAGAGAGAGAGAGAGAGAGTGTGTGTGTTTAAGTGAGAGAAAGAGAGGGAGAGGGAGCGAGAGAGAGTAATGATCCGTTCCGGTTAGTGAGTGACGGGGGTACAGGCTGGCATCACCGAGGTGATGAGCCCATCGTAATGAAACATGCATGAGTCGTCTTCTGTCCCCGACTCACACTACGCATTCCCTCCTTAAAGACAGACGCACGAAAAACATACACACACACACACACACACACACACACACACACACACACACACACATTATATATATATATATATATAGTAATGCAATGCACTAGAGATTTTTGTTTATATACCTATTATATTATAATATTTTGTATATAAATTATTCTAGAAAAAAATTGTATATATATACTATATAATAATGTTTTAAATATAAAATATATCGCTTTCATTTTAAACTCTGAAATGATGAACAAGAGTGCTACTCGAGTCTCTTGTGCATGAATTGTAGTGGTTCAAACGTCCATTTGGCCCAAACGCTTTACTGTAGCTGTCAGAACCATGCCATTGCCATGGCAACTCATCCAGCCCATAAGTGAGCCAGTCTATGCAAAACTGACCGCTGCTGTCACTGATGAACTGTTACACACCAGTTTGTTTGGACAAGCTTGTATCGCTAATTACGAAGATCACAGTTAGACTGAAGACGCTATGGGGCGGGGGGGGGGGGGGGTGTATGGGCGGGTGGGGGCGTGCAGGGTGATTTAGAAATTTGGAAAATCAATGCTTAATGTTGGAACAGCTTGTACAGTGGTGACGTCCCCTACAGCACACAGGGCCGAGGAGCGCTAAAGGTTAATTAGCGATACTTTTTTGCTAACGTGGAAAAGTTTTTTTTCACTGAATTCACACAACAAACTTTTGCTAACGAGTTTACAGGCTAGGATTTTTTACATTTAATGAGAGTTTTTTTTTTTTTTTTTGTTCCCCTCTTCCCTGGCCTTGAAGTCTGAGAAATAAGGTTACAAAAATACAAAAATAAACAAAAAAAACTAACAAAACTAACAGGATATAACTACAATATTAGAACTATTTGTACAGTTTAATAAATCATGTTGTATTGGTTGCCACCTGTGTTACAGTAATACTACATTTAGAAATATGAAACCTATGTGCATGATAAAGGTAAATAACTAAAAATCAGTATTTCGTCCCAATCCACATTTTACCCTAAAAAAAAAAAATATATATATATATATATATATATAGCTTGTGCACAAATACAAAGAAAACATAATTCTCAACACATTTTGCTCAAAAATCTATTTAAAAAAAATCTCAATTTTAGTTAACACTCTTAAACACCCTTGTTACATGACCACAGGACATTATGTGAATTTCCCATAGATCATGAAAACCAGAAAAATAAGTATATATAATTTTTAAATAATAATAGCTAAAAAAAAAAAAAAAAAAAACAAGAAAGACTCTGTTACTCATTGAAAAAGCAAAATTCGGCCGTTTTCAGCAAAAAAAGAAAGAAAGAAAAAAAAGAATATTCCTTTTGATGGTTTAACACATATTTAAATGGAAAGGTAAAATGGATATTTTAGTTCGATTCATTGCCGAAAAATAACGTTTAATTCAAGAGTTACAATGACTAAATGGCAGCACAATCATGAAATCATGCCGAGTTTATCACATTGGATAAGAAAAGGCTTTAACAACGTTCTGACTGAAGCTTTAAAAGTTTGTCGTATGAGCGGTATGAATAGATGGTATGAATTATGAATTATATATTACAATGGCCTGAAAAAGGCAGCAGCATTCAAACCCAGCCATTAGAGCCAATATGATTTCAAAGCACATAGCGCTCAAATAGGCTCTTAATGGATTATGCTTCACTTGCATCAACTAAATAAGAAACTGTAACTCAGGTAATAAATGTGTATATGCACAACACACACACACACACAGACAGACAAGAAAAAAAATATATATATATATTTATATATATATTTTTACCTTTAGATCAGTCGCCCAGGCAGCAGACTGAAACTCCGCAGTCTTTAGTGCATCGCTACTTTGCCAAAATTTCAAAAATGAGGTATTTATTACTGCTGAAATGAAATACTGTACTAGCTAGAGATCAACTGGTTGGATAATCATCCAAACAACTTGTGCAATGTCATCGTTGTTGCACAGCTCAGGCTGGATTTCAGCAAATTCAACACTCTGGCTATAGTTCAGCAAATATAGAACATTACAAGGTTTGTAGGAGATCACTTTATTTATGCACTGCCTGGCCAAAAAGAAAAAAAAAAAATCAAATCATGCACAATAATATTTAGTTAGAAAACCTCTATGCTTTGACTACGGCGCACATGTGGCATATGGAAATGTTTTGATAACCGTATGCAACATCACGCCATTTATTTCCATTCAGAGCGGCGTTTATTTTCGGCTGAGCTCATGTGTGAGAACCACTCTTTCACAATTTGAGTCCTGGAATATGCCTGTGCGGACAGGGACGAAAAAAATCCGTAGATGTGATAACCTGGTCATTCAGTACATTCAGGTCTTCAGCTGACTTCATTTCATTGCAGCGTAGCGTTGCTTAGCAACTGAAGCATCTCCAGATCCTAACACTGCCTCTTGTACAGTCAGTATGCACCATGTCTTCCCATGACGGGTAAATCTGAACTCATCAGGCCGGTACAGTGGCGGAGTGTTTGGCGGGAGTTTGATTCCCGCGTCGGGTCTGTGCGCATGGACTTTTCGTCATTTATCCAGTTTTAGCACATTACACATCTCAGCAGTGGAGGGTCCAGAGCCTCGCTCAAGAGCCCGACAGTGACAAGTTAGTGGAACCTGGGATCTTCCGGACTATAGGTCAATTCTGTAACCTTCTTGTGCTTAGTGAGTTCCGTCCACATATTACGCATTCTGTATAAGGTTAATTGGCGTTCCCGAATTGCCCGTCGTGTGTATGTGGGATGGATTGGCAACCTGTCCAGTATGTAACCCCCCCCTAGCATAGGCTCCAGGCGCCCCACAACCATGCCTACGTGGTATAGAAGATGAATAATGAACTCATCAGACCTTTTTCCGTTCCATCCACGTGGTCTTCTTTTCATTTCAGCATTACCTTAGTTGCTTTCTTTGCTTGATGCAGGCCAATAATTTGACCCAATAACTTCTTTTCCACGACTACGGGAAACGTCACTCGACCTGGTTGTTTAAGGATTAGGAAGCTGCTCACCATGTTAGTTAGGGATAAAGGAATTGTTGCCAGCTGAAACATATTAATCACTGCAGTCATTATCCAATCAAAGGCTCTTAAGTATTTGCTTATTTAAATCCAAATGGACATTGTTTTTGGCCCCGCAGTGTATAAATCACTTCTCTAAGAGCAGGAGTTTTCATAAACCCAGAAAAAAAAAAAAAAAAAAAAAAAAACAGGTCAATGATAAAAACATGTTTAATGACATTTGGATAGGGAGGTATGCATTTATTCTGCACTTCTCATCAAACAGATGTCTCATTTGTTCCAAGTCCGTGGCACTGATCCAAAGAGCTAACATGAAACGCCAGAACCAAACACAACGTAATCATTCGAAACTGCTGAGTCTTATTTATAGACACAATCATTAATGGTTAAACATTAAGAGGTAATAGTTATCATCATTCATGCTAGCTGCTTAAGCAGACCGGTGTACAGTACCGCTGGCTCAACCCTGACGGTATTTAAATTCAAAACCTCCGTCCTATTGTGTTGTATATGAATCAGTTTTTCTTTCACTATCTCTGCTGGTGATGTGCGTATGAAACATTTATTTGATATTGCTTTTACCCGGAGTCCACAAATCATTAAAACAGAAATCTAATATTTTGATGCATCACCCTAGTAAGGATAAAATAAAAAAAAAAAGTTTTTTTTTTTTTTTTAAGTATTGAGAGAGCGTGCAGGCGTGAGTGGGCAGGCAGATACGCAGCTCTCGAAATAAAAGAGAAAATACATTTCCAATAATGTTTAATGGAACGTTTTTAAGAGTCATGAACTGCAGAGATCCCGAAGGGCGCGACAGAACGGCGTTCGCCAAGAGATCGACATCTGCGTCCTGGAGTCTGGAGAAAAACAGCAAAACGGCTGGGATCGGCGGCGTCCCCGCCTTCTCCACTCGCTCCATCCCATGTCAGTGGTAATGACGGCGGCCCGTCGTGGGCATCTATGAGCTCAGGCGTGCTTCAGTCTGCTTTCACATTAGGAACGATTGCTCTGTACTGTGCCGGAGTATGATTGCTCCATTCGTCCCAGTCCACCACTGGCCGTCTTTCATATTACTTATAATCGGGCCGCATACAAGAAGCGACATACGAAAAAATTTTCTTTTACTTTTGATTGTATCCAGGATTTATTTATTTATTTTTGTGCCCATTCATTTCCACAACGCTTTTCTGCTCTTCTCTCAGGTATGAGAACATTTTACGAGTGGTCGAGAGCACTCTTACCAAGGAAAAACTGTTTGTCTGTGCATGGAAACATGCGTTTTTAAAACAGACAAACATAACATCAATGAACATAAATATGCTTTTTTTTGAGGAATTATTATTATGATCGGATCATTAATTCATGGAATAAAGTGACATCATTGGCCAATTAAGACGATTAAAAAGCCTGGGATGCTGGCGTGCGTTCGGTTTCTGAGCGGCTTACGGATTGCTCTTGGATGCTTCGGCCGTCCGGGGCTCACGCGGAGAGCGCGTTTCTAGAGATCGCAAGGATTTGATGAGACGGTTGAATGGCTGCTGAGCTGTTTCGGATTGCCACGAGCACTCTGAAACACATCATTATGAAAAACACTATCCAGTACAACTGTTATATTTGAAAAAACAAAACAAACAAACAAACAAAAAAAAAAAAAAAACAGTCTAACAGCGGTGATGGAGGACAGGCCTTCACTCCATGTGCTATCAAACCACTTTAACTATGCGTCGCTCGGCTGCCACGGCACTCACAGCATCACTGATCTTTTGCCTTTGCTGCGTTTTTGATTTACGCGCGATGCCGGTGCTCACGCTCTGGAAGATCATGTGTTTGAGTTGATTATAAAGTACTTTGATTTCATTACTGCTGTACAGTAGTTCTTCTGCTTACTTTCTTTCCTCTGTGTCCTCTCTCCAGCTCTTGCTCCCCCGTTTTGCACACGGTACAACATGCATTTGAGTGGCGTCACTCACTCACTCACTCACTCACTCACTCACTCACTCACTCACTCACTCACTCACTCACTCACTCACTCACTCACTCACTCACTCACTCACTCACTCACTCACTCACTCACTCACTCACTCACTCACTCACTCACTCACTCACTCACTCACTCACGCTTTCTCCTGTGCACAGGGTCGCGGGAGGGCTAGAGACCGGGTGATGCTGTAACGTCTCGCAGCCGGAGGTCTAGAGAGAGCTGATTGGCCGAGCTCTCTCAGAGCGGAGGGACGAGAGGTACTTAGTGCTCCCACATTAATCACGGCTCTACAGCCAATCAGGGGCGTCCGTGAGCTCTAGCGAGCGGAAGGAGCGGATAGCGCCGTCCTCCGAGTGCGTTACGCCGCCAACAGTGCGCGAGCGAGCGGTTCGAAAAGTTGAGGTCGGCTGGCGTCACGTGTTTCGGAGGAACCACGTGATAGTCTTCGGCCCTCCCGACTGAGTGGTAGTAGTAGCCTTTAACGTGGAGCCCCCTAGTGACGGGGAGGAATTAGGGAGGAAATCAGGGGGAAAAAAAATCCATTTGGTGCATCTGGCAATACTTTTTTCTCTTCGCGTATCCACACATTGACATTTGCATTTCCGACATTTGGCAGACGCCCTCACCCAGAACAATTTCTATTTTATCTCATTACTGTATACAGCTAAGAATTCAAGGGATTGAAGGGCCTTTCTCAAGGGCCCAACCATGGCAACTTGGTGGTGGGGTTTGAACCTAGGATGCGGTGCTGGTCACAAGCCTGGATAAAAAAAAAAAAGAAAAAAGGAAAGACTAACAAGTCTAGAGCCTTAACCACAGAGCTACGCCTGCCACACACATTCCGATAGGGTAGGTGGCAGTATTCTGAGGAAGGAGGAAGAAGAAGAGTACAGCAAAGTCAACCTTTGCACTACGCCTAATATTCTAAAGAGAATCCCCCCCTCCACGTTTTGGTACAGCACCTGATTTAATACACAAACACGGATCCGAGTACATGTGACTCACGCTGCATGGATCCGGTACGTTTGTGAACACGGCGCTGCACGGTGTACTCGGGTCGAATCCCGAGTGTGAACGCCGCCTCAGAGTGTGTGACGCTGTCGGAAGCTGCTACAGGAAGAGGGGAAGCGAGGATGGGGATCTGAGCAAACTGCTGAACAGAACGAGTAAACAGCCGCAGTAATTGTGAGGGATAATTATTTTCAGTACTGGAAGATTATCCCAGATGTTCATTATGACCGTGATGCCAGAAAGGGTTTGATTTTCCCGAATCTAAACTAAATCATCATCTAAACTCTGCGGCATCGAGAACTCGATACCCGGCGCCGGGCCGTACATCGCTACAGGCTGAAATCCTGACCTGACTTTCAGAGAGGCTGATATCCACTAAAGTTTTGTTTATTTATTTTTTTTTTTACTGTGCCTTTAACATCTCTCTTCATTATTTCTCAATCTGTCAAGCACATGACCATATGTGCCACCTCTGGCAGAAGGAAAGTGGAGCAAAGAAAAACTTGCAGGAGAGAAGCGAGACATGATTACACCACGTTCAAAATGTTTTTCCCGTCTTCTAGCAACTCAACCGCGCATCCCTTCATTAAGTCTTACAGAGATTCTAAAAAGTGAAAAATCGTATATTATTACCTGATGTCGTGACTAATCTTTTACGTGTGAAACTGACAACCACGGCGTTTGCAGCAAAGTGAGCAGGGCAAAAGTTCGCACCGCCGAGACGTCTGCGACGCGTCCGCGGCTCGTGCAGCCGGTTTCTATGACAAGGTGACGAGTTCGGCGTTTAGCGGCACTTCACAGCGACGGCCTTGAGGGCAACAGGCATCTGACTGAGCTTAAAGGCAGTTTTACTGACGCATCACGAGATAAAACCCTGCGTGTGTGTGTGTGTGGAGGTTACGGATCAAGTGGAAGGAAAGAAAAGGGAAGGGAACGAGAGAATGACAGACAGAAAGAAAGGGGAAAGAAATGATAATAAAAAGGCGAGCGTGTTCCTCACGGCAGGATAACTGAATTTGAATAAGAGCAGAATTAATTTAAATCTTATCACAGAGGTCTTTAATACCTTATCAGTTCTGTAGAGACAATAGGCATAATCGCTTTAATACTCCAAACCACACAGCGAGACCGAGAGAGAGAGAGAGAGAGAGAGAGAGAGAGATCAGGAGGAAGACGATGGGGAAAGAAAGAGGAAGAAAAAAGAGGGAGAGATCAACAGATAGATAGATCGAGAGATAGATCAAAACAGAAAGGAGAGGCAGACAGAGAAAGAGAAAAAGATTGGGGGAAGGAATCAAGAGTGACAGCGAGAGAGAGATGGAGAGATGGAGAGATGGACAGCTCAAGAGGGGAAGAGATCAAAGGCAGAAGAAAAAGAAACAGACTCAGGATGAAAAGACATGCAGATAGATAGATAGATAGATAGACAGATCGATCGATCACTGTAGGAAGAGAACGAGGCAAAGATCGAGGCTGTAAGACAAAAAGAGACTGAGTGATAAGTCAAAAAAGGAGACAGAGAAAAAGATCGAGAGAGACAGATAGGAATTACAGAGATAGGAAATCAGATCGAGAGGGAGAGAGAGAGAGAAATCAAGAGACAGACAGATGGATAGAGGAAGAAGGA
>JAAGKR010000378.1:29848-79535 GCA_011419295.1 Clarias macrocephalus
ATGGAGCCTATCCCATGAGACTTAGGGCACGAGACAGGGACAGGGTGCCAATTTATCAGAAGGCACCAACACATACACAGACTCATTCACACACTTCAGAAATGATGCAGCAATAAGTTAATCATAGCACATATGACAAGACTTCACTACAATAAAATCGTATCTGAACTGTAGGAAACGTTTGCAACATGGTACTTGAGTCGTACTTCACAGCGCTGATCCGAGCTCAGAGCTACAGCGTCTCCTTTATACCTGGAAAGCTTTTCTATCCTATTTTTCTGTTGTATGAAATACTCCTTAATGCCGGGGATTATGCTGCATTTTTTTTTCTTCTTTTTTTTCTCCTAGCCACGGTTCTTCCAGATTCATTCGTTCAGCCAACTCATCTTTCCTGGTTTGTACAGTACGGTAAGGCTGCCGAGGTCAAATCATTAAATCACTACCCCTCAGTTATACTGTTATAAATGTATTCCCTGGTGCTGCTGAACTCTCCAATCTGATTGATCGTATACGGTATTGATCAGAGATCACGTCCGTACTAGTGTTACTGTATATTACCGTTACAGCTCAGTCAGTCTAATACCAACCAAATACACGGGAGAAAGGAAAACTTGAGTAAAAACCTCCTTTTATTTCTCTATATAATCCCCTGTTCCGCTAGTGCACCTATCCCAGTGTTTCACCAGTGCTCGGATACCGTCAAGGTAGAATGTTTACTTTAGTATGCTAGAACCATGATCTGCTTCATGGCTGAAACCCTGGCCTCCCAGGAACTCCTCTAATAGCATTTCCAAAGATGTGGAAATGGCTTGGAGCGACATCAGGGCTGTACTGGGGATGTGGCAATAACTCTCACCCCGAAATTCCCACCGAATTTTTTTATTTTTTTTTTATTTATGAGAACATCTGCAGTCTTCTCCGGGCCACTTCAGCATTCACGGATGTGAGATGTTTAACGAGTCTTCTGAAAATGCTCTTCAGTTTTACCATTTCATTCGTGAGAGATCTCATCAGGAGTCCCGGTTTGATGTGAACGCCACTCATAAGTAGAAATGGACAAACATTTGGATCTTGCTGGGTTTCCATTTTTGAATCGTTGAAAGAGAATAAAACGCTTTTTCGTTCACGGGAGAAACAGTAGCGCGACCTGTCGCGCCACAACTCGCCACGCTGCCGCTGATTATTTTCCTACAACAGCCTCCCCTCTAGCACTTTTACTGTTCCAGAACTCCAACTGAATTGACATTGGAAGGAATAATCAGGCGCATTATTTTTTTTCCTTCTGCATCACAGCAAAAAAAAAAAAAAGAAAAAAAAAAAGGCTAAATTGATATCTCAAGCCAAAACAAAAGCCTACTGTCCCGTCATTCATGACAGAGGCTACGCTACACGAGCTTCCACCCGCAGGACTCCCAGGCTCGCCATTAAGCAGGTCCAGCGCCGAGATCCAGCTCGCCGGCCAAGCGGCAAATAGTTTGGCTGCACATTCTGTACCGCCTGTTAAAGTGCAGATCATAAAAAAAATCCATGCCTGACTCTCTCTCTCTCTCTCTCTCGCTCACTTTCATTCTTTCATCCTTTCCACCCTCGCTCTCACTGGACACACATGAAGTATCGATCTGTTTACACCGGGGCAGAGCCGTGTCTGCAGTGACGCTAAACAACAGCAGGAACTACAGCGGGGCAAAAGCAAGGGAAAGAAATGATAAAAAAGGGGAGAGAGAGAGAGAGAGAGAGAGAGAGAGAGAGAGAGAGAGAGAGAGAGAGACACTGTTGACTGTGGATTAAAGGACAGAGATAATAAACACAGAGGCGTCTGTGTGTATACGTCCAAGCCAGCACACAGCAGATGGTAAGATAGTGTAGGGGTGTCGTCTGCGGGAGCGTATTCATATTTCACTTCACCCTAACCGCCGATGGTATTATTATTATTATTATTATTATTATTATTATTATTATTATTATTATATTCCTGAAAAAAAAAAAATCTGTCAACGGAACCTGTTTCTCTGCCATTCCTTTTTTAATTATACTTCTGTGGAAACACAATTTGCTTTGCAATGAAATATCCATTGAATGCTGTCTCAGAAGAGTTAAAATAATGCTTCAGTATAAAAAACAAACAAACAAACAAACACAAAGTAAATAAATAAAATATATTTTTTAAACAATTTTCATGATCATCTCAGATTTAGTCGTTTGATGAAATGTGTGACATCTGCTTCTCTAATGTTAACATAATAATAATAATAATTTTATGAAACACTTCATACACAACGAAATCACAAAAACTGTCATACAAATTCATTAAAAACGAGTATAATAATACGCACAAGGATTAAATAAAAGATCAAGTTTAGACAGCAACATAAAACTAAGCATAAGAAAATAAAAGTAGATGAATATAGAATAAGATTAAGTATGTTACTGAAATAAAAATATGAGTATGAAATATAAACAAATAATAATTTATTGCTATTGATTAAAACATTTAATAATAATAATAATAATAATAATAATGAAAACATGTTTTTTATTCCATTTTAATTTTGCGAGATATTTATTCTTCATATTTGCACGAGCAATTATTTAAAAAATGATCTTATTTCTATACAAATGTGCTTTATTATGTATTAAATATGCTTGCAGTGTGATTCTTCTTAGTGCTTTCATTAAAAACAAGCAAACAAATACACAACAACAACAACAACATCATCAATGACACGATGACACAATAAAGTGCCTGGCAAAATAATAAATAAAAAGTTGTTGCTCATGATGCAGTCGTATTATTGAGCTGCATCAAACAACGAAAACATCTAAGGAGACGTGAAATCACTGGAATTCGGTTAAGAACGAGCCAAGGCATTATTAAAACTTGGACGGCTCGGGCTGCACTGGTAACTTTGCAGGAAAAGAAAAAAAAAAATCATGAATGGAGATCATTTAAATGTTTGTTGAAGTTTTTTTTTTTTTGAAGTTAGTTGAAGCATTTTTAAAAAGAGAAATCAGAGCACACACACACACACACACACACACACACACACACACAATGTGATGAGAACTCAAAGGATTGGGACTGAACAGCCGTGTGTGCATAAGATCACCACTTGTTTGTGAGACTAAAGCTTGCAAGGGGTCGTGAAGATTAGACTGTGGAGCGACGGTCATGTGATCTGACGGTGGTGGTGATGGGATATGATATCATGCATAGTGGGCACTGTACAAGCCTCTGGAGGCGGGGTTCTGATCTGGGGTTGCTTCAGTTGCTCAGGTCAAGACTCAGCAACTCGTTATGTGGCAAAAATTTAAGTCAGCTGACGACCTGCATGTACTGAATGACCAGGTTATCTAATGCATCTATGCAGTTTTTTAAATAATGTTTTTAAATAAACATGTTATAAACAAATGTTTTGTTGAAGTGTTTTGTTTTTACGGAGTAAAGTTTTGTTCATGTTTATAGATGCACACAACAGTTGTCACAAACCACATCAGCAAACATCTGGTTGAACAAGAACATGTCATGGATCCAGCGCACATCCAAAGCACGAGGGTTAAACGCACGCACGCACACACACACAAACATGTCATGATTGATCAGCTTCAGGACGCGATCGCTACCCCCAGCCGGACACACGGAGCGATCAGAGCGCTAACCCTTGAGCGGATTTCACTGAATTTTTCGATGAAGTGAGAACGAGTACTTGTGCATGACATTAATCTTGGGGCGGCAACAGGCTCCAAACTCGGCTGAACGACTTATTAAGCAAAAAAAGAAAAAAAATATATATATATAAAATGTATATCAAAAGAAAAAAAAATGCTGCCCTAATGAGTCATAAGGTTTTGATTCGTTTTCGACAACAGCAGCTCAGACTGTGTTTCCAGCTGCCATGCAAATCACCGGTTTCTATTAATGCTCTCGTTCTAATATGGCACCGTTTCTATAGTAACAGCGTACACATGTTCTTGTGTAGTAACGGTCCACATCATCAAAAAATAAATAAAAATATGATGTTGTTATTTAACAAGGAAGAATGACTCATGGTGACATTTCCTGTAAGGAAGGAGTCTCCAGTGAACGCTTTGTAGCACATGGAGAGAGGCTCCAAGAGATAGCGAGGGATCGGCTGCCTTCAAGCTGCTTTCACAAGAACTTGCTTGTTTTCGTGAGTGTTGCACAACATGGAATTTACATATAAGCATGATTGAAATACGCATACTTAGCGGCAAAAAGAAAGTTCCTTTGATCAGACGCGATTCGGTCTCATTAACAAAGAATTCTGGCGTGCTTTGCTTAAAGGACACCTTTTATTTAAAATGGACTTTTCTGTCATTGTTAGACTTTTAGGTAGGGAAAAAGAAACACTGCTTTCTTGTTACACCTTTTCCATTTAGAGTATATATTGAACAGGGTTTAAACAAGCCCAATAGGTTTCTCCCCTAATGTGACCTCATAGAAGAAGATCTCCTCCCACAGACTTGTTGCTGGGCCGTGCTGTTCTCTGGAAGGGCCTGATCAAGTGGAGCTCAGTTTCAACTGGAGCATTAACACACACATTTTGGGGTAGTAACATAGTGGACCTTTAATTCATTCATTCATTCACTCATCTTTTATACAGTACATTTACATTTAGGCATTTGGCCGACGCTTTTATCCAGAGTGACTTACAAAAAGTGCTTAACAAGATACTTACACTGGGTTATTAACCAAGTACCATCAGTAAGTTTCTTTTTTTTGGTGTGGGGACGAGGCGGGGTACACCCTGGACAATCCATCATGGTGCACACACACACACACACACACACACACACACACACACACACACACACACACACACACACACACACTATGAGCAATTTGAAAACGCCAATCAGCCTAACCTGCATGTCTTTGGACTGTGGGAGGAAACCGGAGAACCCGGAGGAAACCCACCAAGCACGGGGAGAACGTGCACACAGACCCGAGGTGCGAGGCGACACTGCGAACCACTAGAAATAGGAGAAGAAATAAAAGCACTGGCGTGTTACTGTAGTATAAGCGGAATAAAATGTTTCAGGGAGCATTAATGGGGAAATAACCCGGAGTAACTCTGCTCTGTGTCAGGCCACATTGTCAGGCCTTTTCCCTGTTTTCCTACAACGGCACAGGCTCGAGGGTCTTATTTCTTACTTATTGCAACATATACGATATAACAAGATCATTCTGATATTGTGATGGGTTACATCACCATGCAATTGTTTGTCAGCAGTGTCAAGTTCTCATCGTTACTCACAGATGGAACGTTAAAAACCTAAATCTGTACCGATCCGATCTGTTTTTCCTTCCCTTTATCTTGCTGAAAATTCTTTAACTTAGTGTGCGTGCGCGCGTGTGTGTGTGTGTGTGAACCGGCAGTAAATTATGCTGCTGCTGCTCTTTTGCAGGTACTTGGACAGTAAAATTAAGTAAGGTTCAAGCATCACAGTATCATGTTTTGACCATTTCGTGCATTCCACAAGACACTGCACGTGGCACCAACACTAGCCAGCTCTCTCCGCGTTACACTCTTAAAGACCTGAACGCGACTCGACGTCATTTCACAATGTTATGATACTGCAATTAAACTTCTGTTTGAAAAATAAAAAGAAGTCTGTGCTGCAGAAACCGACGCTGGCCTGGTGGACGCATTATTCCAAAACTGTGAGGGAGGAAATCTGGACATCATCCAGCACACAAAACATCAAAACACACACCTACACAATCTCTCCCTCTCTCTCCCTCTCTCACACACACACACACACACACACGCGCATGCATGTACGTCATGGATACTCCAGCAGTTTAGTGAAAAGACACTCTCGCCATTAACACTGCACGTTTTTTTTTTGTGTGTGTTTTGTTTACTACTGTAATGTTATAATCGATAACGTTTTCTTTCTTTATCTCCACCAGACATTTTCTTCTTCCTCATACTGACCGCCAGTAGTGAGACTCTTCCCACAGAATGTACGGCGGCTCTTCTCCCATTCATTTCTTGTTTAACAAATGTGTTTATCCGTCCACTGCGGTGTTACTGTGACACATGCACGCTGTGTAAATCTACACCGCCGCTGCAGTTCCACATGGCCACCTCGAGCGAAGCATCAATCACAAAAGCAGAGCTGCTAAACAATGCCATTCATTCAGGTAGTAATTACACTGTTGCCTTGTTCATCCAGAGCATAAAGGGAGAAGGGTCGGGTGATACGGTCACAATTTAAAAACGGAAAAACTAATATTAATAGGTTTTATTTGAAGGCAACTCGAACGCTCTGTTTTGTACGGTTTTTGCAATAGATTGTAATCCCCCCCCCCTCCCCCCCACCCCCAGCTATTCCACGGGCGACCGAGGAACGAACGTTTACTCGAAACTCCAGTGGCTCTTCAAGGAAAGGAACAATAATCTCTCGCGCCATATATATTTTCTGCAAAAGTGTTTTTAAAATAGTGTTCATATTACAAGAGGGCGTTCGAATCAATCCGGGACTTTTGATTGAAGGGGTCCGGGTTCGATTCCCGTCTCTGTGAGCGTGGAGTTTGCACGTTCTTCCCGTGCTTGGTGGGTTTCCTCCCACAGTACAAAGATTGGTGTTCCCAAATTGCCCATAGTGTGTGAGTGTGCTCTGTGATGGACTGGCACCCTGTCCATGCCATTAGCCTCCTGGGATAGGCTCCAGGCTCCCCCGTGACCCTGAATACAGGATAGAGCGGTATAGACGATGCGCGAGTAAAAAAAAAAAACTGACTTTATTTCTCTAAATAATCCCTTGCTACACAAATGCACTTATCCCAGAGTTTCACCAGTGCGTGGACACCATGGAGCCATGCTTGGACAGTCTGTCTGATTCACATCTGAAAACGCCGGCCTCCCAGGAACTCCTTTAATGTGAAAATGTCTTGGAGCAAAGTCAGGACTGTACAGGGGATGTGGCAATAACTCGCAGCTGAGTTCCTGTAATGTGCAAGCGGTGCTGGAGACAGATGCGTCTCTTCTTTGAATTATCCATTGATTTTCGCTGACTGTTCACGGGAACGACTGCAGTGAGCTCTAAGCCACCTCGGGTGGGATTGTCAGTCTTTAAAGCGTTTGCACCACTGATGCGGCTAAGAGTCTCTGGCCATTGGTGGCTCAGTGGTAGGTTTCTCGCCTGCCGGTTCTCACCCAATGCGCAAACCTTAGCCACTGGATGCAGTGCTGATCCCAGGCCCGTACTGTACTGTATATAATGGCAGGTAGGCATAAAACCTACTGTATGCTAAGCTGTGTGGATGGGATGGTGCGCTGTGGCTACCCCTCATGGGAGCAGCTGAAAGACCAGATGCGGAAAAAGTCTCATATCTCTCCTGTGTGTCTCAATTGGTCTTATGCCTTCACTCACGAGGAATTTCATCACGAGTCCCGGTTTGACTTGAACCCCTCTTGTGCTTACAGTACACCTCATGCGTTCTCCCGTCAGGGTGCTGATTATGCTTCATTTGTAAAGACGCTCTGTGATGGGTTCGCAAGCAAACCGGGGCGTCTTTGGGCTTTACCACGACAATGAGAAGGCGCTTAATAAAAAGCAAATGAAATGGACTTAATGCACCCTTTTATACTTGTCACGCTGTATGAAAAGGATTTTAAAAATCAATAAAATTATATAATTAATGCATCATGAACATCCTCTAATGATAGTCGTTCTCTTTGATCACTGGCCGAACTTGGCTTAATCAGAAGTTGTTGTTTTTTTGTTTTTTTTCCCGCCTATTAGTCGGTTTTATCATCACGAAAAATTGTCTTGTAAGTGTAGTACGATGCTGAAAATCATACCTGGCTTCACACAGTTGTTAAAGCTGACTAGTCTTGTAATCCTCGGCCCATAAAACGCTTATACACTGGGTTATTTACACTCTGGTGCAGTACTGGAAGTGTTAACACTGATACATCACACAAGCACATAAACCAGCTTCGCCATCCAGGACCGGTCGATTTTTTTCTTCTGAAAAATTAGCAGACTTCAATTATTATTAATCGATTCTATTAAAAAAAGATGCGTCCCTTTCATCTTCACGAGCTTTTCATTCCTGAACTTTTCACCCGACGATCCCGGACCCAAGTTACACGCATCAATAAAACGTAGCTTCAGAACATTTTGCATCGCATTAACACCTCTTCGCCTAGTAGTTCTGAGGAAGATGGATATGACAGGGCGCATTTGGAGAACAACGGTTCAAACTGATTCATAAATGTTTTATCGTGTGCCTTGATCAAGCTGACCAACTGCAGATGCTCCAGATGAGAGCGAGGATCTGTGTCTATGATGCTCCAGATGAGTTTCTGTGACTGCGATGCTCCAGATGAGAGGCTCTGGATGACTCACGACATTCACACGATCCCGCAAATGGAAATCATTTCAGTTTTAATAACACAGGCCACCATGAAGAGTTTGCCAACCGGGGTTTAACATAATCACAAGACATACGGCAATCTCAACATGCAGTGACGTGCTGTTTTTGTGCGCATCTCGTGCTACGAGGGGCGTTGGAGTCAAACCGGGACTTTTGATTGTGCAGAACCGAGCGGAACGCAGCTATGAGAGGAAAAGCTGTGCGGATCTTTATTTCTCTACCTAATCCCCGTCAGACGAATGCACTCATCCCAGTGTTTCACTAGTGCTCGGATACCAGGGAAGGAAGACAGATTCGGACTGCCTGCCTGGTGTCTGAAACACTGGCCTGCCAGGAACTCCTTTAAAGGCCCGGGTATGTGGAAATGGCTCGGCGCGAGCTCAGGACTGTACAAGGGATGTGGCGATAACTCCACTGTCTGTGTTCCGACAGACAGACGCGTCTCTCGCCCGCAAGTTGGCGAGAACTTATCCGTCCATTTTAAAGGATCCACCTGCTGAGCGTTAACGGGAAGAACTGCAGTGAGCTCGGAGCTGCCTCGGCCAGGAGCTTGGGACTTGTTTAAAATATTTGCACCGTTCCAATGTTTTACTGCGGCTAACAGTCTCATGACCGTACCGTGCTGCGGAGTCTTCTGCAAATGCCGGTTGATGATTTTCTGCTTATCGCGAGTCCCGGTTTTGACTCGAACACCCCTTTCTTAAATAAATAAATAAATGAATGAATAAAATCAGGCTTAAGCATGCATTTGCAATACTACAATCCAATCAAGTCCAAGTGAAATTCAATTGCTTCAAACAAAAATCTTCAGTGCTCTCATAATCAAATCGTATTTGGCAAAGAAGGTTTTGCAGATGGGTTCTGGATCAGCGTGCAGCTTACAACCCTTGCCTGGATGTGCAAACTTCTGAACTGGGTTGCTAAACTAAACTGGGTCATCTGGCAAACATCGAGCCACTCTATATTCCCCTGAAGAAAATGATCATTAAAAAATCCTCACTAGCTTCTATCTCCCTGACAGAGACAGCTGACTGGCTGAACCTCTGACCTGAGATTGGCACAGGAGATGCTACTCGGTGGCCAGAAACATTGACGAACGTGAAACTGCTCCACAAGCCAAATGCAACAGTCATTATTTTAAAATTCTTGGCGTTGGTGTCAGTTTAACATAATTTTCAGAGAGCAACAAGAAGGGGAGACAAGGGCAGCATGAGATAGTTCCTTAGCAACTTGGCTGAATTCGAACCAATATGAAAACACTCCAACATAAATAAACAAATAAAATCCCCGCTAATAAATGTCTGACTTTACATATCAGCCAAGTGAAACTGGAAAAAAAAAAAAAAAAAATGGATTGGCAGCTAACTAACTTGTCACCTGCATGCTATTATAGCGAGGATTTGTTAGCTGAAGGTTATCCTCGGCTTCTAAACATATTTTATATGACTCAGGGAATACATTTTCATCCCTATTAAAATAAACAAAAATCGGCCTTAAATATGATTTTATAATAACTAGCTGTTGCTTATGATGGATAAAAAAAGAAGATGGAAGAAGAAGAAGAAGAAAAAAAAAAAGAAAACCAGAACTATAACAGAGGTGTTAAACGATGCCAACATCTGTATTGGTTTAGCATTCTAAATATTTGTATCAGTATTCATGTTCAAACACAAAGTGGGTGTGGCTTAAATCAGAAAGGTTTTTTTTTTTTTTTAAGTCTCATGAAATATGAAAACTGGATGACATGAAGAAAAAAAAAAAAAAAAAAAAAGTCCAGATGTGGGAACACGGGTTCTGGCACTTCCTCAATCTCAGTCTCCAAAAAATTTGAATAGAACAGAAATTTGTCTGGTAGAAACTAGAAAACACATCGGGTTGTTGTTTTTTTTTTCTTTAAAGAAAAAAATCCTGCTACTGTTATTCTAGTTCCTAAACAAACAAGTAACTGTATTTAAACATCAGCAAGTTACTCAGGATTCTGTAAATACATCATGCAGAACCCAACATGGTCTTTGCCAAACCTGGATCAATGTCGTAACTGATATTTCAAGAACCTGAGTATTGTGTTTCATACATAAGAGATCTAGAATCCGTCTTATTCAACAACTGACAATTCTAGAACCTTAACAGAGTTCTATACATGGATGTTCTATAATCCCAGTTTCTCAAAACTGACATGTTTAGAACCTTTGTCAACCTCCCAGTGACAAATCTAGAACCAGATTGTAGTTCTATACACGAGTGTTCTAGAAATTCCAGTATTTCACAACTGACAAATCTAGAACATAAGTAAAATTCTATACATATGTTTTCTAGAATCCAAATATTAACTCATAACTCACAAATCTAGCACCTGATTATTGTTCTATAGGTATTCTGTAAGCTCAGTGTTTTATAATTGGTCATTCTAGAACATGTGTAAAGTTCTTGAACTACAGAGTATGAGTGACCTAGAATTCCAGTATTTCATAACTGATGACTCTAGAACCAGATTATTAGAAGCTCAGTATAGTTCTATGCGTGTGTTCTAGAATGCCTGACTATTCTAGAATTTAAATAACGTCTTTTACACGACAAGTTTAGAACCTAAGTTCTAAGTGACAACTCTAGAACCTGGTTCTAGCTCTACACATGAATGTTCTAGAATCCCAGTGACTGATGCCTCTAGAACTCGAAGATCTAGAACCCCATTGTTCAACAACTGACAGTTGGTTTTAGAGGATTTCTAGAAATCATTCATATTCAGACCTCTGACCTGAGTATTCTAGTACATACATATTCAAATACATTTACAAGTCCTATAATGGCATCTCTATGAACGTTAGAAATCCAGTACTGCTTTGATTTTTAATATTCTCGAACTTGGGCATTTATTGTAAAACCTAAGTTTTAATTAATTGTTCTTGAACTTATTCTTTCTAATACTTTTTTTTGGAATACCAATTCTGGAACCTGGGTTCTATTGTTCAATACCTGAGCGTTCCAGTGTTATTTCATAACTGATAATTCTAGAATATGAGCACTGGTCTGGCCCTGAAAATTCTAGAACCTGGGTTCTATTGTTCTATACAGTACTTTCCATAGCTGACAATTCTACAATCTGAGATTGGCTCTTTAGCCCCAAAATTTTAGAACATCAGTACTGGTCGGTCCTGGAAATGTCACCAGCCACTGTCTTTTCAAGGTATAGTTTATTGCTAAGTATCAGGAGAATCACAGAATCCCCGTACTGTTCCACATCTATGATTTTCTAACCCAAGGACGGTCCTCTGATCCTAGAACCTCTGTCCTCATCCCTATCTGCAACTCTGATGACCCGTGTGAAGGTCTGCACTCTACATTCCAGAACCCTATTGTTTAAGTCCATTATAAATATTGTTTCATAGAACGTACCAGAATCTTCTTATTATTTTCTGTCTCGCTTGGCTAGAACTACAGCCGAGTGAGTTCTAGATTCGGTTCCAGGAACGCTTTTTTAACGCAGCGCTCATCTGAGCCAATAGGAGGAGAGGGCCGAGCCTCTTCGATGCTCCACTGAGCAAATAAAGCGAGTGAAGAGGAGACCACCTCCGCCTCCTCATCCAACCGGATTTATTACAGCACATTAGCAGCGCAGGAATTCCAGCTGCTGCCAAACTCAATATTGACTCCACAGGAACCGAAGGATATGCACAGCAGATCAGTAATGCTGCATGCAAACAAACACAATGAGTTCAGCTCGGGTTTTATGGGCACCGTGCTTAAACGACCTGGACCTGACCCCCGTTCATTACGCTGAGAACATTTAGTGCTTTGATCATCAGTGTTAACGAGACGAAAATGCAGCAGAACCTACTGTACAGCTCTGGGCTTTCTGTTCACACACTAAACAGCTGTAACGGAGCTCTTTTGGCAAATTCCGCCTGGTGCTTTAATGGACAGGGACAGATAAGAAACGGATGCCTTCTGCAGAGTTATCAATTTTTCAAAACGTCCATTCCATCGCTAAAGCTCGACCCACCCATCCGCCCTTTCGCTGGCTGAGACGCATCAGTTACACGTGTAACTCTCTGAGCCGTCCTAATCCAGAAACACGCACTACTCTCCCTCTTTATCTTGACCCACACACACACACACACACACACACACGTCCAAGGGTTACTTTTTTTGAAGCACTTTCCACAACTATAATGCTGATTCTCATCAGGTCCTCAAAGCTCTAATTAAGAAACGATAAAACTGCCTCTAAACAAACATTCTGTAAACATGTTAATTACTGTGCTATTTTTGCCCTTTGGTGGTGGCGCACACTTTACTGAACTGCCCTGACTTTGAACTTTTCATACTCCTCCTTGGCACCAGCCCATATTTAGAAATCTTACATAGCAATGCAAGGAAGGAACATAGATTATATCCAATGCAAAAAATATTCTCAAATGTTTACATTTGAGCGACAAGGTGGTATAGGGCGGGTCAGGGGTACTTAGGGTTTTAAATGTTCTATCCCTGTAAAAAAAATAATAAAAATAAAGGTACTGTAGGCAAATGCTGCCCCAGGTGCAAATGAGTGCATGTGTGTGTGTATTCCTGGGCACCTAATGCTCTGTGATGGACTTTTTTATTTTTTTCTTCGTGAATCCTCCAGCCTTGCACCCAGTGTTCCTGGGACAGACGCCAGAATCACAGCATCCCTGCTAAATAAATGAATCCTTCATCGGTTTACATTACACTTGTTCCTGAACCAGTTGACCCAGAGTTAAAACGCAAGCATTCGTCGCCTGGGGATTTGCCCCGCCCATCGCAACCATTGCGAGACCGTGCGGCCCTGACCGGATCAACTACGACCTGGATCGAGACTGGGTCCGAATCACCCAAACAACTGCGCAACTACATTGGTACCTCATCTACAGTAGTAATCTACCTGGATCAAACTCAACCGCCTGAGATCCGGCGCTGGCTGCCTCGCCTGACCCCCGTGACCATGGTGACACCAAGACGTTCATCTACGACTGCAGCATAAAGACATTGGACCTGCTGGTATAACAATCAACCATTGAAAGCAAATATGACCACCATATTGTAAATCAGTGCCGTAAGGTATCATATACTGTGCAAAGAATTGGTAGTTTATGTACCAACCTCAGCAGCGACCTCGTTTCCCCTCTCGTCCGTTCCGGCCGCTCAGCATTCAGCATCAGCAGTGTACTAATCATCTCCTGATCATCTGTCATCATCTGCACCTGTTCCTCACTAGTTTGAATGATTCATAGATCACTGTGTGGCTTAACAAACAAAAATATTCCTCTGAAACTGGGCAGGTACAGGGACTGGACTGAAAATGAGACACAAAAACTCGCCAAAAAAAAAAAAAAAAAGGTGCTTCAGGAAGCCTGGACAATTATTCCTCAGGACTAGATTGAAAATACAAGAATGTCTGACTCAAAATAAAAAGAAATGATGAAGGAACAAGACTTTCGAACAGTATTATATACTGTATGACGGTAATCCACAAGAACATTTTGTTGGGAAGATTTTGGGTGTCATTTCTTTCATTTTCAACAATTCATTTCGGGTTTGTCGCAACACAAAGTCCTAAATGTTCAGTACACAAGTCTTGTGCACTGGGAGTTTCTTGGCAACTGCCTTGTGTGGCACCATGTTCAAGATGGTCGCCATGAACATTAAGAACCACAGCCATAATTTTGCACACCAAACCGCCTATTTCGTGCTGCTAAATTTATAGTCAAGTCAGGAAGTTTTGGATTTGAGGAGGAAAAAAATATATACACTCATGCCTGCACACAGTTTAGATCTTCTGGAGTTGCCGTGAAAACAACCAGGTCTTTAGAAATCAATCCGGTTAAAGCGGTTGTGTTACTGGTCAACAGTCCAATTTCAAAATAAACTTGAAGTACTCTTAGAAGTAACCTTTGCACGGAACACCATCTATTTATTGATTAGTTAAAATATATAATCAAACTCAAGATAAAAAAAAAAAAATAAATAATAATGATAATAAATCATGACTGATCCAACTTTTCAGAAAACAATCTAGACAAAGCAGGTGTGTTCTTGGCTTTTGGAGCAAATTGATGCAAAAAAAATAAAATAAAAATTGCGCTCAAATATTCTGCACACTCCAAAGTCCCGTTTTGACTTGAACATCAAAGTCAGACTAACACAAGACAGTTATGAGAATAAAAACTCCCTTTATTTCTCTATACAGTATAATCCTCTGCTACTGTTCACTAACGCACTTATCCCAGCGTTTCACAAGTGCTTGGATACCATCAAGGTAGAAAGTATTCTCGGGTCACTGGTGAATGATGTGTGTATCGTTCCCACGGACGGATCTCAGACCTCAGCCGAGATCGTCGTTCAAAGGCGTTTAAAACGTTTGCACCGTTCAAAGGGTCTCGTCACCGTACTGTGCTTGAAGCTTTTTTAGAACGTCCGTCGGTTTTTACGGTTTTCTTCAAGTGCATCACAAGTCCCGGTTTGACTTGAACGCCCCTTGTATTAAAATTTCCTGAATTTTTCATTCACCATCAATGGGGTGTTGGTGACAGCTCTATATGCCATGTTCAAAATTTCAGTGCATGAACAGAATAATCGCATTGCCTTAATGACACTAGCAACAACAAAAAAAAAAGGAAATGATTTATGAACAACATCGTGTAAATCTATCCGTATATGCCTTTTAGGCATCTACCATTGTTTTCATTGCAGCAAAGGCTTTATTTCTGTTGCCAAATATCAACAATGCAGTGTTTTTTTTTTCTCCATTATACTGCAGCATTTAAATGATTCACAGCCCTAAGTTACATTCATGCTTTTTGAACGTGCATGCATTAAACTCTCCTCTTTCAGATTATCAATCCATTCATACAGTACGCTCTCCTCACATTTTTTTTGTTTTAATTAATTTGCATCCTACAGTTTGTATGCTTTCACAAGTCGCTTTGAACAGAAACATCTGCCAAAGGACTAAATGGAAAATGTATGGTCTTGTGATGTTGCCTGAAAGGCTCCATTGTTACAAAAGAGAAGAAAAAAAATGCTCCATTAAATCCACTTAAAAAGACTCCACAAGCTCAAACCTGCCCGATATGCACAGATTTAACATAGTGATGAACCAAACAAAAAAATAATAATTCTTCGGTGAACCTGGAAATGAAATTCAGGACACGTTGTTTTCAGGTTAGATTGAAATGCTAATAGCAGGAATGCAGAAACTTCGATGAAATAAATGCCCCCCCCCCCCCCCTAACCCCCGCCCATGTGTTACAGCGTGGCTACAGATATACTAACAAACAGCAAACAGGCAGATTTGCTAAATTAGATTCGTTTTTATAAGCCGTAAAAAGGTTTGCTGCTAATCGGATGTTTATTTCGACAGCCGTGCCACTTTTCATTCCAAGAGAATTATAATGGCTCAGATCGTGAGGGTTCCCGCCTGATCTGGCAACACCGGACAAGTAGCTGCTGCTGTTTGAATGCATTAATGATGAGACGTGCAGGAGAGCTGAGGAAACACAATCTATTTCTATTTCTCTACTCCAGGTCGCTTCAGGTGGAATGATTTATTACCGGAGTTAATCGTTTTAAAAATGTAACCGGGTAACACTTTCAAGTCCAGATTTTCAGCAATTTTTTTTTTTTTTTTTTTTACAGACTTTCAGGTGAAACCAACTACCCCCCTGTATATATACAGTATATATATTTTTTCTTCTTTTTTTTTTTTTTTTTTGTCAAGGGGCCAAAATTTATTTTCACTGTCAGTTTGCTATGTAGGAGAAGCTTTATTCAGGTGAAATTTGGACTAGGAATAGGTCACAGTATTTCACATAATTCACAGTGAGGTGCAGTAGCTAGCATTTATGTTAGCTAATAATTAGCTGTATACATTTCAGGTTCATGCTAATTTCATGTTTTATAGAAAATGTATATTTTATTTTATATGACAGCCACTCATGACAAAAAAAAAGTCTAAAGTTTGTCTTTATGAGACATTTAAGAGACATTTAGCTATTGTTACAGATAAATGCTAAAGAAGGAAGTGCATAGAGACAGTAGTAGCTAGCTAGCTAGGATGAGGAGGTTTGACAAGGGTAATGCTTTATGCTACTGAAAATGTCAAACCAAAACAGAATGTAATTCGCAGTTAAAGTCTACATGAATAAATGAAAGGTTTTGTCTGTACATTGGTCAGAACTCGTTCCTTCAATTATATCTTTAGGTTTCATATGCCGGAGGACCGGAAACCAGTCTCAGAAAAAAGTGAAATTCTGTCTGTATGTCTGTCCAGCCAGATTTTGTCACAGCATCACGTAAAACTGGCTAGACAGACTTTAATGAAACTTTGGCAATACTTAGGCATTTTCCTGAAGTTAAATTTGCACCATAAATAAAAGCTAAATAATGTTTAGTTTCGAAGTAAAGTTATGAGCAGTTATGTGGCAGATTATAAAGTGTAAGTTCTGACAGCGTACAGCGCATACGTACATCAAACTGTGGGCGCGTCTTAAATCAACTGCTGGACTTTTACAGTGCTTAGATATCTGCCTGAAGTTTAACCTGCGCCATAAGTGAAATCAAAATGCTGATTTCAAAATGTTGAACAGTTATGTGGCGGATTTAATAATCTACTTTAAAATAAGCTACTAATGCGCTACTTGCTCAATGTAAACAAACACCTGCACTAACAGATATTTTACCGAACAGAGAGTGTATTTGTATTGACGACGAAAGAAGTACAACTTAGCGCAAGATGCGCAACCTTACAAAATTGTATTTCTTTGTATTAATAAGTTACAGTACAGAAGGACCACCAGGCATGTCTGTGGTTTCAACCTGACATAATATATAATATATTCTTATATTATAATAAAACTTAAATATATTATTTTAAGCTTTAACCTTTTAACTATTTCTACAAACATCGGATAGGTAGCTCTTTATACACACTTTCCTTATACAATTTTTATTATAGAGCAAAGACAACATTTAAAGTAGCTTTTAAGCAAAGCATGAGACGCTTGTGCTAAATCGGACTAAAACGTATGGTGGATTCAGGATCTAAAGGGTTAAGTATCAAAAAGTTTAGAAAAAAAAGGTTTTGTAACTCGGCAACAGATGGCAGCACATGGCTGTACGCAGAGTCAGGCGGCACCGACCTTCATAAGTTAGCGTGCCAAAAGACATCGTCCTGTGTACATAGGGAGCTGTGCAACTGGTGGTGCTCTGACTGTGTGTCTGCTATTTCACCATGGATAGCAACGTGAAATTGGGAATGAGAGCGAACGTGAAATTCTGCATAATACTGGGAAAATCTGCAACGTAGATGTTGGAAATGATTCGGCAAGTTTACGGCGATGCTGCAATGAGTCGTTAGATGCGTTTTCAGTCATCACTGGAAGACGACCCCAGAAAATCTCGAAATCATTCAGCAACTTGTGCATGATGACACCCACCAGTATTAATAAGTAAGTAATAAGTAATTTCCTGTAAACAGAGCTAATCTTGAAACTTTTTGATACCACATCGTATACTGGGACTCCTAGTATATTTTTACCTCATTGTACAGTTATAGTATTGAGACAAAAGTGAAATTAAAAGTTTTACTGACATTGTGATGTATATATATATATTTTTTTTTCATAAACGCAATCAAGATAATACATAATAATTTGTTATTTTATGCAATGAAAATTGCTATACAAAAATCAACATTCAGTATGAAGTCCTTCATTCTTCAAAACCTGCTCGATCCAGCTGGGCATAGAGACAAAAAGACGTCTGCAGTACTCTGGCGTCACTCGCTCAATCCATGCCTGCTTGATTGCTTCCTGAAGATCATGTCCAGAGATTTGCCAAAGACGTTCGCAAATCACTTGAGAATTCCCTAATTTTAGTTATTTTCGTGCAGAGGTGGACACCCTGGCTTCAGAAAGTAAAAGTCCTGCCACGTATTTGTTCCAGTCGTTAACAAAACCAGCTGATTCTGATTAGCACAACTCTTCAGGCAGATAGGCAGGAACTGGTTCGTGACATCACCTGTTTTGTGCACGGAGAGAACTACTGTATAATGCGTGGCATATGGCGTCCTAATACTTTTGGCCACTGTCCAAACTCAGGGTTGAACTGCGGGCCCTGAAGTTATGCCGCGCCATCACCGCGCCATTCTTGTCATAAATGATGGTACAGACGTTTCCATCATTGTTTCATGTATCAAAATATTTAGGTTTGGCTCATTCGTTTCGAAGGTCATTTCATTCAACCATTATAAAAGGAAATTATTACGTAAACTTTAACATCCATCTACATCAGGTTAAGGCGAAGACATGCTGATATACAGTACAGCGATACTGATATACTGTAACGTCATCATACTGAATCAGTCAGGCCCGTTTAAGTCTCAGAGATGATCTGAGAAGAATCAACACTTGCGAGACATGCGATGATCTGTACCAGGCATGAAAAGTCCTCCACGTCCATCAGACGTCACATCACAAGAACTACAGAACTTACTCTTCTGAGCCTTCTGAGTAAAGCCAGCATGTGATATATTCGCTAATATCAGCTTACCAACATCTTTCTATTCTTATAGCGCTGTGTTCTGAGACCAAGCTCGGCATTGTGGCGTGTGTGTGTGTGTGTGTGTGTGCGTGTGTGTGTGTGTGTGTGTGTGCGTGTTCAGTCAGATGTGGAGACTGATTTAGCCAGAGTGAGAACTGGTGCTCTGAGGCGCACATGACAAGCATCTCTCTCTTTTTCACTCTCTCTCTCACACACATATATATACACACGCAAACACACACACACACACACACACACACACACACACACACACACACACACACACAGCCTTAATTATCACACGTTTTTTCCTCCTTGCACATTCCAGCTTTAGTAGAAGAGTAACAGCCCAGTGCACACATATTGAGATCAGGCAGAGAATAAAATGTGCACAAACCCAGCAGAGAGCCTACAGGGCAAACAGCTCTAATGAGAGTTATCAGCTCATGCTGGGGAATCCAAATTAGACTCCATGATGATGAACATCCTTTTTCAGCCCGGACCCTCTTCTGCACTGTGTCACGAACGTAGTCTAGGGCAAAATCCCCATAAGACGCATCGAACGTGTAGGATCCCAGATTTTATCTGCTATTTATCTAACTGCGGTTAGATAACCGGTTAACCAGTCAGGCGCCCTATGTAGTGAACACTATGTAGTGAAATTCAAAGCAAAATTGGGATGAGATTAAATATTAATAAGTGATAAAATAAATAAATAAATAAATAAATAAATAAATAAATAAATAAACAAACAAACAAACAAAAAAACGGAAAACTTTTCCAAAATAAGAGAGAGGCGTGTGACGAGGAGTGGAAAAAGTCTAAACGCCAGATAATGACGCGGTGAATAAATGTACAAATACGGTACGATATCAGTTTATTGCTACGTCGTCTCCTGGTGATCTTCTCTGCTGAGGAACGCAACACAATTTTCATCTTCGCTGGTTTAAATCGCCTGCTAATGTTGTCAGTATTCGAGGATCATTAGCACACAAATGCACTGAAATTATCGCTATTTTATAATAATTCAATTTCCAAGGCATTTTAGATAGCCCTAACACGCACACACACACACGCACGCACGCACACAAGATTGTCTTACCCTAACCCTATTCTACCTTTAAGAGGATGATCCATTTTCATAATTATTAACGCAGCTAATTAATGCGACGTCGCATCGAAATCTTTAACCTCAGTGATTAAAAGAAAACACTCATGCTCTTTTTTTTTTTTTTTTGTCTTTTTGTAATATACCCTGCAGCTTTTTTCCTCGTGGGGACCGGCACAAGGTCAAACCTGTCGGATATTCCTGTGCTTGTGTGACTATTTGGTCCTCACCAAGCTATAAACACATGGCCACACACACCCGCTGCACGCAGCATGTGATCCCTGTTGGTGTAGCGTATGTGGTTTCTACCCGTAGCCCACTCCCTCATGTGTTTAGCAGCTGATGCTTCCATAATAAACAGACCCATGCCACTACTGTGCTCCTTATTTTCTCGCAGGCCACACCCCTAACGAGATCACCCAATGAAAACGGAGCAGAAGTCAAAAAAATACATCAAAATAAACAGCGTCCTATACTCACAGAACTTCTGCGACTGCCAGGATTTCCCCTCGGACAAGGCCTCCCGAAGCGCTTCACGCTCTCTCCTCTTTCCGTGTCCACTGATGTCCGTCTCCTTCGGTACGCCACCAAGTCTGTCTCTCTCTCCCTCTCTGTCTCCGTCACTGGTCCTGCAGCTCTCTGGAATCTGAGACGAGAGAAAAATGTCAGCAGTGAGGAGGGGATGTGGGTATGTGTGTGTGTGTGTGTGTGTGTGTGTGTGTGTGTGTGTGTGTGTGTGTGTGTGTGTGTGAGAGAGTGAGTGAGTGTGTGTCCTCTCCTAGACAGGCCCTGAGACTACTACGCTTTTGTGTTTGCCAAGAAACCGGAAGGCTGTTACCTGGGAAACGTGTGGCATGGCAGATTTGGCAAGGTTATTTGAATGCAGAAGCCGAGCACCGCTGCAGTTTTGGCGAGCTCGCGCCGTCTGAAACGCTGATCAGCGAGCAGTGACGCAGCACTTCACACAGCGACTCAGCTAGAAGTCAACACCGACTCAGGCCTCTGGTGAACTCGGAGAACCTGATCTCATTAGAAAACCTGGCCGAATTCGAACCGGCGCGGGCGATGCGCTTTCATCCCGCGTGAACCCTACCCCCATCGCTAACCCCGACATTCATAACCGAGCCCCATGCTGAAACTAAAATGGGTCGGAAACAATACAGCGGCAAGACGATGGAGCAAAGATATCAGGACACAACAGCACAAGCAGAGGGATACCTAGAAGCTTTTTATGATGCAGTACATTTTAATAGGAGTACGATATCTCATTCATGAAATTATCACGTGGCAGTGCATGAAAGCTGATCGCAAGCTTTAGTTAAAGTTCAAATAAAAAAAATGCAAAAAAAAAAATGAGTTCTGTGATTTCATGGTAGAAAATCTCTCTTTTTTTTTTCTTTTTTTTTTAGCACACAACAGTCTGTACACGATATACAGGATGGTGTGAAAAACAAAAACCTCTCCGTGATGAAACACCTTGTTGATGAGAAAGGTCAAAGGACAATGAGCAGACTGGTACAGTACAGCGAGGCAAATAAGCACTCTTTAAAACCGTGACGAGCAGAAAGGCGTCTGGGTGCAAAAACCAAGCGGCGACTGAGTTACGAGCTGGGACAGAAACACGAGGCTGCAGTCGACACAAGCTGACTAGGAAGCCTGGGAGGGAATCAGCTGCATAGCATAAAATGCTTGCGAATGGACGAACGGGGCAGTGATGGCTCAAATAGTTTAGATTGCTGATCAAAAGGTCGGGGGTTCAAGCCGAGCACTGCCAAGCTGCCGCTGCTGGGCCATTGAGCAGGGCACTTAACCCTCAACTGCACAGATGTATGATGAGATAAAATGTAAATCGCTCTGGATGAGGGCGTCTGCCGAATGTTGTAAATGTAAAATGATCCACCCTTCGTTCCTTCCTATTGGATTAAATGATGTCGATGAAATTAAAGAAGTGTTTTACTGCAGCAGGCTGCAAAGATACAATAGCAAAATTGCTCATTTATGTAACAACCTCAGCAGCGACCTCGTTTCCCCTCTCGTCTGTTCCAACCTGATGATCATCTGCACCGGTTTCTCATCGGTTCTTGCCGTGAATTAGATGCTTGTTTTAATGCTTGAGTCACAAGCATTAAAACATCCTCTGAAACTGCTCAGGTACAGAGACTAAGCGCTAAAAAGGAGATCAAAAAAGTCCATCAGGAAGGATATAGCACTCACTCACTCATCGTCTGTACCGCTTAATCCTGTATTCAGGGTCACGGGGGGGTCTGGAGCCTATCCCAGGAGACTTAGAGTATGAGGATGGGTACACCCTGGACAGGGTGCCAATCCATCACAGGGCACACACACACACACACACACACACACACACACACACATACACACATACACACACTACGGCTAATTTGGGAAGTCCAATTAACGTAACCTACATGTCTTTGGGCTGTGGGAGGAAACCGGAGAACCCGGAGGAAACCCACCAAGCACGGGGAGAACGTGCAAACTCCATGCACACAGAGACGGGAACCGAACCCGGACCCTGGTGGTGCGAGGCACTAGCGCTAACCACTACACCGCTGTGCCGCCTGGCTATAGAACTATTTCTCAAAACTGCTTTTTAAAAATACAAGAAAGTCTCACTCTTTGGAAGCAGCGCCGGAAGTGATCAGAGGTGGATCCAGTCTTTAGTACAGTACTGTGGATTAAAAACATTACTGCTAAAGAACAAAAGTTTTGATGTCAACATGAAAGAGCCAAAAAAAAAAAAAAACTCAGGAGAAAAATATCAGCTACTTGTTACTTATTACTGCCCTGCAGTTATAAAACACTAACAGAAAAATGGTTCTGTCTGAATGTCCTAGTTGTGCATCATTTCCTGCTCTCGTATATCCAATTAAAAAAATGGCACATGTTTGCTTCTAACACACACACACACACATATACACAGTGTTGATTGCTGCAACTCTTAATGACTAACACCTGATACTGACTCAATTAGGACACTTGTGTAACGATGTGTAACGCATCATCGCCTCTACTGCCTTCATTCCGCGAGAACACGCTGTTCTGTGTGCGCGTTGTATGAAATATCAGAGTTACGAAGGGAGGACGCGTGAACGAGGTCGCGAGCGCTAATAAAGTAACAAAAAAAGGATTTACCACTACTTGTTGTTCACCGACCGTGAAGCCAGTGATTCATCACAACACCCTGCTGTTGATAATTTTCCTATAACACACTATAAAGTGTGGATTTATTTGATCAGAACTGAACCTAAATCCTAGTGGTTTTACTCCGCGCAAGCTCGAATGACCGCCCTGGGGTCTGCATTCTTCTTTCCAGAACTATTTAAAGTTTAAACCTAATCAAGCACATCATGTCCCTGTTTACATGAACTATGAACCTGTCCGCAACCAGCACCACGCAGAATGCTGTGGCAACATCAAGAAACCATGGACACGCGTCATCGTAATTCAGGCACAGTGAAATTTAATCCTGGTTTAAGTGACGTATTAAGTGGACACTGTAGTGAGTGATTAATCTTCAACGCGCATGCATAAATGTTGGAACATAATCGCGTCAAAAAGCAACCATTCACAGTGTTCGGTTACGGGGCAGTCTAGATAGATAAATGGCAGGAAAACTTGGACACCTGTCCATCACATCCCCATGTCCTGGTTGAACATCCCAATCCAGATGTGGTCCCCACTCCACTGTACCGCCAGTAGATTGTGTCCAGCAGATTTGTGTTCGTTCAGCGACTAGAGATCCAGGTCATCCCAGAGATGTTCTGTGGATTGAGACCTTCCAAACTGAAGCACAGTGGAGGGGACCAAATCGGGAGTGGAATGGACAACAAGCATCTGTGGGAACGCTTTGGAGAAGGTCCACCATGTTACCATGATGGTCCACAAACGTTTGATGGCGAGTGCTCAGCCTTGCTGGTTCACAGCTCCAGGGTTCCTGCTTCAATCCTGAGCTCAGGCGAATCTCCCAGGAGCCATGTTCACTTCACACCTTCTCGGCACAGCATGTCCTGAAACGCATCGACCTTAAACTAGGAGCATGTTTACTTAAAAAGGAAATACCAGTTCCAATTCATATTTCCCCCTGAAGACGGCGGCGCAGACGTTCTAGTTCTGCTTCTTGTTTCAAAGTGTAACGTGCGATTCAAGAACTCAACGTTCACCAGCTCACCGTGCGCAAACAGACAGAAACGACAATCAAAGCTTTTATTATTTCAACTCGAAGCAGACTAGGACACCATGTCATGGGCTTGCAGTGAATCCTGGATCTCCATGAGGAGGAAACATCTGCTCTGGAGGATGTCATCGCTGGGCAAAGCAAAGAGCGGGAGAGTCATATTCCAGTGCTTCCCCGCACGTAGAGTATACTTTGGCGGGACACCCGAGTTTAGAGTATATTTGCCCAACCTTTTAGAAAAGAAAAAAAAAAAAAAAACGGTCCAGGAGAACCGATCAATTAACTTGTGACGGCCAGTTCACTCTCGCGCTGCACCGGTCTATTCTGCTACCGCGAGGCATTTAAAAAAAAATAAAAAATCTGCTTATACGGAAGTTTTTCCCGGCGTGTGTGTGTCGACGATGGCGAGGCTTTAAATATCTAATGTGCATTTGGGTTTTCTGCTACGTCACACTGTACAGTATGTGATCGCTGTTCGTTTTACGTAATAGATCACACCAGGTATGTTTCAGACCTGAGGGAAACACTTTATTCAGTGGTGAGGTATTGCCCGAGTGGTGCACAAAGAGCCTCCATTCCCTACGCAGATATGATTTCACACACTCCCACATGCTCTGTAGATCTTAAACCTATCTAAGTGTTATCACTGTCCCATTGTTTTGCTCAGCATTTCCATCTGCTCAATCCGAAGTGACTTTAAACTCACACAGGATCTAATTCAGGGTTAAAGCATTGCCAAATATATTACGTTAATCCATTTTTTCATATGCATGTATACATCTATGAGCAAGAGCAAACGAGCGCCCCGGACATGCACGTGCATTTCTACATTCCTATAAACCAAACATGCTAAACTGTTGATTATTTCGCATTAACATCGCGTCCTTCTAATACTTCAAAACCTGGAAGGAATAGAACTGCTCGAGACAGATCAGACAATAAACATTAGTGCTCTGAAACGGAATCAAATCAAATAAAGGAAGCGCGACGGCCAAAAATCTAATCGAGTCAACGGTCGACCGCTGATTCACAGCTCTATTACTAGTACAGAACCACGAAGTGAGCATCACCAGCCTGTAGAGAATGCTTACTCTTTAAACACACTGTGTCGGAAAATAAAAAGCAAGCTGCCTGAAATCCTACCGTCTATCCTGATCACAGAACCTAGGCATGTTAATGAGTCATGATCAATCAATTAATTGCCGATAAGAACTTAAAAGTCAAAGTAGGAGGAGCGTGCATGTCAAACACGGACTTGTGAGGAAATTTCTCATCGCATCCCCGTTATAGTCCCGACCTCACACCAAACCCTTTCCACATGTTTGGGCCATTGAAGGAGTTCCTGGGAGGCCGGCGTTTCGGGTGTGGAGTCCGATCATGGCTCTGGTGTGCTGAGAAAACTTTCTACTGTACATTGATGGTGTCCAAGCTCTAGTGAAACACTGGGATCAGTGCATTAGTGTAGGCGGGGATTATTTAGAGAAATAAACTGTCTGCATTCTTGGCGATCAAAAGAACAGGTTTGATTCGGACACCTTTAGCAATCAGGAACAGAAGTAGAGAGCGTTCTCGGAGACTCGCAGCAGAGATCTCACACCCTGAGATGGAAATCCAACTGCAGTATACGGTTCAGCTGTTACGGACAGTAAAACTGACCGTTATCCGGCGTGACCTCATGGCTCTGACTAGTGGCCAGTGGCACTGAGACATGTGGTGTTATGTTCTGCCACGGTAGCATGCACCAGCCGGCTGGACGAGTACAAACTTTCAGAGTTCCACTGTGGTTTGCCAAATTTAGGTATAAATCGGAGCGCCATGGTTAGACGGTATACGTGTACGGATCTCGGCTCGTTCTTAAAAAAAAAGCGACCTTTCCAGGACCCCGAGACCAAACCGAGGCAGTAAAAGTAACACAACCGTCGTGACATTATCGTTTATTCAGAACCAGCGCAAGCGGCTTAACTTTGTCCGCATGCATGGCGGCCCTGGAATTAGCGTTTTGTCCAATATCCCGGCTGTCCGCGCACCTCCTCCGTTCCTGGCGACCCGAATACTTGCAGGATCAAAGCTCGCGAATCAGAAGTAAACCCCAGAGACGTACGATCAGGGTGGAACCTTTCTCGCTCGTCGTGACCGAAGCGAGAGATTTTTTGAGGAGGTGTTCTGGCACTACGATTTTTCAAGGCTGGCAGCTTCACACTATGATCCTGGCAATGCACCATACAGCAAATATCTCACACCAGGGGTAAAGAAGAGGGGAGCGTACGAGTGTAAGAGCGCCAGAGAGCCCTGAGAAGAGAACGAAGGAGAAATAAACAAACACTTTACATGTACGAGTCTTTTTAAAGTAGTTTAAGTTTCAGCTTCAGCAGCGGCTCAGACAGGGGAAGAGAGAGAGAGAGAGAGAGAGAGAGAGAGCGAGACAGCGTCTGTGTTTCCATGCTATTGCTAGACTATAAGCTGCAGAATGTGCCATGTAAACATCTCATTCCAGTCATGCACTCCCAATAAGGCCTAGAGTCTGGAGCGGTTACTACAACAAGCACAAATGGGGTATTATTAGAGTTCGGACCACGATGATATACATACACTGTTAATGCCCGTAACGAGTATTTTTATTTTACGTGATGCACATCTAAAAAGAACCGGCTATTTTTAAAAGAAACAATCTACTGGAATACTGAAAAGCTGAGACGAGCTACGGAACATTAAATTATTCAGTCCTGTATTCTTCAGAGTTACAGGATATAACAATCATATCTGGCGGAAGGTTATTGCCCGTCATCTTTAATCCATCAACTCGGATTCAGTACCTAACTAATTAACACGTTTATGGCGGTTTTTTTTTTTTTTTTCTCTTTTTTTCTCCCCCTCCTCTTCCTGTCATGACCACTTGACTAATTGCGCATAACGACGAGCACGGAAACACAGCCAGTGGGTTTCAGTGGGCTCGGAGAAGGAAAGTGTACGTGCCTGCTCCTAACTCGCACTTTCTGGCAACTCGGCCTGACTTGCACAATCCTCATGAAAAGCTCTGCAGTATGTAAACAACACAATTTTGCAAGATGGCAGTTCACGCAAAGTACAGATGAATGCATTCTTCATCGCTGGGATTGAAACCTAACCTTTCCCCCAGCTCGGAATAAAGTAGAACCATTACTGCAAAGGAGGACACTTCAGGACATGTTTCTTTCCCTTCGCTACATAAAGGAGGCGGATTCACGCTTCTTTTAGAGAAAAGTCCAGGGTAGGATCATGCCTGCTGATCCAGACACAAAGTTCACAGAGCATAGTGTAAAGTAACATAATAAACAATCCTTCCTTAAGTGACATCATCCATAAAAGCTAACAATCGTCATGTTGGAGCTCGACCTTAAGTGAACTTTTGAACCATGCCGAGCTCAGACACATGAAGAAGCTGAGAGTCTTGCTCAGGTGGTTTTCTAACTCTGACTTGTGCACAACTTTAACCACTCAGACACCACAAATTGATGCCTTCGGGTCATTTCATGTTCAAATGTTCCAGTCTAATTCCAACTGTTACCACTTGATAAAGAAGAATCAGTTCTGCACATATACGGTGCCTTGCAAATACCCCTTGAACGTCTCCGCATTTTGTCATGTCACAACCACAAACTTGAATGTATTTCATTAGGATTTCATGTGACGGACCAACACAAAGCGGCTCGGAATTGTGAAGTGGAAGGAAAACGATTTTCAAAATGTTTTATGAACAGAAATCTGAAAAGTGTGCTGCGCATTTGTACTCGGCCCCCTTTACCCCGATACCCCGAACTCACATCGAGTGGAAACAATTGCCTTCAGAGGTCCCCTAATTAGTAAATGGAGTCCAACTGTGTGCAATTTAACCTCAGCATAAATACAGCTGTTCTGTGAAGCCCTCAGAGGTTTGTTACAGAACATTAGTGAACAAACAACATCACGAAGCCCAAGGAACACACCAGACAGGTCGGTGGAGAAGTTTAAGCAGGGTTTGCTTATACTGTAAAGATATGTCACATAAGAGCACTGTTCAGCATCATCCGGAAATGGAAAGAGTACGGCACAACGGCAAACCCACAGTACCAAGACATGGCCGTCCACCTAAACTGACAGGGCAAGGAGAGCGTTAATCAGAGAAGCAACCAAGAGGCCTATGGTACTGTAACTCTGGAGGATCTGCAGAGATCCACAGCTCAGGTGGGAGAATCAGTATTTTTTTTAAAATATGCAGTATATTTATGTTTGCATTTGAGGTGGTAATATGTTGCCGTACCACTATAACTCCACAGGTGGCGTGTTCTAAAAACACCCAGGTATCGTGATATTGTATCGGGTGGTCCCTGGTGGTCCGCATGCCTACTGTAGGTCCTTAGGACTGCAAGTTCTACAAGCTGTTTTGCAGTCAAGTCGATAATCTCCACCATTTTCAATACAAAAACGACTCAAGGATTCATATACATAAGTTGCTCCCATGTCAAACAGTCAGGTCCATAAGTATCTGGACACTGACACACTTTTTATACGTATGACTCTTTACACCGCCACAGTAGATTTGAAACGCAGCAGTCGGTGCGTGAATGAAGCGAAGCTTTCCGAGGTTCATTCAAGGGGTTGAAGAAAAACATTGCATTAGCCATTATAATCATTAATACAGTGTATAGTGACACAGACTCAGAAGCAATCGCACAACTGACCGATAAGAAGTTAAGGCCCATTTTTTCATCATTTCATGACAAAATCAAGGAAATAAATGGCCTGCTGTAAATTCCAAGTAACGTGTTTGCATTTTGGAAATGTTCATGGGAACTCTAAAGGCTGCATTAGTGCATTAGGCTGGAAAAAGTAAATAAAGAGACCTACCAAAGAGATGGCAGAAACTAGAGAAGTGGACACATTAACAATTTGTTGCACTCTTAAAAAGAAGGAATGCACTGCTGAGTGAACATCCAAAGACCTTGAAGGCTACAGAATGCAACTAAAGAGGACAAGTGTAACAGTCTTTCCTTGGTGGAAAAAGAAAAGCTCCTTGACAAAATCTAGCCCAGTGAAGGTCACTCTGGAGGAGGTAGGCGTATCACTGTCAAAGTCTACAATCAAGAGAAGCCTTCATGAATGTAAATACAGAGGGTTTACCTCAGGGTGCAGATGACTGGTGATACTCAAGAACAAAAATGGCCAAATGACACTTTGCTTAAAGGAAAAGCCTTCCAGATCTGATACAAGATTACCTTATAGCAGAAAAGGAAAGAAAAGGCTCATGTTCAAACATAGCGAAAGCAGGGCTAGGACATGGGCATGCATGGCTGCTAATGGAACCTGCTCACTGGCGTTTATTGGTGATGCGACTGCTGATCGAAGTAAGAGAGCTGTACGTTCTGCTCACAGTCAGTAAAATGCTGCACGACTGATAGGACAGCGTTTCACAGTGGAGTTGAATAACGACCCAGAAACATACAACACAAGCAACACTAAAGAGAGGAAATGTTTTCTCACATGGCCGAGTCAGTCAACCCAACTGAGCAACTTTCACTTACCGAAAACTAAAACAGAGGAAGAAATACCCACAATCAAGGAGCAACTAAAAGCAGCTGCAGTAAAAGCCTGGCGAAGCAGCTCAAGAGACGAAACTGAGCATCAGACGATGTCTATCAGTTCTAAACTTCAGAGAGTTATTGAATGCAAAGTTCTTGCATCCGGGTATTTAAAAATAAATACAATTATTTATGATTATATTCGTCTGTCCAATTACTTTTGAGTCTTTGAAAATAGAGGAAGTTACAAAAAAAATTTTCCTAAACAGTTACTGTAATATTATTGTTAAGCCCCTTGATTAAAGCTTTGAACCAATGCCATTGTGACTGCTTCATTTCAAAACCACTGTCATGGGGTACAGAGACAAAAACACAAACCGTCCAAATACTTATGAACCCGACAGTAGGTTTATAAAGTCAGCCAGCAAAAGAGAAGTGTTGCATTGGGTTTGATGGCACTTTCAAAGTACAAAAATAGAAATCATATACGAAACATGAATAATCTTCCATTATGATAGAAATAATGTCCATGCAGTGCGTACTGGAGATACATCAGGAATGATAATTTTGTCAATGATACCTCAAAATAATTCCTCAATAACAGCACATTCATTTATTCATTCATCTTCTAGAAGTGCTTCAACATGGTCACAGTTTCTGTGGATCCAGAATTTTTTTTTTTTTTTTTGGATGGAAAACATGGGACAACGGTCCATTACAGGGCTCTGTGCACATACGTACACACACACACACACACACACACACACACTCATTCACATCTAGAGGCCATTTAGAGGAGGTAAGAGGAAACAAAAGAACCTTGAGAAAAACCCACATAGTCACTGTGCTGCCCCATTGATCATTTTTAATCACCCAGTTTCTCTTTCTAACATCCATACAAAACAGCGTAGTGGAGAAGATCGGTGCTCAATTCGGTCTTCATGGGCCATGAAACAGGTCAGAGCAGTGACAGCGGTGTTGTGCAAGCCTGTAGAGGATTATTTACATTTATCCATTTGGCAGACGTTTTTATCCAAAGCAGGGTACATGTGAGGATCCAATCCAAACATAGAACTGAGCTGTTGAGGGTTTTCGATTTTGCTTAAAGGAAAACTCCACCCTGAAACCTATAAAATGTGTTCGTACTGAAATATCTGTGATCTCTTTAGTGTTTCTGATGCTAATGTGTTGGTTTATCCATTATTCCTGGGAGAAACAAGTGGTTGGATGTTGCCCCGGTTATAAAGTATTATTGCTAGCACTCTTGCATTGGTTTGGAACAGGAATAGAAATATCAACAGTCTTAATCAGAAGTGATAACAGTCATGTTGTGCTGTTAGATCCTAAAAACATTACAGCAAACACTTTTGCCTTACTCATCATTTTTCAGCCATTTATGAGAAATCCAGTAGAGGTGTTGGTGCAGATGTTGGACTTAAAGTCTCAGAACACAATATAGCTATAAAATGTTATTATTTTGAGACTCGTGTCAACTACCTAGCGATCAATGAGATGAATGGTGCAAAGACTTTGACAACAGGTTTAAAAAAGTTGTTGACAGACCAAAAGACTAAAATTGCCTATACATGTAACTTTTTAGGTAAAGATGAATCATTGATTCTGGCTCTCGATAATTCAATAATTTTTTTTTTTTTTTTGTATTTTCCATACCGATTACCCCATGTAGGGTAACAGGAGGCCTAGAGGGAACTTGGGGCACAAAGTAAGAGACACTTTACCTGTTACAGGGAACATGCACACACACCCACTCACACACAACAGGCCATTCGGAAATGCCAGTCGGCCTGCAGGACATGTTTTTGGGCTGTGGGGGAAATCTGGAGTACCAAAAGGAAAACCAAACAACACAAAATGCAAAGTTCAATCAAGCAGACCAGAGGTGAGATGGTCATTGCAAAAAAAAAAAAAAAAATCATTGCAAAATAATCTGAATTTATTACATAATTTCACATGCTGCTTACTTTCTACTTACATACTTGCTCCATCCATCTATCTAAGAACCTCTGTAGTCCAACTAGGGACCGTCGAGGTTAACCATTGTATTTATTCCCATTTTACAACCATCGAATATGCATTCACACACTACGGTCAATTTGGAAACGGTAATTGTCCATGTCTTTGGAGCGTGGTTGAAAACCGGAGTACCTGAAGGAACCCCACCAAGCACCGGGAGAACATGCAAACTCAATGCACACAGACCAAATCAGGAATTACAATAAACCCTCGACCCTGGATGTTGAAGGTGACAGCACTAACCACTAAGCCACAATGCCGCCTACTTACTTACTGCTTATTTATTAAGTAATTCAGGGCGGATTGTTCCTTTCAGACCCCAGTAGCGACTCCTGGGATTCGAACTCACAACCTTCCAGGCAGGATTGCAGAACTTTAACCACCAAACCTTTGCCCTGATTATAGTTAAGATGAAAATAAACAGCTTTACAGTAATGCACATTGCACGGGAAAATCTCTTGTATAATCCCCAAATCCCCTCTGACCCTTCACCATGAGGACAGTCCGGTATTCATGTACCTGTTTCTGTATGTACTCGGGTTTAATTTTCTTAAATATCCTGTAAGAAAGGTAACGTTTCCCTGTCAGGTGCTTAGAAACAGACATACACTAGAGCATGAGGATATGTTTATAAGAGAAATAGTTCAGTGAGAGGAAAAAAAAAACAAAAACTCCAAAGTACAAGTATTATGCCAGAAATAATTCTGTACTGTACACTGTAGTGCTATGTCATGTTAGCTTGGCAGCTAGCAACCATACCCAAACACACCCCCATGCACCCATGCGATTTCAACTTTTTTTTCTTTCTTTCTTTTTAAATTCAAATAATATTGTTTAAAAAAATTTCAAAAAGCGTTCAAGACATGGATTCAAATAAAATCCGAGCTAAACAAGCTCAATAAGCCTCAAATCCCGGGCTAGCAAGCAAAAAAACAAACAAAATACAGCACTAGCTTGCTAGCTAACTCAGTGAAGTCTTGGACAACACTGTTATCTCGGGGCTTAACACCGAACAGAGCAAGGCTTCAGACGTTCAGGGTTTAAAATAGTCTTGAGAAGTTGCATATACGTGTAATTATCATGTCGGGAACGTGTTCACAAGAGTGCTCATGCTAGGCTAATTGAGCAAGGCTAGGCTAGCACGAATCCCCCCCCTTGCAAAGCACAGTTGCCGGTGGCAACAGCAGCACTTTTAATGTTCAAAGTTGCCTCGGTGCAGTTGTGCTTAAACTATACGGCGCGGCGACTTGTTTTGTTCTTATTTATTCATTCAGTGCTTTGATGAAGACACGTTCGATGTAAACGTGACATAATGGAGACTGGGGATGAAATGAAAGTTACTTTGTAACTAGTAAAGCTGACAGAATGTTGCAATGTATCTCCAGCGGAGCTGCGTGCCGTTTGGGGTTACAGACATAAACACGTACTTATACACACGCAGCGTGCTGCAGTGCTTTGGAAGAAGACTAACCAGATTAACACTAAACATATCAGTATAACACGCATTATTATTGTTATTTATATTATTATTAGTGATGTTTTTTTTTTTTTGCATTAGACGTGCATTAGAGATCATTAGTAAACTACTAAACCTGATAAGAAAGTGAAATGGGACGCGTCCTTTAACTTCAACAGCAGTGCAATTGACAGTACTGTAAGAATATCATGTCATCTAATATCTAATCACACTGAGCATTAAGTGCAAAGAGGAAAGAAATCACTCAAATTCTTACCTGCCACCCCCGAAAATCACTCACTTTGCTTTAAAAAGAAAAATCACTAAAGATTCTCAATGTATTATTTAAAATAAATTGTTGTTGTTGTTGTTTCCTTTTCCCTTAAAACCCTACAATCAGCTACACATGAGCAAATTATGCTGGTTCAAATCCTTTAAGATTGGTGGGCGAAACCTAAAGACAAGACTGGAGAGAGGAGAGAGAAAGTGGCTGTGCATTGCACTGGGAGATCTGGGACGAGTGAAAAAAAAAAAAAAATCTCACATGATCCTGTACGTCAGCGATACATTTTCCTACGACACCCGAAATAATTTAATGCACGCAAGCCAATGCAATCATAAAAAAAAAATAAACCATGAATAAAAATACTATGTACAGGCACGCATGTACTCTACTGTATGTATGTATCTATGCGTGCGTGCATGCGCGTGCGTGCGTGCGTGTGAGCTGCATTGAAATCTTCAAATATCAGCCTTAACTTTGCTTACACTCCTGGGGGGGGGAAAAAAACAATCAATTAATCAGAGAACCGACACCTATAATAACAATGAAGTGTATCTTACAAGCACTTATAAGTATTTTAAGTACCAATATATAAAATATTTTTTCGCATGCTCCCTTCTTACACTTTCACTCATTTAGTTGCATGAACTGAACCCACATCATCACTACGAACAGATTAAAAGCCAAAAAAAAAAGTGGACTTTTTATTTATTCCTGAATAAATAAACTAATAACTGTTTCATTTAAGCTATACCATAAATCTCATATTATTATTATTTTAATATTATTATTGACTTGTGTCTTATATTTTTAGCTAATTGTTTTAACGCTAAAGACTCATAATAACTATAATTTCTTTAGAATTATTTAATTTTCCTTTTTTTTTTTTTTTTGTCAACCTAAGTGGGGGCGGGGAATGACTTTTGGCAATTATTGATAGTATTTATTCCTGGTATGTACTGAGTTTTCACTTCTGTAGAGTAAGGCATTGAAAACAGCACCACCTACTGGTTATGTTTCTACACTCACCTCAGTGGGGGTTTGGATGGTTGTAAAAGGGGTGCTGGGTCCAGCAACAAAATACAATCCATAGGCATGCAAGAAGAACACAGACAACCATCATTTTAGGATTAAATGTATGCAGTACAATTGGTGAAATTTCTGAATAAGGTTCAGCTATCAATGCATTATTAATACTTTAGGAAATAACTAGTCTAGGTATAGAATAAGAGGGATGTTCATTGTCGTCTGTACCGATTTATCCTGTATTCAGGGTCGCGGGGGGCCTGGAGTCTATCCCAGGAGACTTAGGGCACTAGGTGGGGTACACCCTGGACAGGCTGCCAATCCTATGGGCAACACTATGGGCAATTTGAGAAAGTCAGTCAGCATAATCTGCAGGTCTTTGAACTGTGGGAGTAAACCGGAGTACCCGGAGGAAACACCAAGCACGGAGAGAACAGGCAAACTCCATGACCACAGAGACGGGAATCGAACCCCAATTATTGCTCTTCTCGAAAGATTTTTAACCAGCATGAAAGATGTCCGTCAGAAGACCCAATACACCCAGGTCATGACTGTGTTAACACTTTACTTTTTCTTTAACTTAAAATTTCTAGCTATTTGTCTCTGGGACAATCCAATATCAGACTGACTGATTGTATCTTTTAAAAGTCTGAAATTTCGTCAACAAGGAGATATGTTAACCTGAAACAAATGATCAAAAAAATAAATACTTTTTGTACATCTATTATTTGATCAGATTCTGATCATGACCTTACAGCCTGAGCAGGAATATTTAGGGATCTGTCAAAAACCTGGTGAGTTCTTTGGATAATGAACTGTTCTCATGTTCTGCATGGAACGTCATCACTCACTCATTCTCCATATCACTTATCTTGTACAGAGTCGCAGGAGGCCCGGAGCCTACCCCAGGAGACTCTGGGGATTGAGGGGGTATACCCTGGACACGGTGCCAATCCATCACAAGGCATACAAGCACACACTCACTGACTCATGCACTACAGGCAGTTTTGGAATGCCAGTCATCCTAATTTGCATGTCTTTGGACTGTGGGAGGAAACCGGAATACCCAGAAGAAAACCACCAATCATGGTGAGAACATGCAAACTCCATGTACACAGACCCACAGACAGGATTTAAACCCTCAACCAAAAAGTGCGAGGCAACAGTGCTAACCACAATGCCACCGGACATGGAAAGTGACTAAAATAAAAATAGCGAATAGAATGAAAGACTGTATTTACTGTATATCACCTGTTATATTAGTATTACAGTATTGTATAGACAGTACTATTGTACCCAACAACATGCAAACTCCGTGCACACAGAGACATGAATCAAACCCGGACCCTGGAGCGGCAAGGCAACAGTACTAACCACTACACTACTGTTCCGGCCTATTATTATTATTATTATTATTATTATTATTATTATTATTATTATTAAATAGACTAGAAGAACTTCATGTGGGTTTCTTCATTTCACTTTATATTATATAATATTAAATGTAATGATAAATGGTTAAAAAAAAGTATGACGAGATATTAGAAATTATAAAAATTATTTCCTAATAATAAAGTTATTATTAGTAAATGTCTGTGGTGTAAGAGGAATCAGTGGACAATTTTAATACAGTTGACACATCAAACATTTTCTTTCTGTAACCGCAGTTTCTTTATCTATAGTATGTAACTGAAAATATATCAACTATGCTGGCGTTGGCGTGATCCAAAACATTAGGTTGATCAGAGGAAATACATAAATAATAAGACATCATAATGTCATTATCTGGTGATATACTTTGAAGGTAATGTTTTTGTTCCAGAACATTTTAAGAGGTGTTGTGTTTTCAGCTGCACATTTCGACTGTTTGTTTTTGTTTTTCCTTAATCAAACCGGTTTAACGCACACCTCTTACTGAACTAAACGTAAAAAAAAAAAAAATTCTTCCTGGAACATCAGTGACTTGGATCACAGGTTTTTCCTAGTGGTTACTGGTCACAGGTTTAGGACTTTTCTCCTCTGTCACCTTGTGTCTATGATAAATGTCCTTCAAAGCGTTCATTCATAGAAGAGACAGTACGGAGCTTAAGTCTTGAGTCACATTCATTTAATTATATTAAGTTTCATGATGTAGGTTTAATTACTGGAATGGAAAAAAAAAATCTGTTACCGTGACAGGCTGCGACGTGACTAAAGATACAATGTAAAAATGTATTGTTTATGTGACAACCTCAGCAGCGACCTCATTCCCCCTCTCGTCCATCCCAACCACTCTGGCCTAAACATCTGTCATCATCTGCACCTGTTCCTCACTTACTGTGTTTTATGCTTCAGAGGTAACTGTGTGGCTTAACAAACAAAAAACATTCGTCTGAAACGGCTCAGGTACGGGGACTGGACTGAACATGTGAGACAAAAAAAAAAAGTCCTTAAGGAAGCTTGGAGAACTATTTCTCAAGATGTTAAAAATACAATAAAGTCCAGCTGTTTGGAAGCAAAATATGAAGAAATGAAGCTGCCTCAAGACTTTTGCACTGTAATGTACAGTATGTCGGTTGTCTTGAACACAGCCCAAAGGTGTTTTTTGCACAGTACTGTATTTTCTATGAAATGCCTAAGTTTGGAATAGCTTTTAAAATTCTAATTCTATTTGTCACGTACAGGACACAATACACAGTACACAGTACCATACACAGTGTGATATGCGATGAAATGCTTTAATGACTGTCCGTGACCTAAAAAGGAAAGATAAGATAGAATGAATAAAGTAGAATTAGAAGATAGAAAGAAAGAAAGAAAGAAAGAAAGAAAGAAAGAAAGAATTTCTCTGAAAAAAAAATTGGAAAGTTGAACTTTTAAAAAAAATGTCAAATGTTAAATGAACAAAATTTACAGTATTTAGAGTAAAAAACAAAAAACACACAAAAAAACATACATTTTCCAGTTTAGAAAATCGAATCAGTGTACATGTCTTTGGGCTGTCAGAGGAACTCCACAAAGCATGGAGAGAACATGGTTGAACTCATACACACATACACACATGCACGCACGCACGCACACACACACAAACACGCGCGCACACACACACACACAAAGTTGACATAGCTACCCACATAGCTATGATGCCGTCCTGTAGTTTTTATTATTTGACTACAAATAGCGTTCAAGTCAAACCGGGACATTTGATCGTGCAGAATAACAGAACACATTAATGAAAGTTAAAAACTCCCTTTATTTCTCTATATAGTCCAGTTTTCTCAGTCATGATCTGACCACCTGTCCGATTCACGTCTGAAACGCCGGCCTCCCAGGAACTCCCTTACTGTCTCAAACATGTGGAAATGTCCCGGAGCCAGGCTGTATGGGGGACCTCCTCTGATATCCACTCGAAGTGGGATTCCTCTGTGATGTCATTCACAGGTGTACGGCCTTGTTTAAAACGTTCGCACCGTTCAAAAGTTTTACTGTTCAAAAGTCTTTCCGTAGGTGTCAGTCGGTTTTATCCTTCGGCTTCATTCACAAGATCAAAAGTCCCGGTTTGACTCGAACGCCCGTCGTCGTTTAGCAGCTTTTTGTTACTTGGACATGTTTACGTGTACCGTCCCTCAGGCAAGCGAGGTGGTGTAAAAAAGACAATACATAGCCTAAAGAGAATAACATTGAACCATAGCTTTTGTTCATCCTACACATATTTCTTTTACAGTGGTTTTTTTTTTATTTTATTTTTTTTTTACTCTACTGGTTTTGCTCGTTCCTACAGAAGACAGGCATTCATGTACTGTTGTTAACAAGTTGTAATTACAACTAAACCTGTCATGTTGAAGTGCTCACTCAAACAAAACCAAGCAGAATGTCCTTTTCATGTCTTTTGATTCACTTCAGGTTCGATTTGAACATTTTTAAAGGCATTTGGAGGAACTGGAAATGTTTTTTTTTTAATTACACCATTTACCACAGTGTCATCTTTCCACCATGTTGTTGGTGGAACGCTGACGGCAGCACACACAACCTCAACCACAATAGTGTGAGATCCCGAAGTCTCCGTCTCACGCGAAGGCACCGTATGCTTTTAATACGATCGTTAAACTGGGTTCGTTTTCTAATTTCAGGTCGTCTTTCCTTAATGTCCTGCTCATCCTGTGGTTGCGTTCCAAAATGAAATCTTCCACATGATTACACGCTTAAGGCTTCATCCCCGGAGGCGAAGCAACACAAGCGATGAGAATCACCGCTCCCTTAAATTGGACACATGAAGGTGTGCGCAGATTGCGAACGTGTGTCTATATATTGGAAAACGTTGGAAACCAGCATGGATAAGTCGAGTCTGAACGTGTATGTGTGTGTATGTGTTTGTGTGTGTGTGTGTGTGTTTGTGGATTGCCAGATACTAGTAATCAGTATAGATTTATTGGGTGTCTAGAGACGTGTGCATGTGTGTATTGGCAAACGCTGGTTAGCGATATGAAATTATTGTGTGTGTGCATGTGCGTGTGTGTGTCACACATGCTGGTACATGTTGGCTACCACCATGAATTTATTCATGAGGCCTGTCATGGTGTGCACTTGCATTTATATGCAGATTTGGCAGAAATGAGTCACTGATGAATTCTCTGTTGTCTCGGCCCCGTGCGTGTGTGTGTCTGTTCAATTCTCAGCTCTGTGCTCAAGTGTTTGGCTCAGTGTGATGCCAATTACAGGTACAGGCGCAGAGGAGCCAAATCAAGATTTGGGGGGGGGGGTGGGTTGCCAGATTGGAGCCTTTTGTCTCCCTTTTTCGGGAGAAAATGAGGCGACTACAAAACGTGCCATTTTGCTGGTAGATGTAGAGTTTAGCGGTTATAATTTCATGTTAGAAAGCGGACAAAATGTGCTCCTGATTTGTAGTTCTAGCGCTATACAGTAGTTTAAACGGCAGGTTCATATCAATGTGCTCGTTTTGGTTCGTTACCGTTTCTATAGTAACAGCTCGTTGGGTTCCAGGGTGGATACTAATGCAAATAATGTAAAACTGATTTTAAGACACATCTGGATGTTTAACAAAGAGAGGCTTTGATAGTCATTGACACGGTCGAGGTTTCTAAAGAAACGTTTCTTCAGTCGCTGGCTTACATTTACGTGTATCTTACATTACATATCCAGAGTGACTTACAAAAGTGCTTCGAATTTTATAGATCCTTACACTGGGTTACTACAGTAGGTTAATAACTCGGTACCACCAGTCAAAAACTATTGGCAAGGCTTGTTTATTTATTTACTTATTTGGAATATATCTCAGAAATATGACAATCTGTGTTTATTATTATTTTTTATTAAGTCTATAAAAATATGAAAAAGCATAATAAAGAAGAGCTGGTAAAAAAAAAAAGTTACTTAAATACTTTAAATGTACTGTAACTGTAAATGTTTAAAGAGTAACATTGTTAAAAGGATGCATTACTGTGCAAAAGTCTTGAGCCACTGCAGATTTCTTCATATTTTGCTTCGACATTCTTGTATTTTTAATATAGGCTTGAGGAATAGTTCTCCAAGCTTCCAGAAGGACTATTGTTTATTTGCTGAAGGGCTCTCATTTTGGGCAAGACGTTGTCTCCTGAGCAGTTTCAGAAGAAATTTGTTTTGTTTTGTGTTTGAATAAAGAAGCTTCTAACTTAAAGCATGAACCAGTGAGAAACAGGTGCAGATGATAAACAGATGATCTGGAGGTGATTAGTGTTCTGGTGATGCTGAGTGCTGAGTGGGTGGAACAGATGAGAGGGGAAATGAGGTCGCTGCTGAGGTTGGTACATACTGTAAACAACCGATTTGGCATTTTGCAGCATCTCACAGTAAAACGTTTGTTCCTGTTTCTTTAATCTACAGTAAAAGTTAAACGTTTGGATTTTTCCCCCCTACATTTAAAGTATAGAACAATACTTAAAAAAAAAAAAAAAAACAATAACACATATGGCATTAGGTAATTATGTAACAACAACAACAACAACAACAACAACAACAACAACAAAAGCAGTTCTGGAACGGTTCTCGCAAGAACAGTATTGTGTCGAGTGCATTCATAAACCCCATCAAGCTCCATGATGAAACTGTCTCTCATGAAGACCTTCTCAGGAAAGCAGAACCAAAACTTAGCTCTGCTGAAGAGGAGAAGTTCATTTAGAGTCACCAGCCTCAGAAATCACCAATTAATACTAAACATCACCTCAGATTAGAGCCGTTATGAAGAGCAGAAGGAGCAGATACATCTCAATATCACCTGTTCAGAGGAGATGAAAAACTCCAATAAGTTGGCAAAGCTCAAATCTAATTTTTTAAGTAATGATGTTTCCAATTTTAAGTAAACTATCAGTTTTTGAGTTTGTTGTACTCATTTATATTAATCGTTCTTTACTTGCATTATTGAGTCGCCTAACTCATATTATTTAACAGCAATTATCTTTTTTTTTTTTTTAGTTGTTGCAAATCACAATAATTGTTGTTGGTCTTTCAGCTGCTCCCAGCAACAGGTCGCCACAGCAGACAATCCGGTCCGCACACAAGCTCGGCACAGGTTTTACACCAGACGCCCTTTCTGACGTAACCCTCCCATTTTATCCGGGCTTGGGACAGACACTTGATCCAGTTGTTGGGAATCGAACCCGGGCCTTTCACACGGCAGGAGAAACACCTACCACTGAACCACCAGTGCCCCTATTGCCCTGATGACCTCAGACACAAAATCACTAGTCTGAAAGATTTTAAATTGGTGGAACTTTAAGGCGACAGTTACTGTTACTTAAGTACTTACAATTACTTAAAATATCAAATTTGTTCAGCTAACTTGAAAAGTGTCATTTCTACAAACTCATAAATACCAAAAAGTTCTAAATACTCATCAAGGTCCATTAATTTGAACTAATTGTAATTATTTAAGTTAACACTTCTCAATATGTTTAATTACTTTGAGCATCAGGGTTTACGGTGTATATTTTGGACACCTTCAGAATTGTTCTACAGTGTAGAAAGAAAAAAATAATAATCTGGAGGGACCATGGAGTTAGGAGGGGTGTCCAAACTTTTGACTGGTAGTGTACTTAATTTAATTGAAGGTAATATGAAGAATGGAGGCATGCTCAAGACTTTTACACAGTACACTGGATGACACACTGCTGTGGTATTATAGTATGTGGTTACTTTTCATGTCCCGTCATGTTTTATTCTTTACATAAACCAGTTGTGCGACTTTTACTTTTTTTTATGGAAATCATTATCATATACCAAATCTACCTGTTACTTCCTTAAAGCTCACCAAATAAGAATTAGGTAAACATTTCACATGAAAATTCCTTAGACCGGGGAGGAAAAAAACAGGAATGCGAGAAAGCAAGTCACATCCAGTAGAAATGATTCTCACTTCACACTCTAAGTAGCAACACTGTCTCATGCACCACCACTGTCCTCATGTCCTCCCAACTACACTGTATGTCCTTTGTCAGATCCTCACATGAGGACATACAGTATGACTCTTTGCCAAACGTCTACCTGTTGATCGTGTTACCTCTTTGATTGCGTAACCTCTCAGGAGTTTCAGTAGTAAAAGTAATTACTGTACATTATATTCGTCCCTCAGCGCTGATTATACTTAATTGGTGTTGGTTGTTTTTCTATAACAGCAGCTTGGAAAGGAGTGCATGCTTGTAATTCAAGTCACAGCTTTATATTGACTTGGTGTTATTATGAACAGCTTATTCTGGGGATTGTACAGTACATGAATAAATCAAATGAAATGACACATGTTTATTAGGTTTACCGTGACAGGATGTTTTTTTTTTTTTTTTTTTTTCAAACATATTTGGGATTTCCTCATCTCTTAGTCCTAAGCTTTCTTGATATGTATCATCAGGAAATGTCTGTAACTGGAAATAAATAAAATGTAACGTAAAGTCGGCATAGTCACATAGGGGTTAGCAATGTCGCCTTGCACCTCCAGGGTCCAGGGTTCGATTCCTACCTTGGATTTGTGTGCATGTTCTCCCTCGTTGTCGGTGGGTTTCCTCCCACAGTCTAAAGTCAGGCCGTTGGAAACTGCCGTTTCCAAATTACCTGTTTTGTGTGCGTGTACACTGCGATGGATTGGCAGCCTGTCCAGCGTATATTATGCCTTGTGCCCCAAGTCTCCTGGGATAGGCTCCAGCCCCCCACGACACTGTATACAGGATAAAGCGGTATAGAAGATGAATGAATAAAATGCAGAATGGCAGTATGGTTGTGGTATCAGTAAAACACTTTGGGACTAGTGATGGGTCGTTCATGAACGATTCGTCCTTTTTGAACATGACTCAGAAGAGCGAGTTAGTCTCGAAGAGAGATTCGTCCATTTTCTACTGGGCGCGCATGCGCAAATCATCGCAAAACCTCCGTAGGTTACGTACCGGAAAGTATTGAACGGTTCTCCTCAACGAATCTTCCAAGTCCCGAATCGTTCGTTCTTTTGTCACGTGACTCCCATAGACGCTATGCAGTTCAATAGATTCAAAAGAACGAACGACTCGGACTAGAAGATATGATGGTGAGCTGCTCATTCTGTTTATAATAATATGTCCTTAGCTGCAATGTAATATTTTCATTATTGGAATTATAGACGTAGACGTGTTTGGGGTCTGTTTAATGAAAATGTAACATTTTATTTTATTTCTGGTCAAAAGAACGAAATGAACTAAATGACTGACTCAAAAAAAGTTTCGTTCATTTTTATGAACGAGATTCAATGAACCGAGTCACTGAAATGATCCAAACTTCCCACCATTATTTGGGACATGATTATTGTAGAAAAAGAATCGTATTTAGTCTAATTTATTGCGGTCGGGATTTTTTTGTTCTATTTTTGTCCATGCAGGTCGTCAGCTGACTTCATTTTTATTGCCACATAAAAAGGTTGCTGAGTCTAGAGCTGAGCGACTGAAGCAACCCCAGATCATAACACTGCCTCCAGAGGCTTGTACAGTGATGCGTGCATCACTTCATGCGCGTCCCTTCTTACCCTGACACGCCCATCACTCTGGACTCATTAGACACATGACATTTCTACGTCGCTCCAAATCCAATCTTTATCCTCTCTAGCAAACTGAAGCCTTTCTTTCTGATTAGTCTCACTAACGAGTGCTTTTCCAGCTGTTCAGTCCCAATCCTGTGAGCTCTCATTACACTGAAGTGTAGAAATGCTCGTACTTTCACTATTAAACAAAGCTGTAGTGGATTTTTTTCGATCGTTTCATGATTTCACCACCATGTTAATATACAGTGAATCCAGCTCTCAACCCCAGTCCAGTGATTTCAGCCTCGATCTCCTTAGTTGTTTTCTTTGCCTGATGCAGGCTAATAATTTGATCTTCTGTAACATCTTTTCATAAATCGGTCTCCTGACACGGTTGTTTAAGAAATGAGAAGCTGCTCGCCAGGCGCATCAGTTGAAGAAATTGTTGCCAGCTGAAAGATTTTAATCACGCAGTATAATCATCCAATCAAAGCCTCTCAAGTATTTGCTCATTGAAATCCAGGTTTATTTATTAATTTATTTATTTTGGCTGTCTGCGTCCTGCTGTGTCATTGTTTATTGTGAAGACTTGCGATGCTTTTTGTCATGTAATTAGTCTCCGGGCCTTGTTTTTCCGTTTCCATCCGCCTGCTTTTCGTCTCCCGCCTATGATTTCTATACGCTCGTGTTCTGCCCTTCAGTGCACATTACAGTAACACAACACACCTCCCTGTGGCTGATTATTTGTTTACAGCCCATAACACACCCCATTGTATTGAATGTCTTATTTATGTTTATGTTGCCATACTGGAATTTAACCTCGCTAGTTTTTTCCAAATGTCACATCTGGCTTACAGTCGAAGAAATAAAAACAACGACTATGTAGTTACTGTTTATCATTATGCATCGGCACATCTGCTCCACCCTGGTTGAGCGAACGGCAAAGACCAAGTCCAGCATGTGTGTGTGTGTGTGTGTTTGTGTGTGTGCCATTTTATTAAATCTTGCCATTTAAGGTCATACATGTGTTCTTCATGTATAACCGGCATTGCTTGTCCTTTATTACCAAAGTGTAAAGTGTGAGCAGCAAAAAAAAAGAAGAAAAAAAAAATCACTAACCCATGCCGAACGTCAGACACGCAGGCCCACAGTCGGACACCGCCGCTCGAACCATGTGACTAGAATGCAATGAAGAGAGTCTTTCTTTCGTTTCGTCTCTGGACAGTGTGTGAGAGAAACCAGACTGCCTAAGAAAATCTTTAGCCTTGGTTACCATGGCGAGAGACATTGATTATATCGTGATCATTTATGGCTTCCTGCTGAGCACTATTATTAACTCTGACTTGAAAAGAATACACTGGAATTTGAACAGCTGTAATGGATGGTTCAGCTGTGGACAGTTTATGTAAATCTCTTCCAGGTCTGTAAACAATACACACACACACACACACACACACACACACACACACACACACAAAGGAATGGATGAAGACGGCAACGCCGGGCCCACATCACAGCGTCCTGAGTGGTGATGACCCGATTCCTCTTCCACAGAAGCGTTCGTCTCGTAAAAACATCAAGCGTGATGATGGAGCACTGCAATGCCCTTAAGATGGTGACGGAGATTCTCCTAAGGTGTGTTAAAAACAGCATTTGCATGCATTCTCTCTCTCTCTCTCTCTCTCTCTCTCTCTCTCTCTCTCTCTCTTTAGCTATACTCTAACACATTACTCTCTCACACTACAGGAAGCAGAACGAGCCTCAGGCCTGCATAGAACATTAACCATTCAGCTCTTTAAATCTTTAAGGCAGTGAAACTACAGGATCAAACCAGCGAGTTTTAATCAGTTAATTCATTTTCATTTCCTCATCAGTTCGGTACTGAATTTGGTCCGGCTCTTCATCACTTCATCACTCTCGGTGGTTATTCGCCGAATTTCAAGTTCCTCGCTGAATTTAATCATTTCTTTTTCTTTGTCTTTTTTTTTTCTTCACTCGTCCTTCAGTTTCTCATTACGACTATACTGACCTGCATCACTTCTTAATCACTTAATTAAATTTCATCCATTCCTAATTGTTTATTAATTCCTTCATTTCAACGATTGTTAATCAGGTAATTAGATTTCCTCAGGTCCACGCTGAATTATGTCCGTTCTTCGCAGTTACTTCGGCAGATTTTCATCAGCTTCTCATCAGATATTCATTAAATTTCTGTATTGAATATTGGCGCCATTGAGGCTTAGTCGTCTGCACGGTCGTCTCCCAGCTTAAGGTCAGGGGTTCAAATTCCAGCTTTGGTCTGTGTGTGGAGTTCCAGGCTTGGTGGGTTTCCGCGGGTTTCTTCTCACACTCCATAAGATAGGATGTATAGAAACATTCAGTGATGTCACTCATAGTTTTCCTGAGAGAGCGGTTTTGAGGCTCAACTTTGGGAGCTTTTGTTGTTGCCATCTTGGCAGGAGCGGACCAGCAGTGAACATCACCTGGCTGTTGGTTAGAAAATGAAATGAGGTGGTGGACATTATGGGGTGGTGGCTCAGCGTGTTAGGTTCAAGCCCCAGCTCTGCCAGGTTGCCACTGTTGAGCCCTTGAGCAGCCCCATCTTAATAACCCCATCTGCTCCGCTGTATAAGGCTGACCCTGTGCTCTGACTCCAGCCTGAGAAGAAGCTGGGATATGTGAAAAATAAAGGCTGAACTTAAATTACCTCAGGTACCACATGCTAGCTCGATTAACCTAGCTAAAAAACTAAGGTGGCTAATGTTAATTTACACATTAAAGTTACTTTGCATTTGATTGAACTCAAATTTTATCCATATCCTACACGTTAAATCACACTTATTCCAGTCATCTGATTAGATAATGCCGACAGCACAGAGCTAGCAGTTTGGCACCTGCAATGCAGCTGTCACTTAAATCGGTTTAATTTTTACTGATGAAAATTTACATGACTGTACATTAGTCATGAACAGGAAACTATGAAACATGCAGATCACTCACTCACTCATCATTTATACAACTCTATCCTGTGTACATGGTCACGGGGGGGCCTGGAGCCTATCCCAGGAGACTTAGGGCACGAGGCAGGGTACACCCTCGATGAGTTCCTCGCAAGTCATCGCAAGGCACACACACATACTGTACACACTCATTCAAACACTACAGGCAATTTGGTCAATGCCAGTTAGCCTCATCCGCATGTCTGTGGACTGTGGGAGGAAACTGGAGTACCCAGAGGAAACCGACCAAGCACAGGAAGAACATGCACACAGACCCTGAGGTGGGAGTCAAACCCAGAATCTGGAGATTCAAAGTGACAGTGCTAACCACTAAGCTACCGTGCTGGACTATGGAGGCCAAACTCTCTAGAGCATGTTTACTGGGCATTTTAACATGGGGCTTAATGGGGATTGAATGACTTTTTGACCTAGTTCCCAGTGAACATCTGAGGAACTGTGCGTTTTGGTACTTAAATATTGGCTTCATCTTTGCACTGATTGGTGTTGATTGGTCATTGTGTATGCCTGGGTGTGTGCAAGACGGTTGGGGGCCTCAGCAATGTAATTTCCCCGAACATCAATGACCAGTGACATCCATTGTTTGCCATGACAGCTGGAATGGATGGATGGATGGATGGATGGATACATGAATATTGAATATGAATGAATATATTCATCCCCAGTTATTAGTGCTTTATTTCATCATGACTTTTCACTGAATTTCATCAGTTCACCGTTAAATTTCAACTCGTACAACCCCATGATGCTGAAATGTATTCCAGGATATATCACATGAGTAGTTTTCTCAACCCCATGCAGAGCTGATCAATCCAGTTTGGGCCCAGATTGTAAAGCAGCAGAATTGTAATTTTCCATTATAAACTGTAGTTTCTCTTCCTATTCCTACCCGAGCCCAGTTGTGTAGTAACACCTTTGACCACAAGATGACAGTATTGTACTAATAATATCAGACAAAGTGTGGGCTGTGATTACCCTAATGGGCCTAGAAGATTTTCCCATTTCAGTTTGTGCCTTGTGCCATTTCAGTTTGGGAATGGCTGCTCTAAACACTTTAACACTATTTGTCCACACTTTTTACTTTTTACACTTTAACACACTGTTGTGTTTAAACTTGTGACCTTCATTTATACACAGATATACTGATGGCAGTCAAGCAGGTTTTTAAGTCCTCCAAGTGCTCATGATCTCTTTACTCTGTGTGTGTGCGTATATGTTCGTGCTTTCTCCTTGCAGAAGTTCACATTGCTCAGCGTACAAAAAACAAGAGCGTCGAAATGATTTTTGATTTTGGTCTATACAGTATATACACAGTATTATTCTGATGAACCCTCTGATTCATGTCTGCTAAGTTCAGTACGATTGAGCGGTTCTCTATTGTTTGGAATGCGGCGGTGCTGTATGTAACATCGTAATACAGTTTGCATTTTTCTATGCTACGCGCTGTACAATGTGCCAACACCCCAGTGAGGATGCGTCTGAAACTTTCTCTGCTATTCACTGTCTGTTTTAAACAGTCGACTGTTGATAAACTGTAGCTCAGACAATATCCTGCGGAGACTCCCTACAGTGATGCTTTGTGTGATTTCCTGAGAAGGCTGGATATACTGTAACCACAAAACAGTAGGAACACAAAATACTGAACACTATGCAGTTATCGATAAGTAGGTTAATAAAATGCATACTTGCATTTACTTGTTTCATGTTTACATTTAGTTACATGGCATATGTTGTCTTAATATCTTTGGCCACCACTGTACTGTAGGATGACAGCGGTAGGTTATATGAATATGTAGCCTTACAAAGTATATCCTTTATTCTTTTTCTCCATATGCATCTCTTCCCAATGAATACAGCACCAAGTGTAAGAGTACAGAGTGTTATATTTCCACCAACAATCAAGTCCGTTTTGTGTAGGAGGGACGACGTGATTTGAGACTCGTCCCTGGACTGTTCACTAAATGCCTGCAGTATTTCTCGGTATCCATGCTGAGATCAATGACCTGTAACTTTGCACCACTTGGATTTCAGTGAAGAGAGGGGAATCCAGGTCGCTGCACACAGCTGAGCTGACAGCGCATGAATGGAAAAAACTATGAAAAAAGGCTTTCCTTTTATATAATCCATGACTAAAATGAATGTACTGTATCAAGTCTTGACAAAGTGTAGAGAGTCTGAAGAGCAAACATACTGTAGCGGTTCTTAGTAAACCGTCAGGCGGAGGTTAGGTCACAGAGTTGAGCTACGCCGAAGAAAAGGCAAGAATTTCAATTTGGTTTGATTCTGCATGCTTTCAGGAACAATTCAAGGACGTTGGAAGGCCTCTATTGATAAGCGGTGGTGTAGCAGCTTTGTAGCGCCCCCTTTCCAACGACAAGCCGAGCGTGCACATACGAACATAAACACACTCAGTCTGGATGAAGCAGGTGTGAGTAAAACTCAGGCTTGTTGGTTCTGGCAGGTAGTGAAGAGAGAAAGAGAATATGTGCCTGGGAGGATAAATATACTCTTCCTCTCCACACCTTTATTTGACCTAAATACTTTAACGACTGTGTGAGGATCATGACCCAACATGCCTGACACTGAAGAGAGAGAGAGAGAGAGAGAGAGAGAGAGAGAGAGAGAGAGAGGTCTACAGCTTCCTGTTAAGAGATGCAGAGCAGCAGTTTGTGGTGAAATTTGGATTTATTGCTTTAAAAACATGTTCAAGTCAAATGAATGTATTTCTCTGCCTGTTTTTGTTTGATGCTAATGATGCCATGAACAGTTGAACATGGACAGTTTTTCTTTTTTTTTTACTAGTGATTTGAAAAACAAAAATTATATATATATAAAACAGCATACTGACCCTGCGGGACAGTAAAACTACAGTAGCATATTGACAGCAAACAACTAACTAACAACACTGTAAAGAACCAAATCTGTTCCAGACATTCCACAAAATGAGTTTGATCATATATATATAATGTATAAACACATTTAGCACCATTCGATTGGATTTTATATATATATATATATATATATATATATATATATATATATATATATATATATATA
>JAAGKR010000378.1:79555-100983 GCA_011419295.1 Clarias macrocephalus
AGTTGAAGGACTAATTATTTTATGAAGTGTTATTAAAACAACGGTACATTTCATTACACCAGTTGCTGAGTAATATTTCATTTAAGTCATATAACAAGCCATATTCATGTTTGGCCATTTTCACAGTGTTACCTATTAATATACAGTATGCAGCGTGTTCCTGCATCCCTTACTAACGATTAGATTAGGGCTGTAGCTATTGAATATTTTAGTAATCGAGTGTTCTACCAAAAATGTTATTGATTAATCGATTAATCGGATAAAATTTACTTTTGCTTAATTAAACAGCAATATAAAATATATAAGAGAAACAAAGATGTATTGTTTTTCTTTTTAGAACGTTTTCTAAATGCATACAGCATTTTATCAAACAATAAACATTGTCATTATTCACAATACAAGGAAAAGCTTAAAGTTGATCGAGATGACTTAAGTGCATTACAGTGCCATACGTTCTTATTTTAAAGCATTTTCTAAGATGCAAAAACTTATAAATAAATAAAATTGTAATATATTTTTATCGCTCCCTTCTTTTTTGCAGCCCGCAACAGAGCGCTCCCTCAAATCAATACACAGCTAACATTAAAAATAATGAAACTAAGATGAAATCTGAAAAAAAAAGCATTTAGCACAATATATATATATATATTGTGCTAAATGCTTTTTTTTTCAGATTTCATCTTAGTTTCATTATTTTTAATGTTAGCTGTGTATTGATTTGATTTTATATATATATATATATATATATATATATATATATATATATATATATATATATATAAACATGAAGAACATCAGCTGGCATGTACAACCGCAAGCTCATCACGATATGTTTTCCAAAAACTTCTGTGTATGTTTATGTAAATATTGTACAATATAAGCACAGAGCCATTATATGATAAAAACACCAGAAATGAAACACAATAAATAACCAGGATGGTAACATGATCAAGATGAAAGTTACACCCTTAATGAAACTGCTGATATGTCATAAAAAAAAAAAAAAAATTAAATAAAATTTTTTTTTTTTAAAAAGTGGCGACCATACCTTTTATACTGTAAAGTCTGAGCTAAAGCATTGTTCTGATCTATAACTATCTACAAGATTATCTAGGATGAATTTAAGCGTACATGATTTACTATAAACAGGCACTTAATATAGAGGAATCTGTACTCGAATGTTTACACACTTAGATGAATTCAACACTACAAGTGAAATTCCAGACTGTTAGAAAAGATAAGATTGTAAACATCGTAAATGAAACGTTGGTTTGTATAAACAGATGTCGAAAGGAAAGCTCATTTCATTTCCACTGCCAGTCAATACACACTGTATATCTTAGAACTGAAAATAATAAAAAGGAACACGTAAATGAAGAAAAAAAATCAGATTTGAGAGTTCATCAGCAAACCAACAAAAACCTGACCCTGTGCGGTTAATGACGTCCACTCTCTGGTTTCTACCAATGTGCCACTCTACATGTCACATTGGTAGAAACAGGTAGACTTCTTCTGAAACGGCTCAGGTACAGGGGCTGGACTGGAAATGAGACACGAGCAAAGTCATTCGGGAAGCCTGGAGAACTTTTCCTCAGGATGACATTAAAATACAAGAGAGTCTGGCCCTTTAAACGCAAAATATGAAAAACTGAGAGTGCCTCCAGACTTTTGCACAGTAATGTGCTGTATGTCAGTTGTCTTGACGACAGCCCATAGGCCTCTTAAATACTCGTAAGATTTAAAGACCTTATACGGGCAGCCTGAGGGCTAGTCTGCGTGTTTGGTCGCTTTGAGATGGTGAAGATTACCAATGTGGTTGCCTGATATTACCTCGAGCATCCTTCTTTTAAGAATAATTTGTTTCCTGGAGAAACATTCAAAACCAAATCTTGTTTTTTTTTCTTTTTACATTGATTATCCTGCCATTGTCCTATTTTCCAAAACACAGCTGTTTAATAACATATCTTTCTGAGACAAACTCTTTTGACCATGATCTGTTTATGTTCAATGCAAATTTTTTTTTTTTTATGTTTTGCAATGCGTTTTTCAACTTCAACATTTCTAGTAAAACTTTAGAGTAAAATTACTGAATAAAAGCATGCAGGAGAGAGAAAGATAAGTTTAACATGTCTGTCTCTTAAAGATGTCAAGGCATCACATGGGGTTGCATCAGGCTCTGAAAGCGGACAGTCAAAGCATTATACACAAAGCGTTGGGTGTTTGTTGGTGTGCTGATGAGCTTTCAAATCTGATTGTTCGGAAGGATTAATTTTCAGTAGAATTTCCATTTCTAGCTGCAAATCCATTTATGTAAATGTGGTCATTTCTCAAGTGTTACAAAAAAAACCTGTACTTGTTGGCACGGTGAGTTTTCTGAAAGGAGTCTAAAACGTTTTCAGGACTTTGCGCTTTATAGTTTCTTGTTGTTTTTTTGTTTTATTCATTTTTTCAATAAGAGCCTCATGAGCAAATAACTCTTTACAGCTGCTACCATGTACACAGTATAACAAGAACTAACCTGTTTTGCACATTCTCCATCACAATAAATCTAGAACCGGATACTGTATAAAGCTTGTTTAATTAAAAGTCTAAAAAGTGCTGTGTTATAAGAGAAATAATGCACATGTTATTGGATGTTATTGGAAAGGTATTAATTTCTATGCGGTAAGTGTAATTCTGCCACACACCAGGCCTTATCACATCACATCAGATCACATTATTTTGCTATAACTGCACACCCCTGACTGTTTATTCTTTACTCATTTTATTACCAAGCCCTGTCAGATGTGACAGGGAGCTCACTGTAAAAAAAAAAAAAAAGAAAAAAGAAAAGAAAAAACATGTATTGAACTATCCTTGACTGGCAGCATTCTTTATGAATGCTGAAAACAAAAGAGAGAGACCAAGCAAGAAGGTACGAATAAAGAGAATCTCTGCTGTGTTTGTCAGGCACTTAAAGAGTTTCACACAGCGATCATCACTCATCAATGCTCTGCATGCGCTATTCTCTCAATCCACTAAATCTTTCAAATCTACCCTTTTTAAATCTTTTAATACTTTTAGAATAATAAATCTTACCCGTGCATTAGTAGCTGGCTCAGTGCTTATGGTCGGTCCCAGGACTACCAGAGAGCTACTTCACCTTCAGCTGCTCAGCTCTGTGCTTTGATTGTTTTCTGCCTCATGCAGAAGCTCTGGATGAAAGTGTATGGCCAATAATAAAAAAACAAAAAACAAAAAATCCATAATAATGGCTGTAGTTAAAACTCTACAGTTGCTACCTGCATGAATGAGTATCGTGATACAGTGCATTATTTATCACGGAGAAGCGCACCACAAAATCACATCACATGGAACAGTCATCAAGAGGGCTGCCACACTAACATGACTGGAATAACTGTCTAGTTTAGAGGAGAAATTGTTAAAGATGATATTAGTATAAATCAGAGCCGTGTTTGATAGAGAAAGTAAGAGCATTTCCACACACACACAATGTGATGAGAACTCACAGGATTGGGACTAAACAGCTGCATGTCTATAAGAAAACCACTTGTTAGTAAGACTAATCAGGTTAAAAAAAAAGGCTTCAGTTTGTTAGGGAGGATAAAGATCAGACTTTAAATCAATGGAGAAACGGTAATTTGACCTTATTCTAGAGCGAAAAGGTAAGTGCATGATGTGCACTGGAGGCAGTGTTTAGATCTGGGGGTTACTTCAGTTGCTCAGCAACGTCATGAGGCAATAAAATAAAGTCAGCTGACAACCTGGATGTACTGAATGACCAGCTTATCACATCTATGGAGTTTTTCTTCCCTGACGGCACGGGGCATATCCCAGGACTCAGATTGTGAAAGAGCACGAGGAATCATTTTCACACATGAACTGGACACCACAGTGTGTGCTGTAATCAAAGCGAAAGCTTTCATTCTTTGAATGAAATGTTAGAATATGCAGCTTTGGGCAGGCCAGGCTACAGTATGCATACTGTTGTTCTATACAGAAAAAAAAGGAAAACATTTAGCTATAATTCTACACATACAGTAAATAACCAGCAAATAAATTCTGGTTCAAATAAAAGTGAGTTTATATACAGTAAATCTGTATAATGTTTTTATACTCTACATATTTGTGGCTTATAGAGACAATAACAATTTTTAATGAGTTGATGTGTTTCATTTCTCAAACTAGTAATGTGTGTTTATATTAATGTGTCAGGATTTCTAAACCAACCAATTTTTATATATATATAAAAAAATATCTTACTATTTTTTTATTTTATTTATTTAAGTCATTCTATCATGCAATCCCAAATGGCATCTTTAATTAATTAAGTAATACATTTTTAAATAAGGTCAAATCTGGTGTTGGACTGGAATCAGAAATGACTTTTGTAAAGCTGCTTTGCGACAATGACAATATAGTTAAAAGCGCTATACAAATTGAATTGAATTTACACACAACAGATTGATAGAGGCCGAGCCTGATGATTAATGTTCTTCCTAAATGAGTTCCCAAGTCTTTTTCTTGGATAATGCTGAAGTTTGCATGCTCACCACTGCTGTACAACTCCTGTGTAGCACCCGCTAACTGAGATTCTTTGAGTATGAGGTCCACCTCCTCGCTAGCTCAAAACAGTTCTGATAGATTCCATCGGGTTTTGAGATAACGCTCTATGTCACTTAGGTAGGTTAGGGGGCGTGGTCTGTAGTCATGATTAGAAATTATTACTTAAGAATACCATAATCTGACAAAGAAATTTCGACATCATGTGAGCCAAGACTGTGGAATGTAAGAAATTTTGAAAATCGTGTCTGAGTAAAGAATTTCTCTGGACAGCCCTCGCTATGATAACTGTTAACTGTGATGTCATTCTGTGTTGACGGGTTTTACAACTCGGTTGTTGTTATTGTCGACGGAGGAGCATCAGAACTGCGCGCTCGTCCTCGTCTCTCCGTTCTGCTCCCGCTTGTCCGTGCTGCGCGTGAGACGCTGGATGCCGGGTGACCGCAGCTCTTCCTCCGCCTCCTCGATCGTGATCGTTTCCTCGTGCTCGATGGGGTGTGGCTCGGGGTAGCCGGGCTGGTAGTAGGAGTGATGCGTGCCGTAGCCGCCGTACGGATCCTCCTCCGCTCCCTCGCCCTCGTCAGGGCCGTATGTTTGATAGGGGTTGGGCTGCATTGGGGCTACGGGGACACCTCTGTCAGTCACTTCATGATGAAAGACCCTCCCTGACCATCACCAAGCAGCACACGAACACACGAACACACACACACACACACACACACAGAGACACAGCAGAAAGTGGAAGGATAGGACACAAAAACCCATGGTCAAAGACGGCGAAACATCACGATACACACGGCACCCACATTACAAAACGCGCAGGAATTAGTGTTAGTGGTGTTTATCTGATATCTTAAGCGTGTGTGTGTATGTGTGTGTGCGTGTTTTTAGTCAGACAAGCTCGATCATGAACACCAGCACAGTCAGTACCAAAGCAACAATGCGAGTAAAGCACTTGGTGTGAATTGTACACTCTGTGTTTGTGTTCAGCAGAGCAGAAGCTTTCTAGCCTGTGTGTATTTGTGTGTGTGTGTGTGTGTGTGTGTGTGTGTGTGTGTGTGTGTGTGTGTGTGTGTGTGTGTGTGTGTTAATAGAAGACTCCAGGTAAGTGCGCCATCAACAGCCTACACACTCGTATGAATGGAGCGTGCAGCTCAGTACACGTGTACAAACTCTTGCTGGTCTCCAACAACTGGTGAGAGACAGAAAGAGTGAGAGAGACAGAAAGACAAGGGGACACACAGGGACACACACAAAAAAAAGAGCAAAAGGAGTGTATGTCAGTAAGACAGTGATTTTTTTTTCATGCATGGTTTTAAGTAAATCACTGATGATGATACATTGTTGATGTTTCTTTATCGTGCAGTCGATAAAGAAATACAACACCACAAGGAAAATCACACGTACACACACATACACACACGTACACACACGTACACACACGTACACACACTCTGCACTGTATGTAAGCACTGTGTGTATAACTCCAGTCAGATTCTGACAGCGTAGACATGAGTTCTATGCTTACAGACATTTATAAAGTTATTACATGCACACACACATGCATGTAGCACACACACATGCTACTCTCTCTCACTCACTCACACACACACACACACATACACACACACAAATACACTGCACACTAATACAGAATGGTTTGGCAAAAAGGAGCATAATAGGAACAGTAACTTTATCCCGTATTTTAGGATGAACGCGTCACAGTAATAACTCGGGATGGGAATCACCAGGGACGTCTGGTACGATATTATCACGATACTTACTTTAGGTGCCGATTCAATTTGTATTGCGATTCTCGAAGTATTGTTTTTTTATTTTATATAAATATCCTGACTTGTTAGTAGATTTTTTCCCCGTTTTTGTTACAAATTTAAAATCTTCAGCAAAGTTGAGTCACAGTTCTACCCCTGAAAGCATTATTTAAATTAACGCTTCACTTTCTCTGGACTGCTACGAATCCTGTTCAAACTCGTGGTCAGCGTTCGATGTGAACCACCTACTTGTACTATACACACCACTACAGTCCACCCCAGAATATCCTGCTCCTCTGTTGTCTTGTCCTCTCTTATGATTTATTTTTCTTTTAAGTTCACTTGTCTTTAATTCTCTTATGCTTTTATTATATTCCCTATCTATTCTTGTTTGTTCTAATATATTATTTATTGTACCCTGATTATGTTCTTTTCTTCTTCTTCTCTTCTATACTTTTCTCTCTCTTTAAACATTCTTCTGTGCTGTTCACTTTTTGGTTTTCTTGTGTTCTCTCCTTTTCTTATCTGTTCTTGTTTCTTCTTTTCGCTTGTCTTCTGTTCGTCGTTTTATTCTATCCTGTCCTTCTGGTCTTTCTCTCTTGCTTTCTCTTCTATTACTTTTGTTCAGCTTTCACTTTAGTTCCTCTCGTGTTATTTTTCTTTTCTTTTCCATTTTCCTGTTTTCTCTTCTCTTTTTCCTTCTTTTGTTCTCATATTCTCTATTCTCTTCTTATTGATTCTCTTTTCAGTTATTTTATTTTCTCTTCGCTTCTGTACTCGCTTTTTCTCTTTTTCGTAATTAAATTTCAAAAATCTTTAAGCCTAGTATTTAAATCTCTGTATGATTTTCTATGATCTTGAGATTGTATCTATCCAGGATCAAAATCAGGACTGTGGGAAAACACGCTAACGTCTTCCCGACTGAAAGAAATGAAAAACTCTGTCTATGACGTTACTGTGAATAAGTCGATTAAGCTTTAATTTAGCTTCTTACTGCTGACCACCGTTTCTCCTTTCCTCTATATTTCTATCAAACTTTGTTAGCCATTCTGTCCCTCTGGATCTCTGGATCTGTGTTTCAGTTTAAACCAAATCCAGCACACAACCACACAACTTGTGGACTATTACATCCAGCAGAGTTGCTGCAGCATTGCATCATGAGTTGCCCCGGAGTCACTCATAGCATGCAGAATTCATGATGATGCAGATCCAACTAAGCGCAGGGAAACGATTCAAAACATCACGGTCTGAGTGTGATGTGTTGACATGATGATGTAGGGAAGTGAGGTTGAGTAGCTAATAATAGCTGTACACATTTCGGTTATAAATATTAATGGTTAACAGTTCTGCTCTACTCACTGTGGTTCGTGTTGACACACTCGGTTTGGAGTATATAGTAACGCAGTAATAAGCTGAGGTCCGTTCAGTGCCGTGCTGATATTCAGGATAATCGCACTCTTGCACGGGCGATATTGCTTTTGCATGAGTAAATGAAATCATAATCTGTTGATAATAAATGATGTTTGTGGAACTGTTATAGTGCATAAAAGTAATATAACGCTTTTTCTTATGAGGTTGTGCTGTTGCGCTAAATAACAGCACTACTATGATATCTTTAACACTCGCGCTGCGCCCTCGTGTCACAGCTGTGCTGATGTTCAATACAACAGCATGACCTCCAGTGTGATATGGCTTGAATAGAATGCTGCTCCAACAGTCGCATTAGCAGTTTAACTAACATTTGTGTAGTTATATACAGTATATTGTCAGGGTTGCCACGTCAGAACACTTATATGTGTTTGGGTTTTATGCTTGGGAACCTTTAAGTGGTCAATTTGATTCCGTTTCGATATTAAGTGTGAAACCACTCTTTATGGTGTGTGTGTGAGAAAGAGAGTTTGTAACTCACGTGCCACATTGTATCCACAGGAGTTTGGATCGCAGTATCCCGGGGGTCCAGACGATCCTACTGGTCCTGGAATGCCCGGTCTCCCGGGGCTACCGGGGTTACCAGGGCGACCAGATGGGCCAGGGCTGCCACTTCTTCCCTCACCAGGTGGTCCTGAGAATGCACACACACACACACACACACACACACACACACACACACACACACACACACACACACACACACACACACACACACACACTTTGTTCATCTGATGACTACACAGAAATAAATACAGGCTATTTAGTTTCCTGCTTTCTTTGGATCCTTCTATACTTTTTTTTATTTTATTTATAAAATAATATAAAATCCTATGACAGGATCATATAAAGCAAACAAATTGCAGGTTCATGATAACTTACAGTAACACCGATGTAGACAAAAGAGAAAAATCAAAAACAAATATAACAAGACACTAAAGACAATATAATCACTGAAGGAAAAGTCTTCATACTCCTGCATCATGTACGAGAAGAGCATTCGTCCTGTTCTCCAGAAATCACCAGTTCAAATAGAAATAATGTCTCAGTAATTTGTGTCTGGACTGAAAATTTGTGTCTCTGGGTGAAAGCCATATTGCATTACTCCCTCACCTGTCAACCACAGAGACAATAAAAACCACTGAGCCTAAGACTAAGCCTCCATCCTCTCTGGTTGGTAGATGTTGTGTGGGATGAGATGGAGAAGTTGAAAAAGTGGGAGAATGGGGTAAAAAAAAAGGGCTTCTGGCAAATGATTGTAAGCATTAAAATAATCTTGTATTTCTCTGTCATTTCTAAGCAACAGAATTCAATGGATAAAGAAAATGAAATGGATAAGAGAAACTGGTGCTATTTTAAAAAAATGGCCTAATTATTAGAGTGCGTCATGAAATCTTACCTGATTATGCTCCTGTATGTATATAAAGAAAAATAAAACATAAAACACTAAGGCTCTTATGCCGCTTAATTAGGTGTGTGTGTATATATACAGTATATACACATATCCAAAAGATGGTGGAGGCCAATGGGTGCCACTGCATTTATTCCCATTTTGTTAACCTCCAGTTATCATTTACACACCATGGACAATTTGGGAACACTAGTTAGCCCAATCTGCATGTTTTTGGACTGTGGGAGGAAACCAAGGACAGGGAGAGCATGCAAACTCCATGCACACAAATCCCGAGGTGGGAACTGAACCCAGCACCTGGACGTGCAAGGCGACACTGTTAACCACTGCTCCACACATGAAGGGCATTTTCTGACCAGGACTTGTGACGAAATGTCACATGAATGAAGGTGTGAACCTGTTTAACATTTACAGAAGACTTCAGCGAGTGGAAAGTTCTCAAGAAAAAATAAATAAATAGCCTGGTTTGATAATCGAAGGCATTCGGTTTTTGCAGGACAATGCATGAACTCGTACCGCACCGCTTGCACATTACAGGAACTCACCTCACTCCAAGACATGAAGCATGAGTAAACTTTCAACCTTAATGGTATCCAAGCGCTAGTGAAACACTGGGATAAGTGCATTACTGTAGCAGGGGATTATAAAGAGAAATAAAATGAGTGTGAACTTTCATAACTACAGTACTGTATGTTCTCTTATTCTGCACAGTCAGGAGTGCCAGTTTGACTTGTATACATGCATGCTACAGTACACACACTCTACACACATATACTGTATTAGGGTAATTATATGAAATTAGCTCATTATCAAAAATTGCCTGGAGTGAGTCATTTCTATGCGAACAGTGTGAGTGGTTTTAATAATAAAAAAGAAACAGTTGAGTACGCAGCTCTGATTCACTGCATTCAGCTTGAAAGATTGTTAAGTGGAGTAGAAATAATCTTTTTTTTTACCATTACTTTGCATGTCAACAGGCCCTTTTCTGTTTGTGTTTGTTTTCTTTGTTTGTATATTTGTTTGTCTGTCTACTTGTTTGTGTGTTTACCTGGAGGCCCTGAAGGCCCTCTAGGACCCTGGACACCAACACCTTGGCTTCCCTTCTCTCCTTTGTCACCTGGAAGACCTGATACCACAAACACACACACACACACACACACACACACACACACACACACACACACACACACACAATTATACTTTTTACCAGCACTCACTCAGATATTCAGCAAAAGCTGCGTTAAGGAACGCAGGATAAATTCCTTTGCCAGATGTCCTCTTTCTTGTTTGAGTACATACTCATGTCTTAAGAAAACCCTTTAAGGCGGGAAAAAAAAATCCACAAAAAATGTTTTCTTTTGTGGAAATAAAAGGGTCGGAAATGTCAACATGCAGCCTTTAGAATCTGATCAAATATGTCCTTCAGCTAATCTTTATGTGCTGCTTTTTGGTCAACATAATTTTTTTTTCATGTTTTATCACAATTTATACCATTCTATATAGATAATAAAAAGCAGCACACAAAGGTGACAAACTAACCTTTAATTTAATATAGCTAATTATTAATTTTTTTGCGTTTTTAATTCTGAATAATTAGAAAAATAGGGGAAAAAAATCAAGACACATGCAGTTGAATAAAGCTTAAGAAAAGACACCAGGTGTATTAACTAAGGATAAAGAAGGATTAGCAATTTCTCTTCTTGCACACCAAACCCGGCCTTCAGTCCTCATCAAGACAAGTTAAAGACTACTTGGATTCCACATGTCCTTCTCTAAATCATCACCAGCTCTTGCACGTCCTTACTTCAGACCCCTCATGATTATCTCCAGGCCTTACTCTACATGCTGTATGTTAGGCTCTAATCTCGCCATGTTAATCCCGAGTCCCGGTGCAGTACCTCTTGCTCCAGGCTCTCCGTTCTCTCCGTTGGTTCCTGGAAATCCGGGACGTCCAGGGGGACCCTGCTCTCCTTGCTGTCCTGGAGGACCGGGGCGGCCAGGTTCACCTGGAGGCCCCGGAGCGGCACGGACTGCGATGGGCTGCTGCCTTGGGACCTGACTCAGGATGGAGTTATAACGAGCCATGTGAGCTGAAACAGAGAGAGAGAGAGAGAGAGAGAGAGAATGAAGGTAAGTGGTAATATTCTTCAGTGTTTAATATCTAACATTATATTGAGGTGATTATGATACAGTACACTGTAAATTACGGTCTAGTAGTAATACCATGTAATAGTCATGTTTTAATTTAAGATCCTAAAACTTTGTCAACTTAAAGGTTGACTTGCAATCTAATTGGAATGTTGTAAAATACAGTCTGTTTATGTCTTGAGATTTACAAAAAGTCGGGTTTTTAAATTATCCTTAAACATGTTACATATGAGATTAATGTGAGAGTGCATGTCATGTAGTGAACCCACTTTGGATGAGCTGCTCACACACTTGTCTGGCTATAGCTTGCACTGATGAAGTGGACTGTGTATCCCCCTGTACAATTCACACATGCACACAACACAGACTATCAGTCCGGATACAAAAAAAAATTACTGCAACACTGGAGACGCGAGAAACGTTTGTGTGGGTCATTAATGCGTACAGTACACACAAACATATACTGTACACTCACATACAAGCTCTTACATGCAGTTCCAGAAACACACACACACACGCACACACACACACACACACACACACACACACACACACACACACACACACACACACACACACACACACACACACACACACACACACACACACACACCACCACCAATCTGAGTCTACCTGATACTTCTTCAGCCTGTAGTAAAGCTACTGGAAGGCATACTGTATAGCATGCAGAGAAAAAAAAAAAAAACAAGAACAAAGCATGAGGGTAAACCTGAGATCACTTACTCGTTCTCCTCTCTCTCCTTTTGTACCTGGAAGGCCCTAGGACAGACAAAGAGAGGTGTTCATGTTCGTATTTCTGTCACCCGTGCCTCAATTCAACAAGGCGTCCTCAAGTCAAACCGGGACTTGGGATGAAATTTCTCATGAATGAATGAAGACGTAAAACCGACTGACGTTTACAGGAGACTTCAAGCACGATACGCTGATGAGCCTCGTAGGCGCAATGAAACATTTGAATGGTGTAAATGTTTTAAAGTAGGCCGTATGTCAGAGCAGTTATTCCCATGAGAGTGGAACGTCTGATCCTTGAAAATTTATCACCAACTTGCAGAAGAGATGCATCCGTCCGTGGGAACTGTACACATAATCGTTCACCAACACCACTTGTGCGTTACAAGAACACGGCTAGAATGTATTTCCATGTCCCTTGTACCTCCAAGCCACATGTTTAAAGGTTAGATGAGTTCCTGGGAGGCCTTGTATTTGTATCCAGGCACTAGTGAAACACTGGAATAAGTGCATTAGTGTAGCAGGAGAATAAAGGAAGTTTGTACTCTTATAACTGTGTTCTGATATTCTGCGCCATCAAAAGTCCCGGTTTGACTTGGACACCAAATGTATATACTTCAGGGTTTTTTGTTACTGCGAAACAATAAGCTTCACTTAACCTTTTAACGTTTTCCGCTTTCTTGCTTTGTAATACCAAGCCCTTTGCTTACTGAAGCTGAATAAACGGATGAATAATCTGAGGTCTTGTGTTCTAGTGTCAGCGCTGGGACCAGGGATCGAAAATGACAACACAGCTCAAGTCTTCTAAACACTTCTCTGCAATTTTAGGGGGTGTCATCACATTCCAGATGGAGCAGTAAATGAATTATGCCTCAGAACATTCAGTACGGAGCAACAACACTAAATGCAAACAGCACTTTATAGAGGGTGTGATTCATAGAGGCTGTTTCCTATTAAATTACGGTCTACTACAGAGTCGTCCTTTTGTGCAGATTCAGTCCATGCCCATTCATAAAGGTCCTAGCTAGGGCTTGTAAATTAAGTCCCTCTGGAGTATAAAACATCCTACACCATTTTGCATAATGTATTTACAGCATCTAGAAAATTGGCCTAAAACGGCCATATATTCTGGGATCTTTTTTATTTTCATATTGTTCCCTGAGCTAAAGCCTTTGCTGCAGCCTTAATATGTCTGTAATTAAAAATCCATTATCAGCCTTGTTAAATGCTGAAATCTAGTAATAAACCTTCTAAGTAGCCTTTTAAAATTTCCTTTTGGGTTGCTATGGGAATTTTCTGTGGATTCAATTTCACAAAAGTGGACCTTCCTTTAACCTTTCAGCAGTAACATGGCAACCAATAAAAATAAATAAATAACTAAAAAACACAATAAATGGTCATAGTTTGTTAAACTGACGCAAATCATAGAGGAATCTGGAAGAAAGTTGAGTGTTAGAGTCAGAAAAATCCGGCAGAGTCAAAAAAGGTGAAATCACAAAGAATTATGACTACGTCTTGGAGTGACGCACATTAAATACGCGACACACAAACATTCCACAGTTTTCTTACTGGTGGTCCCTGTTCCCCGGTGGTTCCTGGAGGGCCATTCTCACCCGGTGCCCCCGGAGCTCCTGGTCCGCCCTGCAGAGAGCACAGAGCAGCTGTAATAACACTGAGACACTTGACTTTCAGATTAAAGAGACGAAAGTCAGTGCTTCTTTACGGGAATGGTGGTGGGATGAAAGAGAGACGACTGCGAGATCAAAGACGAGGCGGCCTCGTGAAGGATGTGACTGCTCTGCCCCTAGAGCTTCATGCTGGGAATGGTTGTTCTAGTGTTAACATTCTAAACATGGGCGAAGCAGGAATAAGCCCACGTTGTAAGACTACGGGTGAAAGAGATGAAAGCGGGATCGCTGTTTATTTGATCCTAGGAGATGTCGAGGAAAACTTAATTAAGGTTCTGCATGGATTAAAGAAGGACCCAGAATTGTGGGGTGCACTTGACTATCTCTTTCCGTTTCAGAATATCAGCTCTTCAAATAAACTTCAAATTCCTGTTTTTCCTATTGCTTGTGCCTTAAATTTCAACAAGAACAAAAGCACTCTTTATAATTATGGATATTTTAGAAGATGATCTCACAAGGATACTATAAATATTTATGCTCCTTTGATCATAAACACTGTCTTGTCCCCATCCTAGGAAACCATCTACACCTGGACTGTACATTGTAATGATTTATAATCACAATATTCATTGACGAAACTCCCTTTTCTCTCAAGGTTCCCTCATGTCGTTTCAGTTAGTCCGAGGGATCAAAATATACAGTGCATATGAAATTCTGTAAAGCTAATTTTAACTGAATTGAAATTCTTTAAAAATCATTATGCTTGTGTGTAAGTTATAGATGGATATATCACACAGTATCAACTATAGATAAGAAATTCCATCTGTGATCTATGTGCGAGAAGACAAAGCGACGCATATGACAAGCAGCACAACAAAGCGTTTGATGAATTTATCCAGCAGTTTCATGCAGAAAGAAAAAAAAAAAAAGCAATATTATTTTCCTTTGAGAACTGAGAAGCAGTAATGCTTTAATAACAACAGGGTCGCATCCCACTGAGGGAAGGCCGGGTGACAGGGTTAAACCCGATTTGAGGAAGCTTGAACTTTTGTAAAAACAGTCAGGCATTGCACACAAATGTCGAGGAACAAAACATTATTAATATAAAACCTCACGTTATACTTCTCCATATTTAACTGATTTAAAGAAAAAAAAAGTGAATTGTTTAATTGTCAAATACATGAATAATGTCACATCGAGTGTGCCCGTTATTTCTCTTTTGTAATGATGCATTTTCAAAACAATAAAAAGTCTTTAATGTTTTACATATGAAACTTTTTGCTTTATGCATCTTTAAACGTAAGAGTGTGCTTGTGCACTGCAATGAGTTCTTACAACAATATATGTACCCTAAGTACCCTTAAACAGGACGAGCAGTATTAATAATTCTTATTGGGAGTTAACTGGTATGCATAGACTGGACCACATGACGAGAATAAAACGCGAGAATAAAAATGCAAAACGCAATCAGCAATCAGCATTTATATACACTACAGTATATTGCCAAAAGTATTCGTTCGCCTGCCTTCACATGCATATGAACCTGAGTATCATCCAATTCTTAATCCATAGGGTTTAAGACGATGTTGACACCACCCTTCGCAGCTATAACAGGTTCGACTTCTCTTGGAAGGCGTTCCGCAAGGTTTAAGATATTTTTTGTTTATGGGAATTTTTGTCCATTCTTACAGTAGCGCATTTGCGAGATCAGACACTTCTATCGGGTTGAGTCAGGACTCTGTACAGGCCAGTCAAGGTCTTCCACACCGAGCTCGCTCATCCATGTTTTGTATGGAGCTTGATTTGTGCACTGGTGTGCAGTCATGTTGGAACAGGAAGTGGCCTTGCCCATACTGTTCCCACAAAGTTGGGAGTCTAAAATGTCTTAATGCTGAAGCTGAAGCATTAAAAGTTCCTTTCACTGGAACTAAGTGGCTGTGCCCAACTCCTGAAAAACATCTCCACACCGGTTCTAACATGACTGAGTACCAGTGCACAAAAAGTAATATACAGTAAGGTCCACATATTACATATATTTCCATTATAGCTATAAATGGTGGACCAACATCATATTAAACACTATGGGTAAAGAATTGGATGTTACTCAAGTTCATATGCGTGTAAAGGCAGGAGGGCAAATACTTTTGGCAATATAGTGTAAATTTCCATTTGGTATTAATCTAAATATAAACAGTACATATAAAATCGGGATTTCTTAGTGAGTGTAGAAGTGTAACTTAATTACATTTTTAAGGAACCAGGGGGTCAAGATGTTAGTTACGCTATACAGAAACATTATTCTAAAACGTTTTTTGAGTTAGTTTCACGCATACTAAATACTGAATGTGGACGTGATGTGCACCTGAAGTTGTTTTTTTTTATTTTATTTTAATAGAGGAGAGAAGACCACTTTAGCTCTTATCTCTATTAAACAGTAAAAAATAGGCTCCTTACGGAAAAGCCGATGGTGCTGCGGCTCATATCTAAAACTCATCAATAAAAATGTTTAACTGCAGAGAATTTCTAGACTTTTCTAAACATTTTTATCTGTGAAGTAGTTTCAGGCATCTGCATGGCTGAATGCCAGAACACGCTGCATTCTGCTCTAGGTGCACTTAAAAATCCCACACACACCCCCCCCCCCCCACACACACACGCATGCACACACATATAGTAAATCCCTATTTGAAAATGTTTGAGCGGGGAAACTGTGAATAAGATAAAAAACTGGGACAATAAATAAATAACAAAATAAATATAAAACCTAGAAAATTGTAAATGTACATCAGTGGACACGTTGTCTGTGCGCTCACCATATTTCCCGCAGGTCCCGCTCTGCCCTGTGGTCCATCGTTACCCGGCAAACCCTGTGGAGCAGAACACACTCATTACCCCCACGCACACACTATAACCTGAGAGTTGTATAAACCAATCATGAGTAAAAGGAAATGTTACTCTGGGTCCAGGAGGTCCCTCCCGTCCCGGGGTGCCCGGGGTACCTGGAACGCCCTGTACGAAAAACAACAAATACTTTACTGTAAGATAGAATTAACTGAAAGCTGCTTGACAATATAGTATACGAGAAGCAGAGACAGACAGGCTGGTATGACTTTCAGGAACATTTCCAATATCCACAGTATCATGTGTGTAACAAGAAGCCATTTAGTTCAGCGAATGCAACAGTGACGTGAAATCAGCCTGTGTAAAGATGGCTACAATGCTGCTAGCGATCAAAATGTATTTATTATAAGATGTCGGATATCTGTGTTCCAGAGTGACATGGATGTAATCCTTATCTGCTCAACTGTCACAATGTCAAATCAAGGTCTCAGCTATTGGTTAACCCTTAAAACCCAAGCGGCGCAGTTACGTACCGGCAACTCAGCATTGGTCAATGACGATAAAAAATGTTGAGTAAAACATTTGTATAGAGAAAGAGTTTTTTCTATCATGCACAATTTACTTAATAAAACACTTATGTCCACATTTGCTTTACCATGGGACGGCCCTCATACATGTATTTTTATTGCCTTTGTTTAAGCTTCTGATGCTTAAAAAAGTGTGTAAGCAATCAGAAAAAAACTGCAGTTAGAGGGGGTGGAGAGAGGTGACTGTAACTCCATAATGTCTCTCTACCTACTCTCACCTTAACAAGTGAGAAACCACCATGGAGGAACTAACAAAACCAAGTCCAATTTCAGACATCATCACTTTAACCCCCGTTGGCGGCTGCATAGTGGTTAGAACCGTCGCCTTGCACCTTCAGGGTCTGGGTTCGCTTTCCGGCTGGATTCAGTTTCTACCTCTGTGTGCATGGAGTTTGCATGTTCTCCCCGTGCTTGGTGCGTTTCCTCAGGTACTTTCGTTCCCTCCCACAATCCAAAGACATGCAGATTAGGCTAACCGCCCTTAGTGTGTGAGTTTTTGTATGCCTGTGTGCCCTGCGATGAATCGGCAACCTGTCCAGGGTGCACCACGCCTCGTACCCTAAGTCTCCTGCGATAGGCTCCTCACCCCCCCTGCGAACCTGTATGAGTGAAACGGAGTGTGTCCAAGGTTGGGATTTGGGCAGGTGTGTGTTTTTTACCTGAGCACCTTGAGGTCCTGCATCACCTTTTTCCCCTCTCTCACCAGGACCACCCTAAACACACACAGTAATCACTTAAAGTCACTTCAGAAAAATCATGGCTGTAAAAAAAGCACACAGCATGAGTTGGGAGTTAAACTGTGACGCATTCAAGTCAAGTCAAGTCAAGTAGGCTTTTATTGTCATTTCAACCATATACAATTCAGTACAGGTTGAAATGAAATTCCATTACTCCAGAACTAAGCTGCAACATTCATGTAACATAAATTTACAGAAACTAACTAGCTAACTAGGACATCTAATTAGCTGACTATCTAAGACAAACCAAATTGACACGATAAATTAACAAAAAATATGCTAAAAGACAACACAAAGTGCATGTGAAAATGTACAAACAAGAGCAGCAACATGACAACAATGCAATTTTGAGACAACATACTGTAACACTGCACTGTACATGGGTCTATTAATGTGTGTGTGTGTGTGTGTGTGTGTGTGTGTGTGTGTGTGTGTGTGTGTGTGTGTGTGTGTGTGTGTGTGAGTTATTGTGTTTTACCGGAGGGCCTCTGATAGATCTCCCGCTGTGCCCCTGGGGGCCGGGAGGGCCCTGTGGTCCTGGTACTCCTGGTTCTCCAACTGCACCCACTGGACCCTGTGATACACACACACACATGTAGAAAGAAAATTATAACTGCACAACCAGACACACACACGTATTTATTTGACAAAATGGATCAAATGTTAATGAACAGACTGTACCACAGGGCCGGGCTCCCCTCGATCTCCTCGTGACCCTCTGATACCAGGACCTCCCTGTGAAGTACACACACACACACACACACACACACACATCATTTGAGTTTGTAATGACCTTAGGGTGAACAATTTGTTTTCAAAATTTATCAGACTTGTGGGTGTGTAAGATACTATTCTGCTTGTATCCCTGTGCATACCGAGGGTCCGGGTGGACCAGGGGGGCCTTTACTGTCCTGAGTGCACGTACAGGCTCGAGGCAGTGACGGACAATCCGCCTCCTTTCTCTGAAGTCGACAAAGACATAAACAACAACAATAAATAAAAACAAAAGCAGCAATGAATTTTTTTTTAATCAAATGAATTTGGAATCTGTATAATAAAATAGTTCATCATACTGTACTATTACAATTATGTAAATCCATATTAATACATTTATTTTCCTTTCACCCCAAATTAAGCACATCCACCAAGGCATGTTGGTGCTTGAACTTAGTCTCTTTCTTTCTTTCTTTCTTTCTTTCTTTTTTAAACGAATAACTGCCTAATACTGCTAAGAAGAACTGGGAGGCAACACTTCATAAAATTATATTTTAGCAAGTGGAAATATCTTGAATATAGTTAATTTTATCAACACTTTCTTTTTCACTACAACAGACCGAAAATCTGATTATTATTATTTCTAATCAAATTTTATTCAAACTTAAAAAATACATGTTCATTTTATTAGTTATTATAATAATAATAATTATTATTAGTTTTTTAATAGTTGTAAGAAATTAATTTCTTGACAGAAGTAAAATTTTGTGCTCATAGAACAAAAAATATTTCTCATACAACTGTAGTAACATTTGACTAGAAATATGTTTATTAATCATAGATTGGGTTTGTTTGGAAGAAATCAGCCAAACATAGGTAAACAACTAAGGAAGGTGTGTCCAGACTTTTGACTGGTACTGTATAAGAACATATAACGTGATGAAATGTGATAAACATATAAAACTTTACTGTATATAACGTGGTCCAAATCATGTCTCATTTCACACAGTGTAATGACCTTACATGAATTATGACTATATTTAAAACGAGCTAAAGTATAAACACACACACACACAAAACAGCGATGTGACAATGAGCTCACCAGACTGGGAAGCTCGCAGCACTTGTCTCGACGAGCCCACGAGGTACTACACACGATATCAAAGGACTGGAGCTGAAACTGTATACACACACACACACACACACACAATCTATTTAGGTCTGTAGGTCTGCAGAACTGTATAGATTAAGGTGTACAACAATACAAACATATCAAATGCATCTCACACACATACACACACACATCATACCGGTGCAGAGTTGTCCCTGTCTCTCCGGGATCGGACCATTCTTCCCAGAACCTCCATGCCGTCAGTGGTGATGTTGCCAGCAGCATTAATGGGCTTCTCTCCGGCCAGTTTACAGTCCACCATCACCTGCGCCAGCGTCTTACTCACCGCTATGTGCAACTACACAAACATACAGGCACAATCATCATATCAGCATCATCCACATTCATATATTTATTTATTTTTACTGCATAATACTGAATAAGTGACCAGTTACACCGGCAGATGATGGATAAGATTAAAGGAAGTTAATTGTTTACCCAGAAACTCTGTCTTTTTAAAATTGAAGAAATTTGTACAAATGTCTAAAGATATGATTTAAAAATTGTCTGTTAACGCAACAATCTCAGCAGCGACCTCATTTCCCCTCTCGTCTGTTCCCACTACTTTCAGCATTCATCATCAGCAGTATACTGATCACCAGCCTGATCATCTGTCCTCATCTGCACCTGTTTCTCACTGGTTCATGCCTTAAGTTAGATGACTGTTTAATGCTTCAACGATTCATACTGTAGGTCACTGTGGGGTTTAACAAACAAAACACTTTCCTCTGAAACTGCACAGGTACTGGACTGAAAGTGAGGCACAAAAATGTCCTTCAGGAAGCCTGGAAAAATATTCCGCAAGACTACATTAAAAATACAAGAAAGTCTGACACTTTGAAAGCAAAGTCTCACTAAATGAGGGAGGACACAAGACATTTGTACTGTATATAAACATTTCTTAAACATTTTACTCTATCATTTTATACTTTTTGCCCCAAACCAATATCAAACACTCAAGAGTGAGTTGGTTGTATGTTTATTTGTTTATTTATTAATTATTATTTATTTATTTGTAAGTCGATGGACAAAAAAATGGTTTCTTACAATTGTGATGTGCTAAAACTATTGCTTTACATCAAATGTTTTAAATTATGAACTTAAAACTTAGCGGAAATGATTCACTTTTCCAAGGACTAGAGCTCAATTCAAGACACTATTAATTTTTCTCTGTTTGTTTGTTTGTTTGTTTTGTGGTGGAATAGAGGTTAGCACTGTCACTTGACACCCCCTGGGTTGGTGAGGGTTGGTGAGGGAACTTTGGTTTTCTCCTACAGTCCAAAGACACGTGGTGTAGGCTGAACGGACTATTCAAATCTCCGCACCCAGGTTTTCATGTTTGCAGGACCAACAAATAAATGTCATAAAAATAACAAAATAACATTATAAAAACCTAGAAGATGGAAATTGGCATGGGAATGAAAGCTTTCCTCCATCTGCACCTCACACACACATACACACACATCCTACAGGCTCAACAGCAATGTACAGGTACACTGTGTTTAGTATAGATAGTATTGTAAGTAGAAGGTGAATTAATGTTGATGCATTAAAAAGCTGAGTCTTCAATTGTCAGGTATGCACACACACACACACACACACACACACACACACACACACACACACACACACACACACACACACACACACACACACACACACACAGCAGATCACTATG
>JAAGKR010000378.1:101003-111497 GCA_011419295.1 Clarias macrocephalus
TATATATATATATATATATATATATATATATATATATATATATATATATATATATAGAAATTTATTTTCAAAATCAAAGCTACTGTATATGAACACCATCACGTCTACTGCTTCCTTGTTAATTTTTTTCCTCCTCACCCACACACACCGTTCTGTCCATGTTCCTACTATTTCTGCCCCTTTACGACTGTTTCTTCGGTTTCATCCTCCTCCTAGTTTCTTTTTCTCTTCCTTTAACCTGAACACAATATTAATAGATCGTTTTTACCCGGTCTAAACCCTGGACCGTCATTCGCTGCTCTTCGTTTTAAATGTCTTCTTTGAATGATTTCTTCCGTCTGTCTTTTTTGCGAGCCCCGTTTCTGTGTGTGACTGACCCCCAGTGTGATTGTCCTTGAAGCAGAGAGGGAAGTAGGACAGGAGAGCGAGCGGTTAGCTGATTACGGAGAGAGCAGATTTATATTCAGATGTGGGTCCTGCCTCTCATTGATTTTTATATACCCCTGCCGAGTTCATGAACGCTCCAAGAGAGATTATGAATATTACATTAAGCCTCAGTCTATTTATTGAAGTGAGGAGAGAACCTCGGCACTTGCCTTACCATGCGTGTGTGTGTGTGTGTGTGTGTATGTGTGTGTGAGAGAGCGAGAATATAATATTGAGAATATATATATGTGCGTTTGTGTTCATGAGATAACCTATTGCCAATTCCTCTGTCAGGTGCTGCCGAGACAGACTTGTGGTCTGTTCACTCACACTATATTTTATAAAGATTACCCAGGAGGCCCCCAGGAGCTGGACAAGCTCATTGACGGAGGGGAACTCTTCCTAACTGTATTACTCAACCCAGTGAGTGCACACATACACACACATACACACCGCCACAATAAGTGGATCAGCCTTGTTGACATTTTATTTCCTACATGTGTACACTCTGTGACCAGTTATGGGGTTAGTAGACAGAGTCAATGTTATAAAACACCATAAGGTTCTTTCAGAAGCAGTAATGTAACTGCTGCATTGCAGGTGCCATTGTAACGATATAATCAGTTTTATTCACTCGACCTGTGAGTGGTTTTATTGTTATGGCTGATTGATGTCTATGCATATTTCATAATAAAACTAAAAAGTGTTTTTCCTAATATTAAATTTACACCAGTGCTCTCTACACGATCGATTAGCTATTAATCCTGATCTGTCTGTATTGTATGCATTAATCTAGTCCCGGAGTCCCATTATCCGCGCACTTGTATGCGAAATGATTGACACTCATGCAGTTGTTTAGAAATCTCCAGTATTAACCGATATCCTCTGAGCCCCACCATCGTTCCCCCAACATCCATCCATCCATTATCTATCCCACATGGGGCCTGGAGCCTATCTATGGAACCTCAGGGCACAAGACAAAAGTGCTAACCCATCACATATCACACACTCACACACAATCATAAAGTATCTGCGATTTTGAAATGTCAGTCAACGTATAATGCATGTCTGTGGACTTGCGGTGGAGAGCAGAGTCCACACAGGAAACCCATCAAGCACAGTAAGAACATGCAAACTCCACACATATGGACTGCAGGAGCGATTCAAACCACTAAGCCACCATGCAGCCCCTTCCCAGTCATACAAATGATTTTATTAGGTGCTTTTTTTTAAATGCAACTTTAATATTTTGTTTGGTTTTGAGATTATTTGAAAATGAATTTAGCCATGGTTGTTTGCCTGCCATCCATCCATCCATCCATCCATCTTCATCCGCTTATCCGAAATTGGATCCAGCAGGGAACCCCAAACTTTCCTTTCCCTAGCCACCTCAGCTAACTCTGATTGCAGGATCACGAGGCGTTCCCAAGCCAGCACCTCATCCTTGGTCTGCCCTGTGGCCTCCTCCCAACTGGCTTTGCCAAGAACAACTCCCAAGGGAGGTGTCCTGGTGACATCCTTACTAGATGCCTGAACCACATCAACTGACTCCTTTCCACGCAAAGGAGCAGTGGTTCTACTCTGAGTCTAAGAGAAAAGCCAGCTACCCTTCTGAGAAAAGCCTGTTTGGCCACTTTGATTCACCATCTTGATCTTTCGGTCATGACCCAACACTCATGGCTATAGGTGAGGTGAGGGAAAGCCTCCTTTCCAGCACCTTAAAGTACACTTTCCCAGGGATGGTGAGTAGTAGGATGTCCCTGTAGTTGGAATGCACCCTCTGGTCCCTCTTTTTGAAGAGGGGAACCACCATCCCAGTCTGCCACTCCTTAGGCAGCGTCCCCGACTTCCACGTAGTGTTAAAGAGTCATGTCGACCAACACCTTCAGCGTTTCCAGGCTGATCTTATCAATTCCCGGGGCTTTGACACCATCGAGTTGTTTGACTACCTCAGTGACCTCACTCAGGGAGATAAGGTCAATCGCGATTTTTGTTTTGGGTACCAATACATGGTGAGGTTAACAGGCCACGAAATGCACAGTCATTCATGCACCTGTATGCACTGTTGTGTAATGACGTGGATATTGAGGTACACCTCATCTTGTATTTTGGATTAAACTGTATTGCTTTGACATTGTGGATTACAACAAAAATAATAATAAATGAATCCTTCCTGTCTATTATAAATGTAAATTATTTGAATATGTGAATTATATTTTACTTGGCCACGGCAGAGCAATATTGGGACACCATCTACAGTATCATAGCTGTCTAATAATTGCAGAATGATTTAGCTAGTGATTTGGTAATTTTTGAGCATGTCTAAGTATTCTTACGTAATGCTGGTTAATAAAAATATATGCACAAATTAAGTTTAATGACAGCTTTGTAAACGATGGAAATACATTTATACAAACACAATAACTGAAATTACTTTTGTTAAGATGAAAAAGATATATAACTAGTGCAGCACGATTCATTGCATAAAATTTAAATCACAGTTTAGGCTTGTGCAGTTATTTATTCTTGTATTGCGGCAATTTATTATAGGTAAAGTATGCTTAGTAGGGGATTTATGTAGAGTTTGTCAATAATTTTATGTGGTCTTTTGGTATAATTTTAACTGATAAATACATATTGGCAAAGATCCTCTGAATGAGATAATTTGTGCCAATATCTGCAAAATGGTTTATTTAATTGTTACAAATCACAGTTTAAAAATAGTTTGGAAGATGAGTGTAAAATAAAATAATTGTGTTTTTTTTTATTTTTTTTTATTTATTTATTTTTTTTACCAAAATCGTGCAGCCCTAAGACAAACCTGTCCATTTTCACCTACAATAAATTCTCTTTGCTTATTATGGACAGGTTCTCAGCTAGTGTGATATTTTATCTTATGATAAAACCCCACTTCCCTAAAGCATTTTCAAGTGCTCCATCCAGGCCTGATCTAATGCAGTGATTAGCCCATGGTTCAGGCTCGACTGACTGGATCTGATCAATGAGCAGCGCTTGTGGAGTAGATCAGCTAATTGCATGTTCGTCTCTTTCCTAATGAGCTCCTCACTATTGATTAGAGTAACAGCTAGAGTCATTAAGTTTTAAAGGGCGAGTCACACACCCGGATAGGACATGGCTTCTAGCTGCATCCCTGTAGCTGTACTTTCAGCAACATGACATGTTTTTTTCCATAATTTAACACTCTTTAGTTGAAGCCTTTTTTTTTTTTTTACATTTCCAGGTGTGTGATTAGTTTGTATACAGCGTAAACATCATTCTTTGCATGAACGTATAAAAAATGTTTTATATACAAAATGATAATGTAATGCATGAGGCACTGAAATCTTCATGATATTCCAGCTGTTGTTTTTTTATATATTGATTTTCCGTCAGCTAGTGTAAGCAGCTTGACATACCAGACAGTATTTGTACAGTCCTGGAGTGAGCTTGAAAAAAAGGTCAAAGAGATCTTTCCAGCACACTTAGCCCTGCTTGACTCTATAGTACACAGTTATAGAAGAGTCGTGATTTATGGCTAGACTATCCGGTGTCACACGGGTCTGGTTTCTTCCACAAGTCATCTCAGGGAGTATTTTAATTCAAATATCTATTAAGTTACTTTGTGACAATGCATGCTGTTTAAAGCACTATAGTAATAAATGGAACTAATTAAATAAAACGAAATGGAAATGTAATAAACTGTCACAGTAGGCGACCAGATTAAGAACATCTGCCTGCTCTTTGGAGGTGTGCTGTTGGCATTGTTCTTGTAACGAGACGTATCCTTTAGAGTGTTTTAGTGATATTTGAGGAGTTCTCGTGCCAAATCTGGATGGGATTGGAAATCAGGGCTGTTGTTGTAGTTGTCACTGGCGTCATCATTGTTGTTTTTCCACTGAAGTCTGAATAGGTTTGGAATGCACTATTATGATGTTTCCTATTTAAAAAAAAAAAAAAAACGAAAATAGTCATTGTTGTTGTTGTTGTTGAAATTGTTTTTGGTGTTTTGGTTGTAGGTTGAGACTGGATGGGGTTGGAATACATTATATAATGTTTTCCATTTTAAGTTTTTTTTTTTTTGTTTTAGTTGTTTGTTTGTTTGTTTTTGTCTGTAATGGGCTTGGAAAGTATAATGTTAAATAATGTTGCCTTGAAGAAAATAGAAATATTTGACTTGTTGTTGTAGTTGTTGTTGACGACGATGATGATGATTTATTTGTTTATTGAATATGCATCGTATTGAAATGGATTATAAAATGTTTTCCATTAAAAATAGTGGTTTAGTTGTTATTGTTCTTGTTGCCATCGTTGTTCATGATGATAGTGTTGCTGTTTCACTTGTTTGTAAAGTATTGATGGATTCAGAATGTATTATATAATGTTTTTTTTTTGTTTTTTTTTTACTGTTGTTCTTATTGTTGTTTCAGTTAGGGATGTTTGTTGGGCTTGGAAAGCATTAGAAAATGTTTCTATAAAAAACGAAAATAGTCTGTTGTTCTTTTTGCCATTTTTGTTGTTTATGATGATGATCTGTTTGTTTGTTGCATCTGGATGAGTTTGGAATGCATTATGCTGTAAAATGCAAAATTAGTCTTCCATAGTTGTTGCTGTTGTTATTGATGGTGATGTTGCTGTTTCACTTGTTGTTGTTTTTTCGGAATGCATTGTATAATATTTCTCATTTTAAAAACCAAGTATTGTTGTTTCAGTGGTTTGTTGAGTCTCAGTGGACTTGGAGTGCATTATAAAATGTTTCCTTGAAAATAAAAATAAAAAGTCTTCTTGATGTTCTTGTTGTCATTGTTGTAGCTGTTGTTGTTGTTAATGTTGCTGTTTTAGTTGTTTGTTGAGTCTTGGTTTGAAATGAATGATGTAATATTTTCCATAAAAAACGTTAACGTTGTTGCGGGATGGAGAATGAGTGAGTGAGCGTTGCTGCTGATTTTGTCACTATTGTTATTTATTTAGTTGTTTTGGCGAGTCTGGCCGGGCTGGAATGCCTTATAAATTTTTCCCCTTAATAAAAAAAAAATAGTCTCCTGCTTTTCACTTTACATTAAGTCTTTCAGCAAGAAATTGGATGGTGGTGACTAAACAGTGTGAGAAACACAGAGGGAAGAATATACAGTGCCAGATTTTTATTTATTTGTTTGTTTATTTATTTATTTATTTATTTATTTTTGCATAATTGTCACACTTAAATGAATTTGAATATTACATAAAGATAACCAAAGTAAAGAGAATATGCATTTTTTAAATGATGATTTCTTTTTTTTTTTTTAACGGGAAAAAGGTTGTCCAAACCTGCCTGGCCCTATGTGGAAAAAAATAATTGCCCCTCCACCTAATAACTGCTTGTGCCGTCTTTGGCAGCAACAGCTGCAATCAAGCACCTGTGATAACTGAGGAATTTTGGCCCACTCTTCTTTGCAGAATTGTTTTAATTCAGCCTCTTTGGAGGGTTTTCGAGCATGAATGACCTGTCTACAGATCTCCATCTGATTCAGGTCCAGACTAGGCCATTCCAAAACCAGAATGTGTTGATTTGTTTTTTTGTTTTGTTTTTTGAGCCATTCAGAGGTGGACTTTTTTGCTACAAGTTTGCTTGAGCTCACAAACTGATGGTCGGACATTCTTCTTTACGGTTTTCTGGTAAAGTGCAAAATTCATGGTTCTGCAGCCCAAACCATCATGCTATCACCACCATGTTTGACATGTTATGATGTTCTTTATATGAAATGCTGTGTAGTTTTATACCACATATAACGGGACACACACCTTTGTGTCATCAGTCCACAGACTATTTGCCCAAAACTCTTAAGGGTTACTCAAAAAGCATTTGCTTTCGCCTTGGAAATTCTCTTATGAATGCACTTTTTTGCCCAGTTTCTTTCTTATTTTGAATCATGAACACTGACCTTAACTGAGGCAAGTGCAGTTCTTTAAATGTTGTTCTGGGTTCATTTATGAGCTCCTGGGTGAGTCGTCGTTGTGTAGGCCGGCCACTCCTGGGAAGGTTCATCACTGTTCCAGGTTTTCTTCATTTGTGGATAATGGCTCTGCAACATGGTTTGCCTTGGACCTGGCTTTGTAAGCACTGCCAGACTGATACAATTACTTTGTTTCTCATCTGTTTCTTTAGGTTGCTGCATGAAGCTTGACTTTTTCAGACTGGTTCTATTTAAGTGATTTCTTAGGTCAACAGGTCTGGCAGTAATTACGGCAGTGAAATTTAACTCAGCTTTCCAAAAAATGTGGCTTATCACAGTTTATTCATGATTTAGCAAAGGCCAGCTAGGTTCAGACAGATTTTTCTCCCTTTATTTAATGAAATCATCAGTTAAAAACTGCATATTTACTCAGATTAACTTTGTGTAATTTTAAAATTAGTTTGATGATTGTAAGCATTTAAGTGTGACAAATATGCAAAAAAAAAAAAAAAAGATCAGGAAGGGAGCAAATACTTTTTTATGGCACTGTATGCATAGTAGTTTGATGACATAAGTGCTCCACTTTGACAAACTAGGGCTTGATCATTAGCTTGCAGATTCACAAGAAGCGTTTCTCCCAATCCAATCCGAGAGCTAAAAGTACAGCTGGGATTGGATGAGGTACGGAGGACGTTCTTTTGACGTATGGAGTTAATTTAAAGATATTCTAATACACAAATGGTTGCCTGTGTTTTGCAGATTAGTATCTTCATGACTCATCTTTCTAATTATGGAAATGACCGTCTGGGGCTGTACACCTTTAAGAAGCTGCTGCGCTTCCTGCAGACCTGGACTCACCTGAGGCTGCAGACTCTGCCCCCTGTCCAGCTGGCCCACAGATACTTCAGCCTCTTCCCCTCGGACAGAGAGCCGCTCTGGCAGGTGCGTTCAATCTGTGTGTGCGTGCGCGTGCGTGCGTTGCTTTTTTTTTTTTTTTTTTCTTTCTTTCAGTTCTGACTCATTAGATTCTGCTAATTATCAAAATCCGCAGTGAGCTGAGTCAGTCGTCTTGGCATGGTTTCCTTTCTTTTCCCCCCCCCCTTTCTGTTTTCACAGTTCTTGAGTGTTCCCAGGATTGCCGTTAAGTGGTGTTCTTGTATACCAAGTGCGTGTAGGTTGTTGTGCCTGAGGGAGTGTGGGACTGAGGGCATCTGATGATTGAGAAGTTAAAAGAGACCCAGGCGGTTGAGGATTGAGAGAGCGTGAGAGAGGGACTGAGGAGAAGAAAAGCATTAGTGTACAGTGTGGTGAGGCTCTGTGGTCAGCAACTCCTCATCAGAGAATGTAGTGCTTGTTATTCACAGCTTTTCTTTTCCACGCTCGACTCACTGTAATGTGGTTCAGTGTGCTTCTGTTCTCCTCGTTCTCATCTCACCACTTACTGTGTTCTACTTTGCTCTTTGTGTGTGTGTGTGTGTGTGTGTGTGTGTGTGTGTGTGTGTGTGTGTGTGTGTGTGTGTGTGTGTGTGTGTGTGTGTGTGTGTGTGTGTGTGAACGCTCTTTGTTCTTCCAGCTCTGATCTCTTTTCTTGCTCATGTCATTTGTACTCAAAGCCTCTCGCATTAAGGTTCTTGTGGAGTCTTTGTGTGTGCAAGCGTTTGTGCCTGCACACGTATCACCTCCAGCTGAGCCTTTCTCACTGTCACCCAGCGCACAAGTGCTCGATTGTCTCAATTCAGTGTGCTGTGTGTGCGCGTTTGTGTGTGTGTTGATGTGGTGCTGTCAAAACGAATTTCACCGTACATGTACTATTAAACCTTTCACAATACTTACGAATACAATCAGCTACCATGTTCTCCTTGCAGTAGTCACCTACGTAATATAACTCATTCTCTAAACTTTTTAGACTTTATGTAGTATACGTACCTTTATGCACTTGTACATTTTATACTTTTTATGTTTTCATTTCTATGGTCAGTCAGATAATTTTTTCTGAAGCAGCAGCTGAGACCGTTTCTGTATTATCAGCGGAGTTACCTTTAAATAAATAAATTGATTTATTGAACAAAGGAAAATCTGTAATGGTTGCAGTGGAATAGCTTTCTCTAAAGCTAGGTTTATTACTTATTTATGGAAGGAGTCTCCAGTGTCAGTGCTTTATAATATTCAGATAAAATGGTGTCATTTTTTTCATGCAGAACAGTTGTGCTGTTTTTGGTTCATGACCAATAGCAGGGTTGCTGTTAAGACTTAAAGTCTTAAATTTATTTTTTGATACTCCGTCTAATAATGCCATAAAATGTGTGATTCAATTTGGGCATTAAATCTGGAGCCGAATTATAATGAGCGTAGGCTTAATCTACAAAACCTTGTTTGTTTGTTCAATGGCGTTCGAGTCAAACCGGGAATAAAATTTCTCGTGACAAATGTATGAACCTGATTTGACGTTTACAGACTTCAAGCCCAGAACATGATGAGATTCTTCACTGCAGTAGAACATTTGAACAGTGCAAAAATGTTTACGAAGGATGTCGATTAAGCATAAAATGATCTGTCCATTCATCTTTGAAGATTCAGTTTATAAAAGGTGCATGTCTTTTCAGAGGAAGCCATGCTGCTGTACATCGCGTGTTCGTTTGCGGGTGTGAGGATTTGGGAGCTTTGCAGGGACATTACTGTCGTTTCGGTGTCTTCCGCATCCTCTGTGTATTTACGGTAAACTATCGTGTTGATTGGCTCTGTTGAGTGACGCGTTTGAGGGCAAAAGCACTATGGCTGCAGTGAGATAATCTGGCATGAAACTCCTCATAACAACCTTTCTCCATTTATGGTGCAGATTTAACTTCAGGCAAATACCAACGGATTAGCAAAGTTTCATTAAATTCTGTCGAACCAGTTTTGCGTGATGTTATGACGAATTCGGCTGGACAGTCAGAACTTTTCTGAGACTGGTTTATCTATACTGGTGGGTCCTCCAATGTACAGAATAGATAAAGAGAGTGTTTACATGAAATAAAGGTAACCGGCACTCCACTTGATAAGTGACAGTATGTGGCTGTGGTCCTCACTTTAGCCTTGATGAAGAACAGGTTAATCCGGGGTCTGATTTGAGGGCTGCGACAAGCACTACAGTCTAAATGCAGATCCGGGGAGAAGTGATTGGAGGACGACAAATATCTTGGCTGTCTGAAACCATCCAGGGATTAGTACAGTCCAACATCAACCTTTTCACAAAATATCTGTGTAAACATGTGATGGGGACTGGAGTCTCACATGTAATCTGAAAAGAGCAAGTACTTTGCCCATCATGTCAGTCACTACTAACACCTGTGTGGCTCTATGTACTAGATCATGTATTATGTTTTGTTTACTGTGAATAGGTATTAAACAGGTTTTAAAAGTTATTACATTTGCACCTAAAAAATGTGCAGATATCTTAGCAACATGACATTTTTTTTAACCTCCAAGAGAGAAAAGTTTAAGAGAGTCTAGTGAGGAAACATCTAATTAAACATTGCATAAAGTGATATCACAGTAAGTGAACGTATCTAGATTAGTTTTAATAAAGATTACAATAATACAAATATGATCTTATTCACATTTTATTACATTTTCAAGTGGAAAAGTTTTTTATAGAACAAGGATTTCTATTGGAATAATAAAACGTACAGCTATAAATAGAACAAGAATAACTTTTCCAGCTTAAAAAACTATAACTAGATTTGTTGTGAAATAGGCGTCAGAATCTTATATTTGATTTGGTTTGATATTAAAGGAAGAACTTGTACAAATCCAGATTCACTTTTAGCCAGATTTGGACTTGGTATGGTATCACTTTTCTCAATGAAGCTGCTGTACAGTGAGTGATAACTTGTTTTGTGAATAATCCATTCAACATCAACATTCCACAAACTATAACCTGACGAATGTGTTAAATAGGTCATTCATAAAGAAATGAACATTTGTATTAGTAAATTACTGTGTGTGTGTGTGTGTGTGTGTGTGTGTGTGTGTGTGTGTGTGTGTGTGTGTATGTGTGTGTATGTGTGTATGTGTGTGTGTGTGTATGTGTGTGTGTGTGTGTGTGTGTATGTGTGTGTGTATGTGTGTGTGTATGTGTGTGTGTATGTGTGTGTGT
>JAAGKR010000378.1:111517-156517 GCA_011419295.1 Clarias macrocephalus
TTGTTTTTCTCACACACACACACACACACACACACACACACACACACACACACACACACACACACACACACACACACACACACACACACACAGCAGTTCCCTATGATTCCCTGATTTCAGCAGTTCCCTATCTACTAAGTTGTCTACAATGTCCATACTGTATTTAAATAAACACACAAAGTAATACAAATATTACAAAATACAATCATCATTATAATAATAGCTCAGTTGTCCAACATGCTCAACATGTCCAGACGTACAATCCCCACCCCTCACGACTACATACCTAACATATTCATCTCACTTACTCATTCAATGTGTCATAGTAATGCATTTTTTTTCTTTCTTTCTTTTTTTTTTACGGTTTACATTTATGGCATTTGGCAGACTCTCTTATCCAGTATAAGTGACTTACATTCCTCTTATTTGTACACCTGAGCAGTTAAAGGTTTAGGGTCTTGCTAAAAGGCCCAACAGTGGCAGTGCGGGATGCTGAGATTTGAACTCAGAGCTGTCTGATCAGAAATCTAATATCCTAGCTACTAAGCTACTACCACTATTTAAAACCCATAAGCCACAGTTATACTGTATAAGTAGACGAGAAGCTCAAGACATTTCCACATATTTGGGCCGTTAAAGGAGTTCCTGGGAGGCCAGCGTCTCGGACATGAAGCAGGCAGTACGATCATGGTCCGGCGTACTGTGAAATCTTTCTACCATGGTACCATGATGGTGTCCAAGCACTCCTGAAACACTGGGATCTGTAAGTGCATTAGTTTAGCAGGGGATTAAATAGAGAAATAAAGGGAGTTACTAATTCTTATATCTGTATGGTGTTAGTCTGTACAATCAAAAGTCCTGGATTGACTTGAACACCCCTCATACGTTATACTAGAAGTAATAGATTGTGTATAATGCATACTGGTGTTTGATCACCTATCGTAGCGCGTCAGTAAGGACACTTTCTGATAATGACTCAGGCACACTGAACAAGCTTTTATCACAAGGCATTACTGAGTGAGTGTTTGAGCGCATTGCGTAATGTGCAAAATTATCCACACAATCTTAATCTCAAACAAACAAACAAACAAACAAACAAACAAACAAACAAAACAAGTTCTGCCTTTGGAGAAGACCGGAGAGAAAAACCGTCCTTGCTACATCACACACAAGAGCTCATTTTATTGCTTGTGCTTTGAAGAATACTTTTGAAGTATTCGGCTGCCTCCGAGTGGCGCAGTGGTAAAAGTAAAATCATTCGGAGATCGCTAGTTCGAATCCCGGGTGGTGCTGTAACCTCTCGCAGCCGGAGGTCTAGAGAGAGCTGATTGGCCGAGCTCTCTCAGAGGTAATTAATGCTCCCACATTAATCACGGCTCTACAGCCAGTCAGGGGCGTCTGTGAGCTCGCGCAACGGAGGGAGCGGATAGCGCTGTCCTCGGAGTGTGTTACGCCGCCAACAGTGCGCGAGCGAGCAGTTCGAAAAGATGCCGTCGGCTGGCGTCACGTGGTTCGGAGGAAACACTTGATAGTCTTCGGCCCTCCCGGCTGAGTGGTAGTAGTAGCCTTAATGTGGCGGGGAGGAATTAGACACGACTAAATTAGGGAGAAAATCTGAGAAAAATCCAAAAAAAAAAAAAAAGATGTATTCGGCTTATATGTTTCCCTTAAAGGATGACAATAAATGTATAATCATTTTATATGGTGAACAATTGAATGATGTGTATTATGTTTGTTTCGTGAAAAATAATTGTGAACAACAACATACTGCCCCAAAAAATGACAAATCCCCCCCGCACCCCTCCAAAAAATAAAAATAAATAATATATATAATACGTTAAAATTTACTTTTAATGAGAAGATTTTCCAGATTGTTTCTGTAAGGTGTACTTAGTCACATGACTAAGGTTAATTATAATATTTGACAAAGAAGTAACGTTAGAAGTGGCACCGAACACAGAACAGCATATTGAAAGATGGCAATCATGTGATGCTTATGAAAGAAAAAAAAAAACATAAATAAATGTTTAACAGTCCTTCTGGTTTTGTGCAAACGTGAAACAAAAATGTAACTTATATACAGTAAGTCTGTTTTATTTCAGAGATTTTAGCTGACCATTTTAGTTATCTTTCAAAAGGTCATTGTGAGCTACTGTAGGTCCGAGTGGAATTTGAGTGAATTGTCAGCTGGAGCAGCGTAGATCAGCTGTGCATAACTCAAGCTACTTGTGTCTGCTTATTATTTGAAGGTTTGATAGTCTGAGCATGTTCTTCTCACCTTGTGGAAGCTGCCATAGAAGAGTTTCTTGATGTCGGGACCCTCAAATGTTACAGTCTGAAAATCACCCCTATAGTCGTTATTGAAGAAAGTCAGGGTCTTCCCTGCATCTGCACACAGAAAAAAAAAAATCATACTCTATAATCTTTCTCTCTCTCTCTCTCTCTCTCTCTCTCTCTATCGCTCTACTCACTGTCTAGGATGACGCCCACTAATGGTTCGTTTCCGCTATTGAGGATTTCCCATAATGCAAAGGGTTCCTCTGGGGTTTGCGGCAGCAGTCGGAACACCATAGTGATTGTGTAATCAGATGGCAGACCGTCAGGGTGGATGAACCTGTAATTAAATCATTAACACCAGGGTCAAACATAAGCAAAATATGAGCGTGTGTGTGTGTGTGTGTATGTGTGCGTCAGTGCGTGTGGGTAAAGATTGTGTTTGCTTGTATTTCTTTTTCTGTCTATCACCTATATAGCTTTTATTTCCTCTTCTGTTTGCTCAGCTTGGCGTTTAGGTGTGTGCTATCATGCATCCTCCATCCTGCAGGTGCGGCTTATCACGTTATGTCAATACGCAGACATGTGTGTTTGTTATTCAGTGATTGACGATGATGTGGGTGAAAGCCGAGAGTGACAGTAATTGTAATTTTTTTACAGCCAAGATATGAGGAGAAAAAAAAAACATTTTGAGTTTCTGTTTACGGCTCCATTTATTCCTAAATCTTAAATAGTGGTAAACATAAAGCTAGTGCACTATGTAGGGTGTTTAACTCTGTGTTGCCCCCGGGGCCCCCGTGAAGCAGGGTTTGAGATTCAGTCTTATGTTGCTAGTTATGCTAGTTACCTGTAGCTTGTCAGATGTTATCCTGTTAGTGTATGAGGGTGAGTCAAAGGTTATCTGCATTTTGGCTACGGAATTTATTTGAATGAACTTTTAGAAAATGCGAAGACATTTTTAAAAATTTTCTCCTTTGCTTTTCAGAACACTTTGGCCATCTGTCTGTAACAATGTGGGTCTCGTCGAGGGGCAGAACTTGTGTAAGAATACTCGGCTACCCTGCGGACATCTGAACAGGCAGATTCGTGATCGCGGTTGCCAGGAGACACAGCCGTAAGCGCTGCACCTGGTGACCTGCATATTTAAGGGCCCTGATACTTGCGCTCTTTGTGCAATCATTAGGTAGCACCGGTAAAGTGTCAGCGCCAAAGACAAAGGCAAAAGTCTACATGAGAAGCCGACTGTATTAATAGAGAGCAAGAGAGAGCAGCACGCCGTCCATTTATTTGCAGAGTGTAGCTCTGTTTATCTTTCTTTTTAGTTCACTAATTAATAATCCCAGGCTATTTCCAAACGGGAAGGTCAAGCCATGCAAGTTTCATAAGCACTCTCGCAGACTCCTATTTCTATTTCATTTCTCTCTAATCTGCACCATGTAACACTGTCAACAAGCTTATGTATTTCCTCTTAAAAAATATCTTAGGCTGAACTGCCAGGCACGAATGCAACGCTGTCTTCACTTCTTCATCAGAAGTGAATCTCCGTCCTTGACGGATGTAACACGTTCATTTTTGACTCACACTCGTACTTACAGACAAACTCGACTAATCATTTGTTGTTTCATATTTAGTATTTGTCCTTTTTCTACTGCAGTTCCGCCATCTGATTTCTATAAAACGAATTTCAACAAATAACTGAAATAAAGTGTGTGTGCGATCTCATGATATTGTATTCTGAAAAACAGGTTTCCTTTCTCAGATTAGGAAAGTAAACGTAAACATAAATATCATTTTTAAAAGAACATTATTCCTGTGCTTTCCTGACTGATTTATGTTAATCAAAATATGTGTAACCAGTGTGTACGTTTTAACTCCCTTTTATGTGTATGTGTGTGTGTGTTAATTCTGACTAATAAGCAGTGCTATGTACCGATGTGATTGTGCAGAATATAACACTGTGTCTACATCAAGGTGAGAAGGAAATGTTAAATGAACCACTATGGTCTGTAGAGCTTTGTAATTGTGCAGAGATCAGAGGACAATAAAAAGGCTAAATAAACATTATGTAGAGCGCACAGCACCCAGAATATCATGATATCGTTTGATCTACAATTACAGAGGTTAGATAGATGTGCTGCGTGCGTTTATAATTCGATGGGGATCAAACATTCTCACAAGGATCAGGATATCAAAGGGTTTTGACCTTGTGGAAATCTTTGGCTTGTCCCCATCAGCCTGTCTGTCTGTTTGTCTGTCTAATATCTATCTATCTATCTATCTATCTATCTATCTATCTATCTATCTATCTAAGTAAATAAAGCTTCATAATTTTATAGGAACCACAGGTTACACTCAAGAGCAGAAAGGCCAGATTGGACTTTGGCAGAAAACTTTGCCAGAGTCTTTGGACCGATGAAATCAAACTTAACTTGTACCAGAATGACAGTAAGAGAAAAGAATGGAGGAAGAAAGAAACAGCTCATGATCCAAAGCACGCCACATAATCTGTCAAACATGGTGGAGGCAGTGTTATGGCATGGGTGTGTACAGTATGGCTGCCAATGGAACTGGCTCATTGGTGTTTATTGATGAACTGACTGCTAATGAAAGTAGCAGGATTCATTCTTAGCATCTGCCAAATGCTGCAAAACTGATAGGACACCGCTTCATATTGCAGATGGATAATGGCCCAAATCATACAGTGAAAGCTACCCATGGCTAAAAAATGGAATATTCTTCACCGGTCAAGTCAGTCACCTGACCTCAAACACAACAGAGCATGATTTTCACTTACTGAGAAAGACAAGACTGAATGGAGAAGCCATTGGTCAGGTCTACGGGTCTACCTTCATTTAGACCGTCTGTAGGTTCATTGACTGTAAACGATTTTCCTCTAAGCCTGTGTGTGTGTGTGTATGTGTGTGTGTGTGTGTGTGTGTGTGTGTGTGTGTGTGTGTGTGTGTGTGTATGAAATTGGCTGTGGTTAAGGCCACACTATTGTCAAACCCCTTCAATTAAAGCAGACAGCCTTGACTTTGCTCATATCTTGAGTATCATATCTTTTTTTAAATTCAGTGTGGCGGTGTACAGAAGCCAAATGCCAAAAACTTATCTTTGTTCCATAATTCATAAGCCTGACAGAATCTATCTACCCATTTATCTGTCCTCATAATGATAGTAAGTGTGTGTGTGCGTGTGCGTGTGTGTGTGTGTATACACACCTGGTGGGTTGTGCCAGTAGGGCATCGCTGGCAAGGCTGTAGCTACTAAAGCTGTTGAAGGTTCCTGGCTCCATGGAAACGCCTGCCACATTGCTGTACAGATGCTCCACCAGCCCAAAGGTTTCCATCATTCGGAATCCTGTGTGTGTGGAGAGAGAGAGAGAGAGAGAGAGAGAGAGAGAGAGAGAGAGAGAGAGCAAGAGAGAAAGAGAGACAGACAAGTTTAAAAAAAGAAGTTCAATTTAGTGCATTGTTTGAGGCTTTTTTAAAACATTGTCATGTGAAAGGAGAAGAAAGATGAGGCTGAAAATCAAACTGACTGGTAGTAATGCTTATAATGATAACAACATTAGACCTTTCTGTAATATAGAAATTGCTTCAAGAAGATATAAAAGGCAAAAGTTTATGAAGCAGGAATCCTACTCAGACTCATGTATTGGATAAGGAAAGTCTACGACTTTAACACTTCTGTGTTAATTCCACTATCGGGTCTCTTAGACGGGAGGTTAATCACTACAGAATTAATGAACATGATTTCTTAAGACAGGAGAGAAATATTTCCATTTTTACTGTTAATTTTCAAAGTTTAAATGACTGAGTCGATTAAAGTGCATAACATAACAACAAAAAAAGTAATTTATGTATGTAATGTAACACAGACCTGTTTTTTTAAAAGCTTTTTTTTATGTATGTATAAATAAACTTATACATATAAGTAGGTATTCTGCATGCTGTTTCAGAGGAAGAACACGAGTACAGTCAGATAAATGTAACTTATTATGAATGTGAATTGTCATGTCATGCAAATCGCAATGCAAATGTGGCTTGTAATGTAAACAGTAGCCTTGTTTTATTACTGCTATACACAGTCGCTCCCTTATCAGCTTTGTTATATCTTGTTATGATAATGAGAATCTCAAAGTTCTCTGCTATCATGTCAGGAAACGTCCATACCGATGACTGTAAGTACTGTAACACTCTTTTTAATCTGGTTATATGACTGTAACTTGTTTGTAGATAGAAACACAAGCGATATTAGTTTATGGAGCCAGGTCATAATGAGTAACTAAGTGTATACCTACAGTATTTTTTTGCGACTGACCTGGTAATGTGCTGCCACTCATCGCTACAGAAGGACAAGCTGCAGAGCACCACAGAAACAAATTATTCAGAAAATGTAATAGACTTTAAATGAAAATAAATAAATAAATCACTCATTCACCGACATAGATGAGTTTTTGTCCGGGAGGACATATTAGGATTTGAGACTTACTCGCCGATGCAGCCTCACAAACAAACGTGATAAGTTTCTCTTCGATTTTTTTGAAAGCATCAAGGTCATCCACGAAGAACACATGCCTCTCGCTGGGTTTGCTGGCGATGCTCACTAGCTCTCCATAATCGGCATCGGCAAAACCGATTGCAAACACGATGTAACCTGGAGTGCAGAAACATTATTATTTCAGGAACTACAGCTCTGCTTTGGAATACAAATCTTGTACAGCAGGTCAGATCCAGACACAAATCTACTCAGATATAACAGCAGAAGTTTTCCTCATCAGAAGGGGAAGAAGAAAAGAGTTGGAAAGACAACAAATTGTTGCAGAAAAAAGGAGAATGAGAAGACAGAAGAGATATTGGGTGAGACAGTGGCTGCAGACAGAAGGACAATGTATGGCCAGTATGCAAAACTGATGGCACGGAAGCTGGAAGTGTTCCCTGGCAGCAAGATAAAATTTAATCTCTCCTCCATCTCAAAGAACTCCACCACATTTTCCAAAAAGAGCAAATCAATATTGGTAGTCACAAAAAATTAAAGCTGGTTGGTATTGTATTCCAAATGTCATTAAATAAACTAAAATAACTAAACTGGTACTCTTAAAAGTTTTTTATTTAATTTTCATCTTGCCATATATCCTTCTTCATTGCACTGAGTGTAATCATTTTGCTCATTTGCACCTATTGTAACTAATCTACCTCTCTTTATACAGTACTTTCTATTTATATATGCAAACTATTCTGTTCTGTGAAATGCACTTCTGGTTGACAAGGAGATTTTTTTGATTGAGATGCAAACACTGTACACCGTAATAACCGCAGAACAACGCTGACTCCGTAATAAAAACACGGACACCGTAATCCATACGTGGGCACCACAACAACAACGCGGACAATCCGCCATTGTTCCGTCAACAACGTAGTGATTGCTTAAAGCGACTGTAATGAGATCGGGAAGCCGCCGTCATCTGAGGTCGGCGGAAATCTGCGTTTTCCTGACGGAAGGCTGCGTTGTCATTATGGTCTCATTACGGAGAGTAAGGTGCTTTGCGGTGTTGTTACGTTTCAGATCTTTCCGCGTGAAAAATGAAACATGTTTAATTTTTTTTGCGGTCCTGACGGAAGCTCGCAGACCCTACGGATCCTCGCGGAACTTTGGGCGGTCACTCACGATGGCTCGCGGTGCCTAACACTGCATCTCACCGCAAGTCAAAGCACATAATTAAGATAGGGGCCGCCCCCCTTAAAGTTAAAATGTTAAAATGCTCCTTTAACATGTAATTATTTAACATAATAATTATTTATTTTAATAATGAAATAAAGTCATTTAGTCACAATATTCCGCTGTATTTCTTAATATAATTTATTTGCAATGAAAAAAAAATCTCAACTGTATTATGTTAATTTGTGTTCGTGTACGCGGGGCGCCGGACAAACTAGTGTCTATGTAGGCATGTACGTTTGTGAAAAGCATGTGACTTGGGGCTGAGCTCTGATTGGATTTTGTCAAATCATCCTTCGGGCGCAGCACTGTGTGCCCTAAACCCTCCCACTTTTGTTCTTAGCGAATCAATATTGTTTTTAAATATTTGGGCTCATGTGATTGGACCATTCTCAACGAGTCTTTTCCAGCACTTCTTATGGCGAGCGGAGCTGCTGACTGGATGCGATGTGACTCAGACCTTTTATACTAGTAGTAATGATGCTTACTCACCTGATAAATGGCTCTTTACAGGCGAGTATTAAAAGTTTAATTTAAATTTTGTTTGTGCCCTCCCAAATTTTTTTTGCACCAGCCGCCACTGGATAGGGGTATTAGTTTCTAGGCAAAATTCTGAGTCTGCTGTTGTGATACAGAACAACTACACATACTGGCGCACCACGAGATGTTTTACTGTGTAAGTGCCCTAATGCAGGGCTTTAGAGGGGGTCAACGAAATAGCAGTTAGTGAGACTGCTTATGATACGCACAGGAAGACCTTTCCGTTTGGAGATAGCGTGGGATTATTAATTAGAAACTTAAAAGGAAACAAAAAAAGACTGAAAACAAAATGAACAGAGCTCCAACGTCTGCACGAGACTGGACGGGGATCTTGTAACTAAAAATGAAACTTGTATCCTCTCAGGGCCTATGCCCTTACCGATGATTTATTTTAGAGAGAGATGGGTTTGTGTCTTTTGTGTACTTTTATACTTAACCTCAGAGCGCGCGCTTAAAAGGACAGCGTGCCACTCTCTCTCTCTCTCTCTCTCTTTCGCCGGTGTCTTGGGGAGGCAGACCCGCGTCGTTACAGAAACGAAAGATATTAAAACAGTATACACACACACACACACACCCTTGGTGCTTTCATCTTAAACCCTTTCACACTGAGTCACATTCCCAAAAATTGGGTGAACGCAGTAAGAGCTTGTACAAACCAGTGAGGACGTAGCATTGATCTGAAGCTGCCACATATATATATTTTTTATATTTTTTGGGATTTTTCCCTGATTTTCTCCCTAATTTAGTCGTGTCCAATTCCTCCCCGTCACTAGGGGGCTCCCACATTAAGGCTACTACTACCACTCAGTCGGGAGGGCCCGCTCGCTCGCGCACCATTGGGGGTGGCGTAACACACTCGGAGGACAGCGCTATCCACTGTTACGTGAGCTCACAGACGCCCCTGACTGGCTGAAGAGCCGTGATTAATGTGGGAGCACTAAGTACCTCTCATCCCTCCCCTCTGAGAGAGCTCGGCCAATCAGCTCTCTCTAGACCTCCGGCTGCGAGAGGTTACAGCATCACCCGGGAATCGAACTAGCGATCTCCGGATGATAGGGCGAGCGCTTTTACCACTGCGCCACTCGGAGGCACTGCCACATATTTTTGGACACGTTAAATAAAAATGCATGGGGAGGATCTGGTTAAAGTAAGACTTAATAAGGACTAGTAATGATAGTATTGACCAGGTAACGGCAGAACTAAGACCTATTGATGTACAACAAGCATGGAAAAATTCACTATTATTATTATTACTATTACTATTATGTATATACAGTACACTTTTTTTCGCTCCTATTTTTCTAATGTTAATGAGAGTCACTTTATTTTTGACTAAATGTCTGTAATCTTATTTTATATACATTTATTTATTGTTACTCTTTCTAAACTGTTTTATTCATTTATTTATATATTTATTTCACTCTCTACTTCTGTAATTTTTCTCTCTAAGTTTCGGCAATACGAACGTAAATATTTGTCATGCCGATAATGCACCTTTGAATCATGAATCTTGATTCCATGGCTGTCATTGGGATGTCACTGTGTTGTTGCTACTGTATGTGAATGGATTTCTCACAATGACCTCTTCGGGCAGATGCTATGACGATGGTACCTCTATGCCGCGGTGTAGCAGAATATTATGATATCCTGGTGCTATCACATTTATAGCAAGCCTGCAGTAAGCTATCAGCGCATCTATGTTAGGATGAGAGGATTTTTGTATGAATACTGATTCCAATTCCTCACACCATGACTTCGTAATGAAAAACTCTGCAGATGTCGCATTGTTTATACCGACCCGCCGGACGCACTGACGCTGTAGTTAGTGCGTGAAGAGCGCCTGCGAAGAGCAAATAACTCTCATCATGATCATGTGCGTGACAGGAAGTTAGTCACAACAAGACGCATGCAGAACCTGGCAGAGACTTTCACAGGAGGCGACATGCACTTTATTCAATTTTGACCTTGTTTCCACTGCATTCTTTAATATTTCTAAGACATACAGTAGTGGGAACTTCACGGTCTTCGTCGGGGTGTGATGAGTGATTTCAAGTGTTATCCTGTATCACTTTATTTTGTTATATTATTATAAATTTATGAGCTACAGCTAGAAGTTTTAAAAGGATTTTGTTTTTAATAAACAGTATGCATTTTTTTTTCTTATACTCTGCATTATGTTAGTTTAATTAATTCTCAATGATCAACTATATCAAATAAATACATCTACAGCATTATAAAAGAATAATAAATATATTATGTTATTTTAAGCATTTTGTCACTTAGTATTTATGCTGAAAATATTCTATTCAGCAGCAAAATTGTAAAATGAAAAATTCACTTTTTTAGTCATTTGTACTTGTCTAGTAAGCATGTACAGAAAACAAGCTTACAGTAAATAAGCTAATTATATTTTCCCCACTAATGTGACCTCATCTCCTGTAAGAATGGCTTGTTGCTCTGCTCTTCTGTTCCTCTCTGGAGGTGTGCGGCTCAGCACAATATAATTTACAAAGCGGCTGAAACTGTATATTTGGAGGAAGAGTGAAATAAATCGAGTCTGAGATGTGATTAATTGGATCATGTGTGAGGTATTTCAGCTGGAAATTCAGCATTTACACATCCGCACTTTGGAGGACCTCTGCGACGTGCAAATTTTTTAAAGAAATTGTACAGTACAGAACAGGTTAATGCACACACAATTATTAGACACAATCAAGCAGTAGAAAATTTTTAAAATAAAGTCAGCATTATCATCAGTGACAGACGGAAACACATGGACACATACTGTAGGTAGAGTAACTCACCCTCCATTTGTATCTCCTGGGAGATTTTATTGACGTCGTCCTGGGAGCGGCCGTCTGTCAACACCACTAGCACTTTGGGTACACCCCTCCTGGTTCCTCCTGCCCGGGTGAAGACTGCGTCCTTTACATGCTGCATAGCTCTTCCTAGAGCACAGGGTCAGAGTTCAAAGTTCATCAGTCACACATTTTACCGATATATATATATATATATATATATATATATATATATATATATATATATATATATATATATATAAAAAAGGAGACCAGTGGAAAATAATTAGTTTTTTTTTTCTTTTTACAGGTGCATGTGTTTTGTTTCATTGACAATATTTATATCCATATATTTATATTTATATTTAATATTTATATATTAGATCTAATATTTATATTTATATTAAAATATAACTCTTGTTATTTAGAGTGTATATTTAAAGGCAATGACAACATCACAAAATCAAAATAACCCAAGATCATGCAGTATTTGCAGAGCTTTAATAACTCAGATGAAACAAAATGCAAATAATTTGTAAACAGATTGTGTTAATGCTTTGGCTACATAACATTAAGAAATCAGTATTTTAGTTACAGCTTTCATGCTTTTTTGGCTCTCCACCAGTTATTCACATTGCCGTTGGGTAATTTATACCACTCTTTTTTGCAAAAAAGCAAACAGCTCAGCTTTGCTTGATGGTTTGTGAACCTCCATCTTCCTCTTGATGGCAATCCAGAAGTTTTCTCGGGTAAATTGTTCTTTCAATTTTCAGAAACACATACAGTACAGAGGTTTAAGAGAAATTCACCTACCTGTTTTAGTGTTGCCTCCTTTATATGAAATTCTCTGAATGGCCTCCAGAAGACTCTCTTTGTTATCATATGAATTGAGCTTAAACTCAGTGCGAGCATCATCGCTGAACTGGGCTATGGCCACCTGAAGAGAGAGACAGAGAGAGAGAGAGAGAGAGAGAGAGAGAGAGAGAGAGAGAGAGAGAGAGAGAGAGAGAGAGAAAGTGATGCTCCAGCCTAGAGATGATGCAAATCTATTTCTATCATCTATTCTCATATTAAATATAAATATGGGGTTTAACATTAACACAGACATGGCTGTAAATAAGAGTGTTTGCCAATGACTGAATGTGAATCTAACGAATGCAATAAAAATAAATCCTGAGTTTTCTGACCTGCGTGCCTCCAGGGCCAATCTCATCCAAAGCTCCAGTTGTGCTGTACAGAAAGCGGATGATCTTTAGAAAGTTGTCATCACCAATGCTCCATGAGCCATCGACCAAGAACACCAGATCTGCCTTTGCAGCTTTACAGACTGATAGAAGCAGAAAGAGAGAGAGAGAGAGAGAGAGAGAGAGAGAGAGAGAGAGAGAGAGAGAGAGAGAGAGTTCAGGTGTCATGCAGTTGAGTGCTGAACTAATGAAACGGAGCAGAACGTGCAGTTTTCCTTTCTACAAAGCTTTTAACAGGTTGTTGAGGTCAAGTGATTCTCAAAGCTGCTATTTTATCTATTTATTTATTTTGGTATTTTGTCACAAAAAAAAATAAACTAAACAGATTTTCACACACCCCAGGTGTGACATTTAAAATTTAATTCATAGCTATATGATTATTTGACTTGTCACTTGACTTGAAACCTCACCTATCCATACATTCCTCTATTATCTACAGTATACAGCTGATCACGGCATAGTACCTTCAACAAATCACCAAAATCAGACGCTTAGTCATAAACTGTTGGAAATACCAATCAGCCTAATCCGTGTGCCTTTGGACCACTGAGGGGCGAGGCGACTGTGATGAACACTAAGCAACCAGTAATTTAATATACTGTAACTATTTTAAATGATGTCAACTTGGAATTAATGTGTTGTCGGAAAAAGTTCAGAAATTCCAGTAAACAGGCGGAATGTTAATTAAAAACGATAAAAAATAAACATAATATTTAAATAGTTGGAATGTGCTCATTAAATAAATAAAAACACTACTGTCTCTCTCTCTTTCACTCTCCCTCTCTCTTTAATAATTAAGAAAATGTCAATTGCATCACACTGCTAAAATCACTGGCAAGAGAGTTTGACTGTTACCATAGCGACAATACTCAGAACAAACTAATAACAAATAATATGAATAAAATGCTGTAAAAAATTATATATATATAGTATATATACAGTATATATCAGTCAAAAGTTTGGACACCCTTATAATTCCATGGTCTTTCTTGATATTTATTTATTTATATTTATTTAAGAGTAATGCTCTTACTGTATACTATATAAACTATAAAATGTGCCAAAAACATAGCCATTAGAGCATTAGCAACAATATACTGACACCATTATATTTATACTGTAATAAGATAAACAATAATAAATTATCAAAATCTTTAGAATAAAAAATAAAAAATGTTATTAAAAGGTCATTGTGATATTGTTTGAAAATTGGTTTTATGTGAGATTTCCTTTAAGGAGCTTTGCTTTTGCAGGTTTTGATGCTTACCCTCCTTAGCGACAGGGATGGTGGGGAGTGGTGTGGTGGTGGGAGGCCTGGTGGGAGGACTGGTCGGCACCGGGACTAACAGAACACACACCGAGATAAACACACACAAAGAGACATGGAAGAGGCAAGAGAATGAGCATGTAAATGTTTGGGTTGCACGGTTTAAACCGTCAGCTGTCTTGGATTTATTCTTCAAGCGCTAATCTATAGTCTACGCACTGCTTTGGTTAGGAAGTGAATGGAGGATGTGAGGATGTGGCATCTCTATCCCCTGTGATCTGTCTGATGATGTGTTTGATTCGCTGCCTGATTAAGCTTCATAATTCATAAGATCAGTGACAGTGGATGAGTGTTTACCTGTGTGAGGATAACCAACACCACTGTATTTAACATTTCACAAAAAAATGAAAAAAAAAATTTAAATCAAATCATAAATTGAATATGTGCCTGGGAGCTGCCATATGCTGCCTCACCGCATTCACAAACACTGTGAGTAATTATCACTTCTGTGGGTGTGTAAGTGCACCTGTGTGGTTGTGGGTAAGCGTGAGTGTCTAAGTGTGTGTGTGTGTGTGTGTGTGTGTGTGTGTGCGTGTGTGTGTGTGTGTGTGTGTGTGTGTGTGTGTGTGCTTGTGTACAAGCTGTAGCCTGTGGTGTGAGCAATCTTGGAAGTGCCACATCTATAGTCTAGATTGTGTGACTGAAAATGGCACATAAGGACATGCAGTAAATGTGTTAGGATTATTTTTTGACAGCGTTGAATCTGTAGTTATTAAACATAATATGAAATTCTATGTAGAATATATGAAGGTGTTTGTGAGCTACATTTATACCCCAGTTTTGGATACGGATTGTAACTTAATGCACCTATAACCTTTTCCCACCTTGTTGCAGATTGTAGTAATATGATCACATACATTCATTCTCTCATTTTTTTTAATAATAAAAAACTTAGTTACCACTTTGTATACCATCATGTTCATGGGAACAGTGTATATTATTATAATTATGCAACATTTTACCTCATAAATGTACCTTAATATGCAATTCTTATATATCTGCCCGAATGCAATATTCTATACAGTAAATCATATATTTATATATTTCTTTACCCTATTTGTCATAGAAATATTTTATTTTAACACAGCCTTCATTTTCTTGGCTGCTGTAACAATACAATTTCTCTTTGGGATTAATAATGTACTCCATATATACTATCTATCTATCTATCTATCTATCTGTGTGTGTGTTAAATAACCTCCCTGATCCTGTTGGCAGCACACACTCACGTGTTCTCTGGATGGCGGTGACAGCGGGACCTTCTGTCTCCTGTAGCAGAGCGTAAACACTGATTTTATATTGCGTGTTTGGATTCAGGTCGTTAAAGCAATGCCTGGCTTCTGATCCGTCCAGCCTCACTTCCTGCTTCTGGCCATCTGCAATACAACATGGCATTAATATAATACAGTGAATCAGAAAGGTGATTATGCAGACATAGAAAAGGATATAAACAGAATAAATTGTGGTCTCTTCTTCCTGTTTAATATCTAACGTCCTTGTCTATAAGTTTATGTCTACGAATTATTACCCTCCAGTGCTACAGAGAAAAACACAATGATTGATTCGGACAGCCCGGCCTGTGCTTGACCACGAGGTTCATCTGCTGATTTGGATTATCGATAAACAATTATTTTCATAATAAACAAGTCTTGACTGATGCACCTGCCTCCACCTTGTGACAAAGAATTTTAAATGCTTTTACAAAAAAGTCTATATTCTGTTGTTAAAAAAACATGTAATTGTTAACATCAGCCTAAAACCCATCATGAATATTTCTCCATGTGTTTATTTGTCTTGTCCATTGTTCCTTATTTTAGACAGTATTAATAATACAACTCTCAGGGCTGAACCTGAGCAAAGTTTCAATTAAAAAACCTTTGAAATGTTGAGATGCTTTCAGCATTGCAGCCTCGGACCTGAATGAGCACAAAAACCCACCTAGCTGAAGGGATCTCTAAAACTAAAACACATTAATCAAATAATCGAATTTTCAAATGACTACAAACTATAGCAACAAAGAACATTTATTCCTGATTATCTGCTTATAAAAGTGTAATTTAGCCAAAAAATATTACATAGCATGTGCACAATTGGTCACAACATTAATTACTGTTGTACATTTTCAGGTGATATTACAACACATGCCCATGGACTTGATGCTTTTCCCAACCAATGTCTCCTCGCCCTCCTGACCCGCCTGCCTGCTGTAACACCTGTGCACAATCCTGATAAATTGCGTCTGTGCTTTCTTCTGCTTCTCCTTCCTGACACCATTTGCACCTACAGCTCTCCTTCCTGCTGCAGTAAATAATCTCACTGGGATGCCCTAGAGACTTGTGAGTCTTAGAAAAAAATCTGATGATTATGAGCTGCATTTTGCCTAAACCATAATGAAACTCAGTGCGTTCATGACTAAAGACCTGTTTATTAATACAATCAAAACTGTTTTTCTTTGTATTTCATGATGAAGAACTGTCATACTGCTATTAACCATGTGCTCAGCATCAAAATCACACAGGGAGATGCGCATGTTCCTTCTTTTTAAATGTAGTTGATCTAAAGCTTTTTCTTAATGCACTTCTTTTCCATTTTTTGTTGTTTGTTTGTTTTGCCTAGGTCATTAGATGTTGAGTCCTGGATTATTATAAAGCTTCTTGCATCAAAGTTGTTATAATTTTTTTTTTTCATTTTAATAAAAATAAATTCTCATCATGCGGGGGACTAACCACACCTAGTCCTTATTCCAGCCAATGATGGAGGTCTGTCCTGAGTGGCTATCAGTCTCAGTGACAGAGGTGTGTCCTCAGTGCCTGTTAGTGTGCATGATGGAGGTGTGAACGCAACTTGTGTCAGTCTCGGAGACAGAGGCGTGTCCTCAGTGCCTATCAGTGATGGAGCTGTCTCCATAGTGCCTATCAGTCTCAGTGGCCGAGGAGTGACCTCAGTGCCTGTCAATCACAGTGATGGAAGTGTGACCTTAGTCCATGCCTGTCTCAGTGACAGAGACGTGACCTCAGTGCCTATCAGTCATTGTGGAATAGGAAAAAACTAGTAATTGTGAAAAATAATAAATTCTAATATTCTGTATGATTCTATTTGTTTTGATATATATATATATATATATATATATACACAGTATATTTATGTATTATGGCAATGTGGATAAGTTTAGATGGAAATACTCACACGTAACAGCTTTATAAATGAATTAGCTAGATGGAGCAAAACGCATTCATATTTTTTAATCTAGAAATCAAATTCCAAGTTCCCAGAGGATCCCGCCATCAACATAACATTAGTATGCAATGCTATTCGTGTGTGTATGTGTGTGTGTGTGGGTATGTGTTTAAGATCAGAGTGCCTTTCATATCCAGCTGAGCCTCGAGCGTTTGTCTCTCTTTACAGAGTGCAGATTTACCCAGAGCTCATTTCTTCATCCCAATTTTAAGAAAGAGTGAGCGTGTGCCCGATGATAACCCACAACCACCTCCCACCCTGACACATATTAAAGGTTACACCCTCATCTTAGTCAAAACTCCAGTACTCCAAGGCGAGAGGTCTTTTCCGGTGACAGCTCATTTAGTCGACTGACGCAGCTTAGCAGAATGCGGCCGGGTTTCTGTAAATCTGCTTCGTAACAATGTCTACCGAATTCGCATTATACAAATAAACACCAATTGAATATACCGAATACTTTTGCTGTATACAATTTCAATATGTTTCACTTGCTGTACTCACTGAGCAGGGAGTCGATGGTGACGCGGTACTGGGTGGCGTGAGAATGAGGCTGCCACTGAGCGCACATACTGTTCATTCGCACCTGATAGGTGTTCAGATTAGTTACACCCAGGTATACTAGAAGGAGGAAAAGACACAACAATGGACATTAGAGGAGCTGATCGATTGTTTTTGATCTAAAAGAAAACACATATAAAATGTGAAGTAGATGTGAACAAGCTATTTATTCCAGAAATTTGAATATATTGAACAATTACTTAAATTAATAATTGTTTAATCAATAGGTGGGAAGGCCACAGCTGGAGCTGCAGTTGCTTCATCTGTCTCAGAGGAAACACACACACACACACGTGTGTTAACTGTATTGTGCGGTTTGGGGAACTCACGTGTTTTGGCTCTGCCAGTGAGAGCTTCGCTGGAGCCCGTGGTGTACGTCGCAATGACCTTCACACTGTACTCCGTGCTACTCACCAGGTTTAAGATCAGCATGGTGTTTACGTCGTCACCAACGAACGTCTCCAGAGCGCGGCCTGGTACTGCACACATGCACACACATTCAGTGATGCCAATTAACAAGTCCAAGTTTAATTTTAAAAATCCTGGAAATATTTTGATGGACAATGTTATTTGAATGTACTGTGCATTAGTAAGAAATATAGTCTTACAGAATGTTGCATGCCAAAGTTTCTCGGTTCTATGAGCCAGAAAAATGTCATGAAAAGTATGTGACTGCTGAATTCTGGCAACGAGCCATAAATGTCTGCAATTGTTTTACTCTATAACATACTTCAGCTTCTTTTGCCTAGACTTGCTACAAGAATGGCAATGTATAAAAACTTAGTTTAACAAACATGTTAAATTAGGTTTTTATACATTTTAGGTTTTTATTACATTTTACACCAAAATGTAAGTAAACCTAATTAGTTCAGCTAGTTCAGCTAATACCAAGTGTTAAAATGGCGACCATATTCCAAATGTTAAAATGCCCAGAATACTCCTTCTCACTCACGTCATCATCAAAACGGTAAAGAGAAGTGTTTACACACGCCACATAGATCATGGCAGAGGTATTTAAACCTTTTTTTTTAAGACATTAGGAAGAACATTTTTAATAAGCAATAATTTCAGTACTGGTACAAGTCTTAATAAAGGTGGAAAGGAACTGAGTATATTTACTTTTTACTCTGAATGTGATTAAGGAAATATTTTCTGTATCTGTACTTTATTTGGGTAGTTTTATTTTTTTACTTTTACTCCACTACATATTACAACAAATATCTTTACTCCTACTTAAGTATGTTTCTGCATGGCACTACCTTAAATAACCACAGTGGTGAGTAGTATTTTAAGCAGAAATTTTGCCACCAGAGGTTTTTTTGTTGTTGTTGATAATTAATAAAGACTAGAGTGAGCTAATACAAACGCTGTACCTTTGATATATAACTAAATTGTACGGTGAGTACTTCTATAACTTAACTCAAGTACACATGTACTTCTACTTCGCCCTAGGGAATCTCTACTTTTACTCAAGTAAAGGATTTGTGTACTTTGCCCACCGCCGCCACTTCAGAGTTATCAGTAGTATACTGTAGATATGGCATAATAGTATTAATCTACCTTATTTGCATTATGGCTCAACAAGTGGATGTGGGTACCTGAGACAGGCTGGTAGATGACCCTGTATCCCATTGTGGGGGATGGAGGGGTGTCCCAGGTGATGCGGAAGCGGTTGTACCATTCTTCAGACACTTTCAGGTTCTTAGGAGCAATCAGAGGCACTGAAGGTGGAAGACAAAGACAATGAGAGAGACAAATGAGTGAGAAGGAATGCTTTCAGTAGGATACACTCTGCTTTCACCCATAATCCCAGAGTGATTAGACACGTACAAGTGCGGGCAGATCGCGTAGTGGCAGGTCCCTCTCCGTCTGCATAGATGGCTGTCACGCTCACTCTGTATTCTGTGTCCGACAGCAACGGCTGCAGCACCACCGAGTGCTGACTGCCAGGGATCATCATCTACAGCACAGGAACCAGTGCCTTTAGTTTTATAATTATCTTCATGATTTGAGTAATTACACCAGGCACATTCAGAAGGTGTGAATGTATTCAAAGTAAAGATACATAACAGATTCTGTGTCAGTTAAATTTGCACACACAGGCTACCACAAGGTGCGACAGAAAAGCGTTTAAATGAGGGGATATGGGGGGAGGTTTATATGTTGAAACTTGTGATATTTCCTTGGTCTTTGGATTGTGGATGGTAAGTGTTTTTGTGTTCCATGACCTTCCTGTATCATGTTATGGGGGTGATCATTTAGGCTTGTTTTGCAGCTATAGGACCTGGACGCCTTGCAGTCATCGAGTCAACATGAACTTGACTGTATACAAGAATATTCTAGAGGAAAATGTGAGGCTATCTGTCCAACAGCTGAAGCTTGGTCAAAATTTAGTCAATTGCGTCCGAGTGGCGCAGTGGTAAAGTGCTCGCCCTATCATCCAGAGATCGCCAGTTCGATTCCCGGGTGATGCTGTAACCTCTCGCAGCCGGATGTCTAGAGAGAGCTGATTGGCCGAGCTCTCTCAGAAGGGAGGGATAAGAGGTACTTAATGCTCCCACATTAATCACGGGTCTACAGCCAATCAGGGGCGTCTGTAAGCTCACGCAAGCGGAAGTAGCGAATAACGGATAGCCTGTGTTACGCCACCCCCAACGGTGCGTGAGTGAGCAGTTCGAAAAGATGCGGAGGAAACACGTGATAGTCTTCGGCCCTCCTGACTGACTACTAGTAGTAGCCTTAATGTGGGAATGATGGGGAGGAATTGGATACGACTAAATTAGGGAGAAAATCTGGAAAAAAAAAATTTATCAATCAACAGGACAATTATCCGAAGCACATCAGAATGGCTGAAAAATAAAAGAATCAAGGTTTTGGAATGGCCCAGTCAAAGTCCAGACCTTAACCCAGCTGAAATGCTGTAGTGGGACCTTAAGCGAATAAGCAAATGCTCAAAAACCTCAATCAACTAAAGTAATGTTATAAAGAAGAAGCTGTTAATATGCCTCCAAAGTGATGTGAGAGACTGGTACGGTCATACAGGAAATGATGACTTCAAGTTATTGTTACTAGGGTACAAGCTGCTCAATATACTTTTGTTAAATAAATAATGGCACAGTGAAAAAAGTTATACAGTATGTTATTGCTAGTCTGAAATTGTATTTGCAATTCAAATAAATTTAATTAAGACCTGCTATGATCAGATGATTTTTATTATGTTTTTACACAAAAAAGATGTCTATGGTACAGTTTAAGAGACCTGAAACACTACAGATATTGTTTGTGATGATTGTCCTGTAACTCCTCAAAATGTTGAACTTTTAACATTGGTTTGCATTCAATCCTGCAGTCACTTGACCAGATACACACCTGGGCTCCTTGAAGCTACGCCTGTGCAGACAGTCACATCCATAACCCTGGAATTGCCCTACAGAGATCCCAGTGATCATAAACTACAGTACAGGCTACAAGTTACAGCCTGTAGATTATGTACAATTTAGAAACAGGCTTAGGATAAGTATCATCATTTAAGACATTTAAAAGTCTTGTTGAAAGAGTGTTACAGTAAATAGTATGGATTTCTGTTCAATGCCACAGGAGTGTTTGCTATGTGATATGTACAGACCATTACGTGTTAGCACTTTAGCTACATTATAATACACTACAAGCTGACAGATTACAGATAACAGAATAGTCTGTGTATGGTTGTGTACATGACAAAAATTTGATTCCAATAATCAGTTTAATTTATACAACAGTGCAGTGTTTTGTTCAGTGCGCTTTGCTAGTTTCTAGTAGAGGAATTGAAAACAAAACAGAAGGAGTAGCTTCTTATTACACATCACATGATTGTTTTTCTGACTGGCTACAGCACCCAGTGTCCAATCAGGAAAGATAAGTGGTTGTTCAATAACAACCTAGAGTGCCCTTTTCATTTTTAGTGTTTCTACCTTTGCTGCCATGTTTTCGGTTTTGATGTTGTGTTTTTAAATTTGATGTATTTTCACTTTTAATGTTGTGATTCCACTTTTGATGGTGTGTTTTCTCGTTTTATGTCATTTTTTCCAATTTTGGTAGTGTTTTCAAAGCTGTTGTGTTTCCGCTTTTGCTCTGTTACATTGTGTTTTCATGTTTAAAGTATTTTTGCATTTGATGCCATTTTTGCTCTGATGTTTCCATTTTTGGTGTTTCCGTTTTTGCTGCTGTGTTTCTGTTTTTAGTGTTTCTCCTCTTGCTGTTGTGTTTTCACTTTTGCTATTGTTTCTGTTTTTGCTTTTGCGTGTCTGCTTTTGCTGTCTTGTTTCTGCTTTTGTTGTAATGTTTTAGAATTTGCTGTCTTGTTTCTGCTTTTGCTCTTCTATTGTTGCATTTGCTGTCTTTTTTTTTTGCTGTTCTGTTTCTAAATTGGGCGGCATTGGGTTGTGTAGTGGTTAGCACACCTCCTGGGTCCGGGTTCGATTCCCGGCCAGGTTCGATTCCCATCTCTGGGTGCATGGAGTTTTGCATGTTCTACCTGGGCTTGGTGGGTTTCCTCCGGGTACTCCGGTTTTCTCCCACAGGCCAAAGACATGTAGGTTAGGTTAATTGGCGTTCTCAAATTGGCCGTTGTGTGTCAATGACTGTGTGTACAGTATGTGTGTGTGTGCCCTGCGATGGATTGGCACCCTGTCCAGGGTGTACCCTGCCTCGTGCCCTAAGGGATAGGCTCCAGGCACCCCGTGACCCTGAATACAGGATTAAGTGGTATAGACGATGAGTGAGTAAATGAGTGAGTGAGTGTTTCTAAATTGTTTTGCACTTTAGGGTTGCTATAAAGTGACTGTTCTTGAGCAAATTATTGATATTAAAAAAGACCTAGTTGCACTATTTAGGAATGTGCACATGGAGTTTGTGTGTTTCCCCCCAGGGTCCGAAGACATGCAGACTAGGCTAATTGGCATTCACAAATTGCCCATAGTGTGTGTGTGTGTGTGTGTGTGTGTGTGTGTGTGTGTGTGTGTGTGTGTGTGTGTGTGTGTGTGTGTGATCTGTGATGGATGGTACCCCATCCAGGGTGTACCCCGCCGCGTGCCCTACGTCTCCTGGGAGAGGCTCCAGGCACACCGTGACCCTGAATACAGGATAAAACGGTATAGATGATGAGACAACAATGTTTCATTAAAACATTTTAAAGTATATTAAACTTTACAACAAGCTGTAAAACTTCTTATAACCTTCTTTTTAGAAATGAACCAAAGCACACAGGTGTTGCCAAACATTTTTTTCTTTCATTTTTCATAACATGTGCCGGCAGTGTTGCTGATTCTGGCTGTTTTATTTTTTACTGGCCAATAAAATGTGCCTAAACGTCAGACTCATAAATCTCTAGTCCCAGCAAAAACTGTGTACAGGAATGCCTGAACACAAACAAGAGTGCTCTTATTTTTGACCCTTTTTTTCCCATAAGGGAAATGTTCTCGTCATGATGATGAGACGAATGCCTCATGCTGCAAGGCAAACCTTATTTAATCCTATTTATTTTTATTTAACAGTAAACTTAGTTGTTTCCAGGGCTGGTGTGAGAAACACATAGTGCTGGTTTAGTAATTTAAAGAGTACACTTTAAAAGGGAGATCATTAAGAAATAATAACATGATACAGGAAGGTCATGTAACACAATAACACTTACTATCCGCAATCCAAAGACCATGGAAATATCATAAGTTTCACCATATAAACCAAGGATGGGATAACATTTCTGGCAAATTACCTTAAGGCAGCAGAATAATAAGAGCTGTAAAGGATACAACAATGAAAATGAGGAACCAAAAGCTGGAAATCGTAAAACCTTGTGTTTTCCTTTCCCAATGTCAATATATCAATAATTAGCAGATTATTTATAAACTGATCGCATGGCTGAGAACTTTATTATTAAAACTATTAATATTTACACTGGAGGTAATGTACTGACTTCATAGGTCAGAAAAATTGCATTTCATTAAGCATCTAATTCATCGAAACATTCTAAATTAAATAGTTTATAAGAATAAAATATGTAAAATATAATAATCTACTGTAATATCAGAGTCTGTCTTTTCTTGCGCAAATTGAATACATGCCTCAGTATGAGCACATAACCATATAACTTCATGCAAGTTTAAAAATAAAAAGTATATATGTCTTATTATCTTTCTAGTTGACTTTCAACCTAAAGAATTAGAGAAGTGCTTCTTTTCTTTTGAAATAACTCACACACATACACACACTGCAATCTGGAAGGAATTTTAAAGATCATGCACTCAGAAACTGGCTTTTAAAAGTTTAAACTTAGCTGACCCAGAGCATCTTTATATGCACGGAATTCAGGGAGTTTAAATACAAACCTTTGCTTTGAGCTGGACACTAAATGAAAGCACAATTAAATTATTTAACAACAAATACCACTAAAAGTTTTAGCATGCAATGGTTTAACATACCCTGACCAAGTATCAAATAAAGTCAAATACCATGTAAAAACAGTAATTCATACATAGTATCAGTACTGTGTGTGTGTGTGTGTGTGTGTGTGTGTGTGTGTGTGTGTGTGTGTGTGTGTGTGTGTGTGTCAGTGTAAGTAACAGTAAGTTTCAGCTACAGTTACAGTGTTGGTGTTATATTATTAATATTCTGCACTCACCACTTGCTCAGCTCTGTCTCCACGTGTTGATATATATGACACTCTATACTGACGCACGTTTGGGCCCAGAGATTCCCATGATGTGAGCATGCTGAACGTCGTAGAATCGCTTAGCTGCATACCACGGACACCCAATCTAACCACTAAAAATATGTACACACAGCAAAAGTCATAAAAAAGGCACAGGTTTTTAGAAAACCTTCATTGAAAAAAACTCAAAAGCCGTTTTCACATACCTGCTGTAGTTGTGGTGGTAGTCGTAGTTGCTACTGTTGTTGTTCTAGCAACTAAAAAAAGAGGGAAAGCTTATATGAGTAATTATTTAATAATAAAGACTAAACCATAATTTGACATTAGATTATATATAGTTTCACTAATAGGATTTTTGGTGTTTGATTATTTTAGCTACAGTGGGTATAGAAATGAATCCCTCCCCCTTTACAATAATCACATTTTGTTGTTCAGCCATATATAAAAACAGGCACATGTTCAGTTTATCCAGCTATTTTTGCTTAGTGCAACTTTTAACATTCAGAAGAAAAATATAACATCAACATTTAAGAAGACAAACAAAAAATAATCAATGATTTGGAAAAGAATCACCCCTTTACTACTTGTAAACACAATCAGGTGAAGCTAATGACTTTCTAAATGGCACACAAAGCTATTTCACTTTCAACTGTGAACAGCTCTGATCATTTTGACTACCTCAGCATAAAAAGCTGGGGCATTTCAGTCCCTAGAAGTGCAAATGAAGCAAATATCCATAAGTGGCAAGGCTTTGTCAAAATGCCTCTAGGATTAAGTTGTGTACAGGCACAAGTCAGGAGACAAAAAGAAATTAAATGCTTTACTACTACCTAGAAGCACAGTGACATATATTATTAAGAAGTGAATGTACTAGAAGGAAATTAGAAGGAAACTGATCAGAGAGTCTATCCAGAGGCCAACAGCAACTCTGAAGCAGTTACAGAAATGTATGATCTAGAGTGTTCATTGTGTTCATGTGACAGCAATAACACAAATTCTCTACAAATGTGACTTGTATGGGAGGGCTGTAAGAAAAAAAAGCCACTCCTCAAGAAAAGCCACATGCTTGCAGTCACAACTAAGCTTTGCCAAAATGCAGGTGGTAAGATGAGACCACTTAATTGAATTATTTGGCCACATCATCAAACAAAATGTCAGACAGAAATCCAATACAGCTCACCATCCCTATAACATTATTCCTATAGTAAAAGAGCTGGTAATATCTGGTAATATCCTGTCATTGGGGTGTTTCTCTACAGCAGGGACTGGAGCACTTGTCAGGATAGAAGGAAAAGACGTGGACAAAATGCCGTCAAATTCTTGAGGAATATTTGCTGCCGTTTGCCAGAAATGTTTCAATGGGAAGAAAGTTTACCGTCCAACATGACAATGACCCAAAGCACACAGAAGAACTGATCACACAGTGGTTGAAGGAGAAAAAGGTGAATGTCCTTGCATGGCCTAGTCAGAGCCCAGACTTAAACCCCACTGAAAATCTGTGGAATGATTTAAAGACTGCAGTCCACAAACGGTAACCATCAAATTTAACTCAACTTGATCAGTCCTGCAAAGAAGAGTAGGCAACTCTTGCACTGTCTAGATGTGCAAAGCTTTGTGTGCCACTGAGAAGATGATTATCCTCGCCTGATTGAGTTTACAAGACATGTTTAGGAGGTAGGGTGATTCCTTTCCAAATCAGTGATTCTGTTTATTATTTTTACACAGTTGGATAAACAAAAACTGTGCAAGTCATCTTTGAGGCTGCAAAACAACAAAATATGATTAATTTAAAAGGAGGCGATTCTTTTCTATACCTACTGTATAATTATGGGATTGGTTAGTATATTTTTAAAATATTTTTTTAAATATATATATATTTATTTATATACAGTACAGTACTATGCAAAACTATACATACAAGAAATACTATAAAAACAGTAATTATTAAAACAAAGTCAATAATTAGTGTGAGAAATCCTTTACTAAACATTTTAGCTGCTTAATTTTACTGAACATCCAGCAAAACCAGCCATAGTTCTTCTGAGAAGTTTGTTGCAACTGCTTTTTTTTCATGCAAAACCCAGAAACTTTCTTTTTGTTTGTGTGTGTGTGCATGTACTGTATGTGTGTGTGAAAATGGTCATTTGCATAATATGCTGCTTTCTTCTCTGGTCTACAGATTGTTTCCAAGAATATTTTTTTGCTGGAATACTAATGTTTGAAAAAGTAGTTGTTTCTTAATTTTGTATTTTTTTGTACTGAAAACATCTATATTGTAATGTTTGCATTTCAAATTGTAAAATGCTGCCATTCTTCTATAATGGTACAAATGGCACAATCATATATGCTAATGCAATGGTTTATTTGATAAGTCGTAGCTCAGAGGGTTAAGTCACTCAGTGACAGAGACTCGCCAGTTTTAGTTGGTTGTTTGCTTAGGTTTGCACTACCACGGACTGCAATGCTCCAGCGTTTTTAATCCGAAGTAATGAAAATGACGAAAGCTGATTGGACTTCCACTGATTGGATCACACTGAGTGGACGGTCGGTAGTATGACTCCCAGCTCCCCCAATGTAGCCTTAGTTGGGCCCTTGAGCAAGGCCCTTAACTCTATCTGCTCCACGGTATCATGGCTGACCATGTGCTCTACAAAAAAAGAATTTCACTGTGCAGTAATGTACTGTACACTGTAAAAAAATACGGTAAATTTTACGGTAAAAAACTGGCAGCTGTGGTTACCAGAATTTTACCGTAAAAAATACGGTAGCACCGTTATTGCACTGTAAAAAAACAAAGCGTAAATTTTACGATAAAAAAAACGGCAGCTGTGGTTGCCACAAGTTCACTGTAAAAAATACGGTAGCAATGTTCTACGGGATCACACTCATTATGCTGCATATTTTACAGATTTTAATTGCTCTTTTTTTTAGAGCGTGGCAGGGAATCAAACTCAGACCATGGCGGTGCAAGGCAACAGTGCTAACCACTACACTACCATTCTTGCTACATAAGTGTTGTCGTTGTTGGAGTGCAAGTCGTGTGAGGGGATGTGGGGAAACCGAGGAAGTCCAACAACGACAACAGTTGCCTAACAAGCATGGTAGTGTAGTGGTTAGCACGGTCGCCTTGCACCTCCAGGGTCTGGATTTGATTCCTGGTCAGGCTCGAAAAAAAGGACAATTAAAATCTGTAAAATATGCAGCATAATGAGTGCAATCCCGTAGAACCAAAAACATTGATACCATATTTTTTACAGTAAACTTCTGGCAACCACAGCTGTTTTTTTATCGTAAAATTTACGCTTTGTTTTTTTACAGTGCAATAACGGTGCTACTGTATTTTTTACGGTAAAATTCTGGTAACCACAGCTGCTAGTTTTTTACCGTAAAATTTACCGATTTACGCACCGTTTTTTTTTACAGTGTATAAGTGACAAATAAATGCTTAATTGTAACTTGGCAGCCAGCACAGCATTTTGCATTTCGTGTGGTAGAAGAAAATTATTATGACAAATGTTTAAAAAAAATAAGTTTTGTTTTTTAGTTGTGAGACTGACAGAGTCACAATACAAATAAAATCGTCAGCTAGGTATTGTGCTAATATTATATCGGGTGGTCCCTGGTGATCCTCATCCCTAGATTTTACTAAAGGTATCTGTGCTGTATTTGACGTTTGTGGATTTACCGATGAGATTAGTTGTGTGTTTGCTGTTAGATTACCTGTAGTTTCACTGAACTCGACTTTTTCGCTCTCAGCTTTGTCTTTGTATATGGCCGTGAGAGTGATTTCATACTCGGTTAGAGGCCTCAGACCCGAAATCAGATAGGAATTCTGATTACCATCGATCACCATCTACAGAGGGAGAGAAAGAGAGATTTTTTTTCATTCATTTTTTTATATAAAGAATGAGAGATAAAGCTACAGTCCTGGGGGCCCTCTATATACAGATAGACAGATAAATAAGCAATACCAAATAAATATTTGTAAACAACAGTGGTAATAGCCCTAAGTGAGTTAAAATCTTAGGATTAACAAAGATCTGTGGAAAATGACAGAGAGAGAAAAAAAGAGAATGGGAGAGATGAGAGTCTGGGTGTATTGTTTGTTTATTTCTTAGCATTTTTAGGCAAATATTAAAGGAAGAAAAATATCACAAAAAAAAAAAAACGTCAGACAAACAGTGAGAGAGAACATTATAAAGATTGAGAGTTGTGTATGCTTCAATATTATGGTACAAAGCATATGGGGCATATATATGTTTTTGATTCACAACACATATATATGTATATATGTATATATGGTTCTAAGTGATGGCAGATTGCTGTAAAATGTAATGAATCTGATTCTCACATCACATTTGGTGCTCAAATAATAAAAGCTGATAAAACAGTAATAAAAACATGAGTGCCTGTAAAAATTTGTTTGGTTTTGGTTGTGCTGGTATACAGTAGGTCACTGTGTGTGGCTGCACTACCTCTCTGGTCTCTCCTCCATTGGCTGGCGTCCAGGAGAGCTTGTAGAGGGAAATGTCAGATGCCGCATGCTGCCAGCTCACTTTGAAACTGTCTGTGGTCACCTCGCTGCTCCTCACGCTCACCGGGGACGGAGCCCGCTCTAACAAAAAAAATAGAATAAACACTGCTGATGGTGCTCAAAAGAGATTTGTACACACTGTGTATGTGTTGTCATGCTCACTAGTTGTGAAGCTATCTGTAAGTGGATCGGCTTGTCCCTCGTCGTAGATGGCGGAGATGCCCACGGTGTACTCTGTCAACGAGTTGAGGTTACTTAGCAACTTTGTGGTAACTCGACCCACTTCGACCTAGCGAGAGAAATGAAATGAGTCATTAAATTAAATTCTTACATTCATATCACACTGACCCAGACTGTTCCATGAAGTTGTATTTAAATTCAAACAGTGATGGTTTGTTGGGATCGTTAGCAATGGATTAGGGAAGATTAGTGTTTGTTTCCTGAGCATGTGTGTCACATGAGTATAAATTTGAAATAAATTCAAGCACAACCTAAGCAATAAACTTAACGATCCTACAACAGAAAAAATAGAGGAGTGTAATTGTTCAGCGGGGTAAATTTTCACCTCATTGGTCTGAACTCCGTCCGTCTTCACGTACATGATGCGGTAGCCCCTGACTTTGCGAGAAGCGGCTTCCCAGCTGAGCTTGGCGGAACTGTGAGTCACATCAGTGATGTGGAGATTTTGCGCAGGACTGAGAGGAACTGGAGAGAAAAAGAATAATGAAAAGAAAGAACAACAAACCGTTTTCACACATACTAAGACACCGCACTAAATTATGCTTTCGTGTCTGATCTCACCAGCTATCTAGCTGGCTGTAGGACTGTTTTGTTAGTCTGCATTCATGGGGAGATGAAATGTGATGGGTTAGGGCTGCTTTCACACTGGGCTTTTTGTCCTTAACTGCTAGTGCACATTTTATATTCAATTCTTCAGAAAGTGGCTGCGAGGTGTGCTGAACATGGCGCCTTTTACCAAGAAGTGGTGGCAGCTTTTACTGTATGATCACAAAAGGTAAAAAGAGTCTCGGAAAAGCGAATAATTATTTCAAGCATTTCTTTCCTTTTCTTTTTTTTTTTTACCCCAGTCAACGAAGCAGGATTCAGCAAAGCCAGGGGACAAAATACATGTAAGATTGGCCACGGAAAAGAAAAAAAAAACAACTTAGGATAAGAAATGTAGCAATGTTGTCAAATAATGAAATATTTAAATGGCAAATTTTTACATTACAATGTAACTAAAGTTAAAGAATTTAACTTTTTTACTAAAAAAAAAAAACACCTGGTGTACTTTACTAGAGTACAACTGCTCCAACTCGCCTCTTCCCCGGTTGCCAGCTGTCATGGTAGTGATGTTGTTCCGTATCAGACTACAATTACTGTACATAGCCACGTTCTCCCAAACAATAGGTGGCAGGGCAAGGAAGTCAAACTTCACACTGTGCCTGATATTATTGATATATTTTTTTCAAGTCTCACTGCTGGGCTCAGATACAGATCAGAAGTAGTAGTATTATTTTTTTCAAATTTTCATATTTAGACACACACTTACGTGTGGTCTCCTGGCCCGTCCGGGGGTCACTGGCTTCGTCTCCGTACATGGCGTAAACTGTGACTGTGTACTCGGTTGCAGGAGTGAGACCATCCAGCTCGATCTCACTTACAGTCTCTGCTACTTTAACCTACATGCACACATTCAGATTAAGGTAAAATGTCAAGTTAAATTTTATGAATTTTGTACAGTACATGTTCCTGTCAATACCCTGAATGGTTTATATTTACAGCCCTCTGTTTGGGGGAACAAGCTCAATTTGTTATACTCAACAGGATCACCAGACCATTTCACTGCTCATACTGTAGTCGTGTTAGATTAGTTACTAAAACAAGTCTCAGGTCGGTTTAGCACACTCTCTCACCTCTTTTTCGTCTGACGTGCCTTCGTCACTCAGCGGGGCGTACAGAATCATGTATCCAGATGCTCCTTCTGCAGGAACCCATTGCACTCGCATGCTGTTGTGCGTGATGTCAAACAGATCCAGGTTATTCACCATGGGCAAGGCCACTGGGAGACACACAGAGAATACTCTCAACTCATCACTTTTACATTAAAAAAGAGAGAGAGACAATGGGAAACAAGATGACTTGCGTTAATTCTGTATCGATTCTGTTATAAATGTCTCAGCATGAAATCATCGTCTGAGAAATAATTAAATGTAAACGCAATAGCTAAAGACACAAATCTATTTCATATTTAGTCATCATAAGTATTTGTTAGTAATAACAATAGTTGAGAATCAATGGTGAAATTATTAGACCTTATATGCTACAGTTCACCCTCTTACTCCCAAGAAGTCATTCACATCACCATAGCAACCGTGGCACAACAGCTGAGACTGGAAAGCAACAGTAATTTTTGGCAGATATGCGGTATTCTGACAGATATCTGCCTCAACTAAGAAAGAATATAAGTGAGTGGATGAATGAATGAATAAATGAATGAATGGATTGATAGATTGATGAATAAAAAAGAAGAGAAATAAAAAGAAAAACTTTCTTTTGTACAATATTCACAATATTAGCATACTCTCCTTCATTGTTATCGTCTCTTCTTCATTCCTTACTCTCTCTGATTTGAGTTTGTATTCTCTGGGGTATGAATGTGTGCTTAATGATGTAGGAGTGCTTTCATGGTGGTCAGGACTGAGGGCGCAATTACTGCAATCGAATTTAATTGTCGATTAGTTGATGACTGCATCTTTGTTCTGGTTGGGGCGTGGCCAAGGATGCCAGAGTCAGCTAAGTGGGAAAGGACTGCGGACCATTAGTGACTGTGTGTTGTGGCATGTGAGCTCTGCATGCACGTTTTTCTTTCTGTTTCTCTCCGTCTGTCTTTCTCTCACACAGTGTTGTGTTCTTCTCTTTTTTCAGCTCACAGCAACACACACACACACACACACAAACACACCAATTAGCCATATTCTCCTTAGGTACTGTATGTGTCCTTTTCTCACTTACCAATAAGATAAAAAAAAAATTATAATAATAATAATAAATATATTACATTTTATTGCTTCTACTTTGCTTTTTCTGGGATTTATATTTTATAATCAGAAAATGTAATTAAAATACATTTTAACGAAGTATTCATCTTTATTATGTTGATAATAAAGTAGTATCACATGCGCAAAACAACCCCAAGCTAAATTAAAAAGCTGATCGCATTGAGCAATTGTGCCATCTCTAATACAATTAATCACTGGATTCATTGTTTCAATAATCGATAGATTAATCATTTATTAAAATACTTGTGAGTTGCAGCTGTAGTCAGGACCATGTGATTGGACCACTCCTACATTGAGCACTGGCCGGAGACCTATATGCATTTTTTTGTTCTGTAAATAAAGCATTTAATCTTAAATAAATATTAATTAATAACACCAACAATAAAACTAATACTAATAATAATACTACTAATGATAATGCAGTGGCAAAAAAAATATGTGAACCTTTCTGGAATTTCATGGTTTTTTGCATTAATTTTTCATAAAATGTTATCTGATTTTGATCTAAGTGTAGAGTATTGATAACGTGAGATAAAGATAACGTGCCTAAAATAATAACACAAAAAAAATCTGTTCTTTCGTGTCTATATTGAGCGCAGCCACAAAAACTTCATAGTGCTAGTGGAAAAAGTATATCAATCGTTGAGGTAATGACATGAAAAAAAGCTAATTGGCGTCAGGTATTAGCATACCAACTAGTCTTGTTGAGAGAATGTGCTGAAGGTGTGGACTAAAGGTACTTTGACTGATAAAAACCATTTAAACTTGTACTTTTTCTTGCCACTGTATATAGCTCCTTTGTGCAAAAGCAAAACCAGGATCGACTGGGGTCACGTTTAGTTGTACTAAATTTGAAAGGAATGCATCAAGCTGCCACTCAGAAATTAACTCAGTTCCTGTTTCAGTGACCCGTATTAGTTTTAAATGACCTCGAAGCGTGTTTCTTAAGATCGGGTCATGGTGCTGAACATTTCTGTCAGGTCTGTACATCTCAGTACACTGAAATGTTCCTTATATGCTGCTTGCTGACTTTTCATTATGTTTAAAGGGACACGGAAGGAAGAAACAAATATGTAGTTTCCTTTTTGGTGTGATGTCTGAGAGTCATCCGAGTCATTTCTAGACGATTTATTAGTTTAGTGCACAGGAAGGGATTTAGCTAACTTAGCAAATTTGCTCCACCGCACATATGAAACATTGACACTTTGACGATCTCGCTTTGATTTTTTTTGCAATCACATGATGGCACAAATTTGGGAATGTAAGAAAGTGCAACATGCAACTGGGTGTTGCCATGTTTGGATCATATGACTGAAAGACAATGTTCCGATTACTGTACGATTGTTGATTGTAGCATTTTTTTGTATTTGTTGCTCCTGCACATTCAATCGTATTGTTTGGAGAAAGATCTTGTTTTGAACATGGGTCTATAGGGAAACCTAATGGACTGCCGTTTACGCTCCAGCAGCCAAGTCCACCATCAAAGCGATTAAAAGAGATTAAAATGGTTTGAGCTCTACAGCTGCTTTATGGGTTTATTGTCTGAGCATCATGACCAGGGACTGTAAATATCCTCCAGGAGACACTGCGAGGAAACAACAAACAAACAAGGTTCAGCTAATTTTCTGTTTCTTTCTCTGGTGCTTGTTCGTCAATGGTAATCTTGAAAGACTGGCTCCACACAGACTCTTCTTGACTCTCACAAAATCCCTGCAGCTTAAAACAAAGGTACCCTAATAAATATAAATAACCCAACCCATCTATCCATCCAGCTATGAGATGATAAAAGAGATATATCACAGGCTGAATGTACTTTAAAACAGAAAGAGACTCTGAGCTCAGCTGCATAGCTAAAAAAAAGTTATTTTAGCTCATCAGTTGTCTATCAGTCATTGCTGGCACACACACACACACACACACACACACACACACATACACACACACACACACACACAGACACAGACACACACATACACCTGTCATTTCCCTCCAGCTCCATTAACTTTCACACAAGGTTAGAATCACCGCAGTCTATCTGGTGTGTGTATTTGTGTGTGTGTGTGTGTGTGTGTATATCTGTGTTTCTATGCTAAGAAAACAGGGAATATCAATCTCGCTAATGTATTTGTATCTCAGGTGCATTCCCACTGTCTGCACTGGGATGCTGGAGGAGGTCGGGTCTGAAGTCGACTCGGAAACAGCTTTAGTACCACACACACATATTATGCAGAGTATAATATATATATATATATATATATATATATATATATATATATATATATATATATATACATGAAGAGTAAGACTTGGAGCTCTCCTGAGTGATTAACAGAAGATGACTCACAGTGCCTCACATGTTATCTCACTGTTGCAGGCTGCTTCTGATCAAGCTGAAGGGGACACGTCAGAGAGCTGCTTTCATATTGTGAAGCATACGCTTCTGGAAAATAAGGAAATGTTCCAGAGAAATTGTTTCGCAGGTTTCAATCTAGTCAGATCCTAGCACTAACAAGTGCTGCCCTTGATCAGCACTGCAGTCTACTGCAGTCTACTGCACTCTTACTGGACTGGGCATCTCCAAAGCACCTCCCAAACCAACAAAGGGTCTCAGGCAGACGTTTCAGATCCATAAAGACTAAAACAAACAGACTAAGAAACAGTTTTTATCCTTCAGCCATCACCATGCTGAACACATGAGAAGTGGTCATTTTGAGCTACAGTAGTGCACCATTCATGTTTACTGTACAATTCAGTCTTATGTTTATATTACAGCTTTAAGTTTCATGCCAACACTGGCTAAGGGACAAGTGCAATATGTTTTATGCATGAATGAATGACAAAGTTGTGTTTAGACTCTTATCTTGTTCATTTATGTTTATATTTTTACTTAAATTAGTTTTTTTTTTTTTTTAAAGAGTGACTGTGTTTTTATTCTGCACAAAAAAATGCACTTCAATTCCCTTGTACAATGTCTCATTGCTACAATGACAATAAAGATTCAAATTCTAATTCTAATATAGGCAACGGGATATAAACAAGTTTTCCAAGGCTATGAGGATACGTGAATGACGCCACCCGCTGTCTCCCAAAACCTAGAGGTCCAGCTTGGTCAGAAAGGAACCAAATAACAGATTGTACCGACAGGATTTTATGGCCAAAAAAAATAATTATTGTATTGATCTGTATTAAAAGAGATATGTAAAGTTGTGGGGAAAAAAGTTTGAATGAATCCACCGGAAGGATCCTGTGAAAGAAACTGGCTTTCTGTCATGAATTCCAACTCAACGACACAAAATAACAATATGCCGACTGTGAGGCATGGTGGTATGGGGATGATTCTCACCTGCAGGAGTAGGGGAACTTGTCAGGATTGAGGGATGGATGGTACAAAGTACTAAGAGATTCTGACAAAATCTGCGAAATGTCAAAAAAAAAAGGGGGGGGGATGGAAATTCCCCAGATCTGAATCAAGCATCCATGGGATGGTCCATGAAGTCACCTTGTACACCTTGCTCTTGTGCAAGTCTTGCATATTCGGCTAATGTCCAGATACCACAGCACACCATTAGAAGTCTTGAGGAGTTATGCCTCAAGGGGTCAGAGCTGTTTATGTGGCATACGGCACCCAAAATCCAAGGGAGCGTCAATGTGAATTTTTTTATGTTGTGGCTGATCAGTTTATAAAGGTGCTAAAAATATTAAATACTAAATCTCGACGACTCTAGGAAGGTACTGTATACTAACCGTTATTGATTTGCATTTTGCACCTCCGTGGTTGGAGGTCTGAATCTCACCTCTGGTCCTCACATGCGTGGTGAGTTTTCAAAGTTTTGTGTTGTTGTGTTTTCATAGTTCAATGTGTTGTTGGCTTTCTGCCATTTCCAAACAGTTCTTTAGTGTATAATTGGTTGTGTGAGTGCATCTGTGTGCTCTGTGATGGGTTGATCCCCCATCCAGTGTGTGTTTCCCACCTTCTTTGGTTGTTCACAACTCTACACAGGATGCAGGATGAGCAGTATGAAAAATGGATGGATTCACTACATTCATTAGGTATATGTTCGATTCAGGGGGAAAAAGTGTACATACTGTAACCTGTCACGACAAATATCAAACGCTGTGTATTCATTTTCTATCTACTGTATATATTTTTTTCATCTCTGAGTTTGTATTATTAATCATTTGAGTAATTATGAGCAGTCAAACTCTAGTCAGATGTACTCAGAAGGCGCTGTGTGCATTAGAATGAGAAGTTCGGCATTCACTTTGTGACACAGCTACATAAAGACGTGCTGAAGGGGAGAGAGAGAGAGAGAGAGAGAGAGAGAGAGGGAGAGATCTGTCGTGCTGAGAGCTAGCTATGATTAAATGATTTCCCTGCAGAGACAGAATGAGTCAGTAGAGGAATTATCAGAGCAGCGGTGTGTCGGAGTAGAAACTCACGTGTGGTTTCGCTGCCTCTCAGACCTTCACTGGCGGAGTTACTATAGACGGCGAACACAGCCACTTGGTACTCGGTCACGGAGTTCAGATGCTGGAGGACAACGGAGTTCTGATCACCGTCCACCACTACCTGCAAACGGTCACCACATGGAAGATTAAATATAGTACAATGCGAAGACGTAGCTCCTGTGAGAAAGAGAGCCGTACAAAGGATACAGAAAGGTGATTGTAAAAAGCCATCAAAAGAATTAGGTTATCGCTGTACAACCACGAAGCAACATTCCTGGTATGAGTCAAGGTACTACACCCAAACAGTCCACGATCATTATCATAAGAGCAGATGACCATCAAAACAAACAAACAAACAAACAAAAGATATTAGAGAACACTGGCTGAGATTTAAAGGCAAGATATAGAAACACTAAAGTGAACACAACCGAGGGAAAAAAACATTGATAGGATGATGGAAAAGAAATTAAAACACAAGCACATAGAGCTTGTCACCATGGGAGCAGAAATGTGAAGGGTGATCCATGACAGACTGGAGAAGAAAGGAAGAATGAAAGGAAGTTACGGAGGGAGAGAGGGAGGAAGGGAGGGAGGCTACAAGCACAAGAGAGAAGAGCACAAGGGGGAAAAAGAATACAGAAAGCAAGGGAAAAAGTGATCAAATGCATAAAAGAACCAAAGAAAAAGTAAAAGTGATGAAAGGAAGAGAGTACGAGAGAAGGAAACAGACAAAAGAAGAAGGACAGAAGGAAAATGTAAGCAAGAATAAAGAGGTAAGGATAACAGGAATAAAAAAAAGTCTAATTAAAAAGTGAAAAGATGAAGGTGTAAGAACAATATACCTCATGATATGACTGTTTCTCCACAGGAATGTTTAAATATTAACAATAAAAACAAATCTCACCATCACCATTGAATATTTTCTTATAACAACACAATCCTTCCCCCTGTAATGTTAAGTCAGTGCAACTGATATTCCTTTGTTTTAAACTTATTTAGGGTCATTAAAATTTGTAAAGTGCTGTGCAAAAGTCTTGAGAAACTCCTCATTCTATCATAGTACAGTACATGAAATTTAATTAAATAATGTAGATTTAATTAAAGAAATGGGAACACCTGTTTTACTGACAGGTTGCAAAGTGCCTAAAGATACAATTTTACAAATTTTGTTTATATAAAAACCTCAGCATCAACCTCATTTCCCCTCTCATCTATTCCAGCACTGTAAAAAAATCCAACTAGATAAATGTTGAATGAATTAATATTGTATTGTTGGCCCGACTTCTTACAGTGGTATTTGTTGAGACAACAGGTAATATTGTGTTCTTGAAAACTTTGGAGACACACACTGAATAAACAAAAAAACATCAAGTTGAGCCAGCAATTTACTTTCCCTGAGATGCAATCACGTGATTTTATAAACAACACCACCCCACCCTCCTCTCCCCGCCGCTGACACTATCAATCCACACTAAAGAGGTGAATATGGCCGTTTTGTGGACTCTTTATTCTGGGCAAATATTTGCCCTGACTTTTGCCCAGCCACAGTGTCCTGCTCCACCCCAGCACACATTGCCGCACGAGCGCTCAGCTAATGAAACATAGAGAAGTCCCAGAAATGTTTAACAGTTAGGCAGTAGTGGCGCTTCAATACTCTGTGAGTGAAAGGATATAAAAATGTCCGTTTTAGTTTGGCTTCAGAGTCGCTAATGCTCATCTACGAGTGAAAACTGGATTGATTAGATACCTGGTTATTTTAAAAAATCACTTCAAACACACAGTTACTCCTGAGAATGCCAAAGTAAAACCCTTGAAAATATTAAACCCTTTTGAATATAAAACAATGCATAGCATTAACCATAGGATGGTGTAGTGGTTAGCACTGTTGCCTTGCACCTCCAGGGTCCGGGTTCGATTCCCAGTCAGGCTCAATTCCCGTCTCTGTGTGCATGGAGTTTGCATGTTCTCTCCGTGCTTGGTGGGTTTCCTCCGGGTACTGCGGTTTCCTCCCACAGTCCAAAGGCATGTAGGTTAGGCTGGTTGGCGTTCCCAAATTGGCCGTAGTGTGTGAATGAGTGTGTGTGTGTGATCTACGATGGATTGGCACCCTGTCCAGGGTGTACCCTGCCTTGTGCCCTAAGTCTCCTGGGATAGGCTCTAGGGTCCCTGTGACCCTGAATACAGGATTAAGCAGTATAGATGATGAGTGAGTGAGTGAACTTTAACCAATCTTTAAAATTCCAGAAACAATATTTTACACTCTCTGGTGGTATATAGCCTTATTAATATCTGTTATTTTTATCATAACTAGATAGTCTGTGAAATGTATCATATTTGTCTTTACAAGACTCCTATTGTTTCTTTAACCAGAGATCTGCGGTGGAGGATTGGGATCAGAGGGGTAATGGATGGCCTTTTGGAGCTACTGGAGGAGCATGATCAAACTGACGAAGTTGCTGTGGTGTTGGAGGGGACTGTAGTCCTTGAAGGTCTAGGTGACTATGCAACAGTTTTAGGAGTGATGTTTAGTCAGGTCTGTGCTCTGTTAATTTAATTCCAATAGGACTAGACGTACATGTATTGTCTGAAGCCATCCAAACAATTTCTGTTGAACTTGGAGAGACACACTCCCCGCAAATTCACATGCTGAGAAACAAACTCTTGTTGCCATTGACTCTTTTTTTAAAAAAAAACTGTTCATCCTTGCTAGTTTTTAAAAATGTTTATAATTTTGTATTATAAAAGAATAATTAAGAAATTGATAAGCATCAGGTATTATCCAGGTACTTTACTGACCTTTAAGCAAAATAATACCTGTATTCTCCTGTTTTATGCCGATCACTGTTTAAACTTGTTTTTAAGTAATGTTTCTACTAACTACAACTAACTACATCAATGGGCTAAAATGGGAGACAACGTACCTTTTTGAGTAGAAGTCAACCCTAGGGAAATATAAGTAATTGAGCCCAACCCTAGGCGGCTGTACTAATCACCGGTCTGATTATCTGTCATCATCTGCACCTGCTTCTCACTGTTTCATGCCATAAATTAGATGTATTTTATGCTTGAATGATTTATAGGTCACTCTGATCAGGTCAAAGCTTCTTCTACAGAGTATTGAGTAAAGTATGGGATGAAAACCCATCTACTGTATATTACGGTTATTGTTTAAAGATTATAGATTAAATGAAATCCATAACTGAAGAAGAAGTTATAAAACCGCTGTACATCTTGATAGCACGTACTGTAGACCCAGGACAGTGATGCTTCACTCTCAAGCTTTGTTTCCTACATTTGGAGCCACTGCTATTTTGCTGTACTCGTGAAATGATTTAACAGACTGATAGACACACCTCCTCTGGCTTGCCTCCTCTGGAAGCGTAGTACACCACTCTGTATTTCTCCGCTGTTCCGGGAGCATGGGTCCAGGAGACACGGAAACTCCTGGCTGTGACCTCAGAGGTAACGAGCTCACTGGGTGCATCAGGAATTGGATAGGTGACAGGGTCACCTATGTTCACAGGAATAAAGATCAACAGCTTTATTACAGTATTTCACAACATTAACAACATTATTCTTTCATAAGTCAATTAAAGAACATATACTGACTGTATGGATGTGCATAAATAGGTGTGTTTATCAGTCAGTTGGTGCGTTGTGTGCTCTCTAGGCTCTGACCTTTGATCTCCCTGTTGAGATACTCCACACGCTGACACACGACCCTGGTCAAACCCTCCACTATTGAGCTCATGACATTAAAGTCAGCTACGTTATACACGTGGGTATCTTCTGGAGGAGATGCAATCATCCTCAACTCGTTTTCATCGGCGTTCTTTACACCTACACAAAAGGGTGGATAGTGTATACGTCAAGTGCTGTGTTACGACAACAAGTGTAGCATTCATGCATAGAGACAGTGAAACGATGGAGCAGATCGATACCGATGGCAAACAGCTCTATTCCTGCATCCCGAAGACTTTGGGCGGGGCCGATGACATCATCCTGAGACTTTCCATCCGTGATCAGGATTCCGATTTTTGGAACGTCGGTTCTGGAGCCAGACTCAGGCTTAAAGCTGTTCTCGAGAATGTACATTAGAGCTAGACCTGCACACACACACACACACACACACACACACACACACACACACAAACACACACACACAAAAGTAATATTAGTGGGTCGCCATGTCGTCCTATGAAAGCTGGTTAATCTCATATTCCACTGGCTTGTTGTTCCGATACTTTTGGAAGCAATTATGTATACCTGTTAGCGTGTTTCCTCCCTTATATGGCAAATTCTTCACAGCATTGATGACATCGTCTTTTGTTGCATGTGCATTGAGATGCCACTCAATTCTTGGATCTCCACTGTACTGAGCCAATCCTGTACACACACACACAGAAGGATTTATTTGCATATAATTTCATGCATTATATGATTTAGATATGTTAAAATGTAAGATACGAGAAAAAGCGTCTCACCGATACGCGTCTGGTCCGAGCTGACGGAGAACGCTGTCACCAGACTCTCGAGGAATGTACGCACCAGACGGAAATTAAAGCGGCCTATACTCCAAGAGCCATCCACCAGAATCACAATATCAGCTATCGCTGGAGTTCTACATGTGAATAAAATCTCTGCAGAGAGAGAGAGAGACAGCGAAAGAGATGCCCAAGTGAACTAAAGGAAAAAAAATCTCATAACCAGAGCAATGCAATGCAAAAAAATGTTTTTTAATCATTTTAAATAACTTTCTGTTGCTGTCAATACTTTACATGCTTTCTCTTCAAAGTGTTTTTTTAATTATTGATTGAAGTATTTTGTTTGCTTTTGGTGCAGTATTAGAAAACCAACACGGTGAAACACACAACAAGCCCATACACAGTTCATGGAAACGATTTAACCCAGAAGAAGAGCTGAGCTCATCATAATCTGAGCAGATATGCACTTATCGTTTCTCTCCAGCTGAGAGTTAATTAACGTATCATAACACAACTCCATCATTCTACATCATTTCAGAATTATAGTCATTATAACAAATTATACTCTCTTCAATCCATACGCATATTTTTATAAGTAATATTAGACAGAGAGAGGGAGAGAGAGAAAGAGAGAGAGAGAGAGTGAGAGAGAGTAAACACAGATAGATAGACATAAGAAAAATGTAGGGAGACAGACAGACAGAGGAAGACAGACATATAGATGAAGAAAGTGACTGATTTCTAGACATAGACTGATAGACACAGAAACAGACAGACAGAGGAAATCAGACAAACAGATAGAAAGACGGACGAAAGGAAGGCGGACAGGAAGATGAAGAAAGACTTAGCAAGACGCAAAGACAGACATAGCGATAATTAAACAAACACAGATGAATGAATACACAGACAGAGAAAAAATGACTGACAGACAAACAGAGAGATAGACAGCTAGATATAATACATGGTTTATGAGCTTATTAGCATCTCGAAAAAGAACACACTCACCTATTTAGAAAAAAAACTCAACAAATCAGTGTTTTTATTGTTACAAAACAAATAATATACACAGTTTTTGTTACTTCAAATCTGGTTAACGTCAACCTTAAAAAAAAAAAAAACTAAACTTGTGTACTGTATGTTGAGAGTGACAGAGTAAAATCACGAGCCATTAACAGCAACATATTAAAGGTTTTTTTCTGATTCTGTAAATGATTACACATCCTCATTCCACTTGTGTAAATTTAATATGAATAATTAACACAACATGATCAATCTGACAGCTCCCTTGTCTCAGACAGCTGGTGACCTGTAGAAAAAGAAAACACAAAGCAATGCTCAACATAAATTCAGCACATCACACACACAACACTTCCCATAAGCACATTCCCATCATAGCAGTCTCAACATTTGCAAGTGCAGACCTCACTCTTTGACTTCTATAGGGCGTGAGAGTGGCAGTGTGGAGAGAGGAGGCGTGTGGAATGTGTTGTTTCAGTGTGGTTCCTCCCTGGGAGTTCAGGGCAGCTACTGCGTTACTGTATGTTCTCAACCAAACAAGCACACGAGAGGATGTAGGAGTCACTGAATAAACTGAAGTGGTTTGTAATGAAACCCAGCACCTGTACCATGATTAACTTGGTGGACACATGCCTAAAGCCCTAATGTTAAAATCTGGGACAGTGAGTATCAGCCATTACTGAACTTTCTGGAAGCAAAAACCTTTGTGTGACAGTTTTGATTCTGTTCAGTCTGTGGGTCTGTGGGTCAGCTTCTGTATATATTACTGTGTATAACTATGTATAATTTAAATGGTAAGTCAAAGAGGGATGCAGAAGGGGAGAAGGGATAGTGGTTAAGGTATTAGACTGCTGACTGGAAGGTCCCAGGTTCAAAGACCACCACGTGTTGTCTTTCTAAGTTCAATTCAAGGAGGTGTGGCCTGGCTGTAAGTCTAATTCAAGGAGGTGTGGTTTGTTACCTATAATTCTAATTCAAGGAGGTGTGGCTTGTTACCTATAATTCTAATTCAAGAAGGTGTGGCCTGTCTAATTAAAAAAGATGTGGCTTGTATACCTGTGTAAGGGACCACCCCTAGAGGGCACTGTGTGCCCGATAATTTAAGTTTGTAAGTTCGTCGTTTTGTGTTTGTAGACTCAGTTTCCCAGAATGCACCTGGATCAGGTGATGAGGGAGCTCACCCGAACCGAGATAGCTCATTAGATCCATTATAAAAAGCTGTTAGTTCTGGGAAACTGGGTCAAGCATTAATAATGTCAAGTGGGTATTCCTTTGATTCAAGTTTTTGAATGTTTTAGTTACATGTAATCGTTACTGTGTAAGTTCTGTTCTGTGTGTCTCCAGTATTTGTTTGCCTCGTGTTTAGTTCCTTGTATGTTTAGTTATCTGTAATAGTATGTTTAGCCGCTTGAGTGTTTAGATGCTAGTAGGTTTAGCCTCTAGTTTTTATCCGCTAGTAGGCTTGGCCTCCAGTAGGCTTAGCTTCTAGTATGGATTAGCCTTTTGTGTGTGTTTAGCCTCTTGTGTGTTCGTTTCCCTTGTAGGTTCAGCGACTAACCAGCTTAGTTACTAACCCTCCTAGTTACTAACCCAATTAGGTCATCATCCACTTCAACAATAACCAGATTAGATACTAAGCAGACAAACTACTAACCCGTCCTGTCTCTAGTCTCTCCCGTCTCTAGTCTCTCCTGTCTCTAGTCTAGTTTCTGGTTTTGTCTCGTCCCTAGTTTTGTCTCATCTCTGGTTTTGTCTCATCTCTGGTTTTGTCTCGTCTTTGTTCAGCTTCAGCTCCACGTTTCTTGGGTAAAGCTCTAAGCCTGTGTTTCGCTTAAAGAGCCTGTGTAGGCAAGTGTGGTCTGTATGACTGTAAATCTAATTCAAGGAGGTGTGGCCTCTATGACTATTCAGTACCTTAAAGTCAAGGAGATGTGATCTCTATAACTGCAAGTCCAATTCAAGGAGATGTAGCCTCTATAATGATAAGGCGGTTATAGGTGCAATGTAAGGCGGTGTGGCCTGTATAAATGTAAGACTAATTCAAGGAGCTGTGGCCTGTATTATTAGGTCAGATTCAAGGGAATCTGTTAGTGTAATTCAAGGAGGCACGGTCTGTATAACTGTATTTTCAAGTCAATGAGGTGTAGACTCTATACCTGTGAGTCTAATTCAATAGGTCTAAGTAAAGGTGTGGCCCCTATACATTAAGTCTAAGTAAAGGAGATGTAGCCAGTATAAATATAAGTCTAATGCAAGGAGGTGTGGCCTGTACAGCTATGGCCAAAGGTTTTGAGAATGACACAAATATAAATTTTCACAAGGTCTGCTAATTCAGTAGTTTTACATCTTTTTCACATGTCACTATGCTATACTTAAGTATAATTACAAGCATTTCATAAATATCTGTCTTTATATAAAGAACTTATATTTGCAGTGTTGACACTTCCTTTTCAGGACCTCTGCAATTCACCTGGCATACTGCCAATCGACTTGTGGGCCACATCCTGACTGATAGCTGCTCATTCTTGCATAATCAATGCTCAGAGTTTGTCAGAAACTGCTTTTTAAGGATTGACAACAAGCTCACAATAGGATTATGGTCTGGGGAATTTCCTGACCATGGACCTCAAATGTCTATCTTTTATTCCCCGAGCCATTTTTACCCTTTGGTAAGGTGCTCTATCATTCTGGAAAAGGCATTGTTCATCATCAAACTGTTCTTGGATGGTTGGGAGAAGTTGCTCTTGGAGGATGTTTTTGTACCATTCTTTTTTCATGGCTGTGCTCTTAGGAAAAATTGAGTGAGACCACTCCCTTGGCTTAGAAGTAACCCTACAAATGAATGGTCTCAGGATGCGTTTCTGTTTGGCATGACACAGGAATGATTGTAGCGCTCACCTTTCATTCTCCCGGCAAGCTTTTTTTCCAGATGCCCAAAACAATTGAAAGGGGGATTCATCAGAGAGAATGACTAGAGAGTGATTAGCAGTCCAATCACTTTACTTTTTGCAGAATATCAGTCTGTCCCTGATGTGTTTCCTGGCTTCTTTGCTGCCCTTCTTGAAATGTA